>JBBBDQ010000845.1:122500-192500 GCA_037127315.1 Ascarosepion bandense
TCACCTAATGATGTGTATTTTCCCGCGTGTTGACACTTGTTTATATATATATATATATATATATATATAATTTGTAAAAGAGTTATTATGCCACCTATGTTGCTATCATGAGTAGTGTCTTCAGGCGATTTGCAATAACTGTTATTAAAAATCGCCTGAAAACACCACACATGGTAGAAACCTAGGTCACGTAATAACTCGATTACAAAGAGAAAATATTCAAAAGTTCCCCAATATAGTTGCATTGAACAGTTGCTAATAAAAATGTGCACTGATCTAACCTTATTATGAGCAGAAAGGAAGTAATTAAACAACACAGACACACCCACACACACACACACACACACACATATATATATATATATATATATATATATAGTGTATCGAGGCAGAAAGTAATTTTCTAAACATATGCTGTTAAATATAATAGGTAATGAATGTCTAGTATGTTTAATCATGAGCCGTTCTAAACGTCGTATTTTGGCTTTAATTTCAGTTCAAAATAAAGTAAAAAATTCTCCAACATTTGGATAATTATTTATTGATTTTCTTCTAAGCTTCCGGCTAACATGAGCCATCGTCAGAGAGGTTGTTTAGACTGAAATATTATAACATCCACCATCACCGACGATTTTATTTTGTGTTAACATAAAACTTCGCTTGGCAACGGCAATAGTTACCTAAAATAATAAACGCAGTGTAATCAATATCCCCTTCACTTAAGTCAAGCGGCTTACTATCTTAGCCTCCCTTCTTTCTCTTCTTATCTTTCGCTGTCTCAAAACTACTTACTGACCTAAGAAGCGAAAATATCAAAGACAATCCTTACATAGAGCTCCCCCTCATTCCTAATCATTAATTCTCTTTTCAGCATTTTATTGCCATGAACATTTTAACGTCCGTTGGGCCTATACTTCAAGTATTATTTTAATTGTAAAAACCTTAATTGATATATTTATATAAAAAATGTCATTTTTCAACTCAAACTGCTTTTCTTGATTTATAATCATTTTATGACTTATAGTGGGCTATCTACAACAAGGCCAAATTCCGTCAATCTTCAACAATATACTACTTCCCTTCACTAGAACAGACTCCCCACTATAAACTGAAAAAGAATGGATAACCCGCTATAACACCATTGGAAATAGGGAATGAAAATTAAGATACGTCTTTTCACATATTTATTCCATCGGTTTTTTATATTTTTGTCTTTAAACAAATTATTTATTCTGATTTTTATTATTTTAATGTTTGTATTTATCTTCGGGTTTCTTTTACACATTTTTTATCTGTCTTGTTGTTCGAAATTTTACTTGTAAAATTTCAATGTAAGGACGCAAATAAAAATACAAATTTCATTGAACTTGCAAATAAGAAACACTTTTTCAACATCCTAGTCTGCGTATTTTTCTCTTCGCCACTTTTTGTCTTCTTGATTATCCAACTAAGTGCGACGAATGTTTAACGGGACGTTACTAATATTTGTGAAAAATTTCCATGATTTATCTAGTTATCGCTTCGTAGGCACTGAAGCGTTTGGAAAAATTATGCAAAGCCAGTCAATATCAGAAGGAAGCGCATACTTTAAAAGTTGGACGCGATAGAATGAAAAACAAAAACAAATAATTTTCTAACCTCTGGTTGATCGGGGCACATTTAATGACAGGCGAAAAATGTTTGCTTTACAAGATAATACGTTTCGGCACGAGCCGGGTCACATCATAAACAAAAAAGAAAAGACGAAAATGTAACTATTTCTCATATATTTATATTTAACATCATCCTTGATCTCTTCATTCCCCTTTAACTTTTCAAAGTTCTTTAGGTAAATTAAATTGATCGAATTAATTGTATCTAACTAGGTTCAAACAGTAATATATGCATCCTATGAATCTTATTAGGTAGAACAAAATAGATTTCACCGCTGCTATCAAACACAATATCATTATGTGATATTTGTATCGTTGTTTCAATGCGTCTCTGTTTCTTTTATATGTCATGAGTATTTAATTTTCCAAGGCTTATTCTCATTAATTTTTTCTAATATTTTCAATCATCATTTTTCCTGTGCTGATAGTAAACACAGAAAGGAAACTACAACATCTCCTACAGAAGGTAACTGTAGAGAGTGACAAGAAAGGACTACAAATTAACTGCAATAAAACTGAATACATGGTAATAAGTAAAAAGGGCAGCCCAATAAGCCAAAGACAGGTCGGGGATACAAGAATCAAGCAGGTACAAAAATTTAAATACCTAGGAAGTGTTATAACAGAAGACGAAAAGTGCTACACTGAGAAGCGAAGGCGAAATGACATAGCGAAGGAAGCATTCCAGAAGTTGAGAACAATTTCGCTAGAAACAAAGAAAAGACTACTGAATTGATATGTGCTGTCAGTTCTTCAATATGGCAGTGAATGTTAGACAATATCATCAAAGATGAAGGAAAAACATGAAGCAATTGAAATTTAGTTGCAAATATCATGGATGAGCCTGTGAGTATAGATGAGGTCTTATAATTGATGGAAACAAAAAGGAAATTAATACTGAGCGTCATGAAGAAACAGCTGAAGTTTCTGAGACATGCGATGAGGAAGGAGGGCTTGGAGAACCTGATACTTACAGGCCAGATAGAGGGAAAAAGAAACAAGGGAAAGCAAAAGATAACATATTTGAAGGACATGTTCAGGTGGATGACGGAACCACGGTCGGTGGTGTAACAGGAGAAAGCGTGCTAAGAACCACCATGGATAGGAAGACATGGAAAGCCTTGATCGTCTACGTCCTGAAGAGACAGAGCACACAGAAGTAGAATATGTAGCCTTATAATAAAAAAAGACTGTGAAATTGGCATCAACTTTCCTATCAGTAACAAAAATGCCATTTGAGGTATATTACATTCGGCTTTATTAAAAGTAGTTGTGTTTCAACTTTATGTATCCCGGATATTTTAGTATGATATATCTTCAGTATATTTTCCAATTTTCTTGAAGGTCTGGACCTCTGTATTTACAGAGTTTGCATCATAATAAGCGATATGAAATGGATGTGTTACTGAAGATTGTATTTGAAAAAAAAATGGTTCTTTAAAAACTGAACACGTTTTTAGGAGAAATACAGTGAGACATCTTTACATTAATTTCTAAGTTCTATGTGGGGATTAAGCGGTCTTTAAATCCAGTTTAGAATAATACTTAAAAATTTTTGAAATGACATTCATTGTATCCACGAATATAATACCAGAAGCATAAATGTGAACCTTAATCGTATCTTACAAAACAAATAATAATAATAATAATAATAATAATAATAATAATAATAAATAAGGCAAAAAGTGCCTACGTATTAAAGATTTGCAAACATTTTGGGAGAATTTTTAAAGAGACCCAAAGAAATATCTCGCCAATGCAGAGTGGATCGAACGTGAAGAAAAATATAGGATAAACCTGTGCAAGAATGGAAAGAAATATGAGCAAGAATAATATTAATTTGTCCGCAGTAATGAACAGAATTATGAGAGAGTTTCAAAAGATTTATATTGATTTTTTTAATAAAATTCTTTCATATTCTAATCTTCTAACTGAAGGCGTACGATGCCAATCATGTTACCCTTCAGTAGAACAACAATCACGCAGACTGTATTTAATGTATTTTGACGAGTTAATTACCTATACAACAATTTTCTCAGGGAAGTTTAAGCTTTTTTACAAATATTTCGAAAACCTTTATAATGTTTTAATATTTTTATACTTGTATGCACTTTTTTAAACAAAACTGGAAGAAAACATATACTGTCGATCGAGATATTGTTAAAAATTGTCTTTTCTTTTCTTTTTCTTTTCTTAAACCTTGATCCTGTATAGCTGTTGAAAAATATTAGATTTACGTCAATCATTTAGTTTTGCAATAATAATTATAATAATAATAATAATAATAATAATAATAATAATGACTTTTAGTCACTAGGAATACCCGATTTTAGCACAATAAATATGCGCGACGCTATGGTTTGATTAGTAAGAGTAAGCAATGCTCTGTGTTATGGTTTAGCTGGGAGTTATGGTTTAGTGGGAAAGAAAGAGTCTATGAATATCAGCCATCTTTGTTACGGTTTGTAAGAAGTAATTTTGTGGATTATCAAGCTGGTGTAATTTTCAAACCTTTCACAGTAAAAAATGAAGTATTTTTGTTTATTTCGTGTTTATTGTTAACCATATT
Organism: Ascarosepion bandense; assembly: GCA_037127315.1. NCBI lineage: Eukaryota > Metazoa > Mollusca > Cephalopoda > Sepiida > Sepiidae > Ascarosepion > Ascarosepion bandense. Next base: position 126,722 of record JBBBDQ010000845.1, read on the forward strand.
TTAAATCAGAGATTGTGTGAAATCGGTAATAAAAAATATTTGATTAAATTTTGTCCAGCATTTATAAACTGTATTTATTTTTAGCGGGATATCGACTAATATGAATCTGAAAGAAAAAAAAACAAAAACAAACCTGCTAAAAAGATTGAAATAAAAATAATAAATTATCATGTTATCTAATAACAAAACATTATTTCTGGGGAAAATTTTTATTTCTAAGTTAACACCTCAAGGAATAAACTTATTAATACGAGTAAAAATAGTAATTAAGTAAAATAATGCCAACGTATTTTTTCAACAAATCTTTAAAATTTCTACAAGAAATCATGCAAAATATTCAGTTATGTCTTGAAATATCCTGTTAATTATCATGAACATATACTGAGCATGACTTTCCATTCTCTTCTAGCAAATGGGCAAATAATCTCACTTGGCAGCCAATTTGCATTTCATGATGTATTTGCAATCAATTACTGCGGCCTAGACTTCAGATATTGATCCTAAGTGAATTAGCTTGCAAATTTTAGCAAAGATCATTTGAATATGTTTGAGTTATTTTATAATTTGCGTATCAAAAAGGCTACTGGACCGAATACTGAATATTAAACACATTCAATATCAATAAATACAAACCCAGCCAAAATTATGGAATTACCATCATTATAAATATAACCACCAGAAAAACAGAAATACATTTCCCAAGTCATTCAAAAGACATAGAGAGATGGGCGATAATAACCACAAGTAATGTAGATTTTCTTCTTTTGTTTTCTGTGTACCTTCAGAACTTTGGCGATCATGACCTTTACATATCTATATTACTTTTCACTCTTAATGCCTCTTTCTTTATTTAACCCACGTTATTCTCGTTCCACCAGAAATCTACTAAAGTCCATTATGTATGTCGTGCGTTGATTTCCCTTGTATTTCTTGCCCGCAATCCGTTACATGAGCATCAAGTTCTCCAAGTCTTCCGTTCTTTCTTATTAAATATCTGAAAACCTGAGCTGATTTTTCTTGGTGTTGATTATCAGTTTTCTTCGCGTGTTCATTCACTCCAAAAACTCGTCGTTTCTCTCGTTTTCCGTTCATGATATCCTCAGCATTATTCTCTAGAACGGTGGCTTTAAGTAATTCCTTCATCTTTGTGATTGTCCAGCATTGACTGCCAAATTGAAGGACAGGCATCACATAACAATCTAGTTCTCTTTTCGTTCTTTCCAGCGATATTTTCCTGTCTTTTCATAATTTTCTCATTTCATCGAGTAAATACTGTTCGCTAATGATAAAGCCAATTTTCTGGATATTAATTAATTTTTAACAGAGCAAAGCGAATTATATTTTCTTTTTCTCTGTAAATATATATATATAACCAATGACAATACTAGCAACGAGTTAAGAGCTAAATCCAAATAAACATTTATAGTATAAATTAAAATTAAATGTATTCCATCATAAAGCTCCAAATACCAAATATCTATTGCGTTAATAAAGATTTTATTTAACTTAGTGAAGATATAAGGCTTCCATAAAAACTCGGTTCGATAAAAATAAATATTAACTCTATTTTTTTCAATGAATTTAATCAGTGTTGTGCTATTCAGTTACGCCAGCATTACTTGAAAAATATATTATTATAGGTATCATAAATATTTTAGAATCGTGACACATTATTTATGAACACAGTTATTGGCGTCCCACTCAAATTTACTGGGCAAAAACATACGAAAACTTAAAATAAATAATATTTATATGAATGGGTAAAAATTGAATATCTTTTTAAGATGATGAACAATCAAATTATGAGAATGACCAACCCTAATTCGTTAAGCTCGTCAAAACAAATGATGCAACAGCCTGGCAATCAATAAACTCGTCTTGAATTATCTCACAAGATATCATTCAAACGAATCTATTAGTATAACATTTTACGACCCACTAACATACCGCTTGCGACCCAACAGTGGGTCGCGACCCATAGTTTAGGAAACTCTGTAGTCATAATTTAAACGATTTCAACTATATTCATCGTATATTTTATGATGTCAAAATACGCACCTAGAAAAATGTTAATTTGAATATTAAATTGTTTATTCATAATAGAAATACGGAGCGCTCTGCAAAGCATGTTAATTTCAGTATATATGACTGGAAGCATTTTGTAGTGCCAAAAATGTTATCAGGAGCAAATCCACGAACTTATGTTGTCTCAATGTCTCTCAAGAAATATAAGTAAAAGTATTAAAATAATAATAACACAACAGACAGACAATAAGTATTCAGAAAAAACAAATGATTAACTTGCATGTAACCGATAAAAAATGAAGGTAAGTCATAGTGAAACATTTGTCAGAATTCCGGGTACATTCAGAATTTGCCATGAAACTATAGAAAGATACATGCACACACAGATATAATATATATATATATATATATATATATATATATATATATATATATATATAATGAAAAGATAGTAAACACAGAGAGATTAATCCAAAATAATTATTTATAAGATATTACATAGATAAAAAACAGAGAGCTCAAAGGATACTATCCAGAGCAACATAATATATAGAGAAAAATCTCTCACCATATAACTAAACGGTTATACATCCAGAGTTTATTTCGGCAGTTGTAAAAATATAAGTTGTTTCCTCAGAGTGTCTAGGATATAGATACCTTTTAAATCGGCAACTTGGGCTAGCTCATGTCTTTCCATGGGGATGCCAAATTTAATAATGTAACTTTCAGTTCGTAATAACGATGAAAGTCCAGAAGATAATCATTCGAAACTTCAGGATGGTAAAATTTGAAATAGAAATTGCTTCCAACTTAAACATGGTGAATTACCTCGCCATTACTCTCAATCTCGATAACAATTCCTTTAAGCCGTACCATAAGGACAGTGAAACCCCTAGCTATATCAACAGTAATTCCATACACCATATTATAAACCAAATGCCGAGGACGGTTAATACTAGAATTAGCCTATTATCTTCTAAACTTAGAATCTTTGAGAATAACAAAAAACTATATGAAAAGGCTCTTCAAATTAGCGGGTATAAAAATAAAAGAACTTTAATACCCACTAGTAAGTCTGAATCACAGAAGGCTTAAGGTAAACATAAGAAAAGAAAGATTATAATGTTCAGTCCCCTATTTTTTTGCAGACTATCAACTCTTAACTTCGGAAAGATATTTCTTAAGTTAATAAAAAATATGTTTATAACAATAAAGCCCTGAGTAAAATATTCAAAAGCAAAATGATTAAGATTAGTCATTCTTGTACTAATAATATGTACAAAATGATTAGCTCTCACAAAAACCAAATTTTGGAGAAGTTCAGTGAAACCGACAGAGAAAATGTGATTATACCCACCTGTAACTACAAATCTAGAGAAACCTGGCCGGTTGAATGTTAATGTACATCTACAAATATGATCTATCACGCTACCATCTTCCATAAAGAAAACAAGGAAAATATAACGTTTACATCGGAATTTCGGCGGGAATTTAGAACCAAAGATGTTTTTTTACACACAGGAATTCTTTCACTAAATCTAATTTTCCCCTACTGAAAATACTGGGGATTGAAGGATAATGGTATAAATCCACAGCTAAAGTGGAAGCTGATAGTCACGGTGCATACTCCTAACAGTGTAGTTAATACATGGAGTCTACTTTAGTAGTAAATATTAAGATTTTAAAATTTCAATATCAGAAAGTACTAGTGAGTAAACGTAAAGAAATCATTACAATGAGTCATCAATATATTAAATATAAATTTCAATAATTTTCTCCTTCTATATTTTATTCATAATAGAATTTGACTTTTACATGAATTACAATTTACAATTTGGTGAATCTGTAACATTTTCCCTCCTAATTACCACTACTAATGTTGAAACCACATCGTTAAACCACTTGCCTCACACAACCTATTGTGTCGTGGCTCGTACCATGTAACATCCGTCGCCCGGATGTATAAAAACAATGTGCGTTTAGAACGGGGAGTTGTCATTATCACAGACTTAGTGAAGTAACAGCTACTACTGCGCGACATTGTAAATATTTATATAGCACTTGGTTGTGCCATTAGGGTAATAAAGAACTTTATCTACATTTCACTGTGTACCACTTCATTTACAATGCAGCACTATCAAAAGGGAATTTGCCACTACAATTCCCCTTGGTTTAACCCTATAGTAATCAATGTTCCCCAACCTTTTGTTTTCTAGGCCCTATAAAAATATTTCCCCATTTTTTGATTGAACCTGTTTGATAATGCGAACTTACATGATGAAATAGCTAACCCCCCTAAATATGATCTGAATTTGCATATATATATATATATATATATATATATATATATATATATATATATTATATTTGTCATCCACGTAAAAATGGTTTCTCTGTATCAATGCTCAATGGTGTAAATTATTCATCATTCAAGTGAAATCTAATTTACATAAATGCAGGCATTCATATTGATTTTTTAAGTACACTTCTAAAAACCTTTGAAACAAAGGCATATATATCGTAAATTTTATATTTTATGAATTGTATTAATAGTAAGCATGGATTAAAACGCTTTAATAAAACCGATCGTCAAACGCATAAGTGATGAATTCATTTGTGCGTACTTATTTATACAATCGTACAAATCATTTCACCAGCTGTACATTAATAATAATAACTTACTCTTCTACATATCAGTAATAGCACTTACCAGTCAACTTAACACGACAGAATGTGATTATAAAATAGCTCAAAAGAAAATAAGCCATCTATTTTACCTGGATGACTTAAAATTGTAAGCTAAGAATCATAATGAGCTGGAAGGTCATCAGCAAATTGTAAAATGCTTCAGCGAAGACATTAGAATGAAATTCAATTTGAATAAATGTGCTAAAGCTAGAGGTTTATGTGGATCAATAGAAGAAACATCCTCAATGAGCTTAGATCCTGCTGTAATAATAAAAGATTTAGTGCCAGTAGAAGCTTATAAATACCTAGGAGTAAATGAGAGTGAAAACATTCACCATAAAAAGAGCACTATAGAAGGCTATGACTGATATTAAAAACTGAATTGAATTCTCAGAAGACAATCATAGTCATTAATAGCCTTACCATCCTAGTGGTCCAATATAGCTTCAACATCTTAAACTGGACTCTAAACGACATCAGGCGAATGGATGCTAAAACAAGAAAGCATCTTTCTAAGCATAAGATGCATCATCCAAAGGCTGATGTAGACCGTCTATACATACCCCGTAAAGAAGATGGAAGAGGTCTTATTCAGCTGGAATTGTCATACAAGACAAGAACTCTTGGCTTACTAACATACATAGAAACAACAAAATACTGGATGATAGAATTAGTCAAAGAACATGAAAACAGAAAGAAAAAATATTCAATAATAAAAGAAGGCAGCAAATACAAACAAGAATTACATTTAGTAGACTCTGAAAAAAGCAAATCAGGAGCCAAGAACCAAATATTGCGGCAAAAAATATGAAAATATAAGCCAAAGATAAAGCTCTTGAACAGATGAAACAGCGCTGGCAAGACAAACCTCAGCATGGCTAATATCCAGAACGTGCCAATAAATCCAATGTTGACAAAGTTAATACTCATCGATGGTTACGTGCATCTGGATTAAAGTCTGAAACTGAAGGATTTATACTTGCAGCACAAGACCAAAGTCTTTTCACGAGAAACTTTCAGGCAAATATTATGCATAATAATATGGATCCAAAATGCAGGTTTTGTGATAAACACCAAGAAACAATAGACCACCTAATCTCAGGCTGTTCTGTGCTTGCCCCAAACGAATATAAAAATCGCCACGATAGAGTTGGGCAATATTTACATTGGACAATGTGCAAACATTATGGAAAAGCTGTAAACAAACACTGGTATGAACATCACCCAGCACCGGTTACAGAAATAGAAGATGTAACCATTCTATGAGATTACACTATCTACACAGACAGAAAAATTGAAGCAAACAGGCCAGACATTATTGTTAAAAACCAGAAGGAGAAAACTTGTCTATTAATTTATATGGCTTGTCCAGCGGATTGTAACATAGCAATCAAGGAATTTGAAAAACTGTCAAAAGATAAAGACCTGGAAATTGAAATAGAAAAAATGTGGAAATTGAAAACAAGAGTTGTGCCAGTGATAGTAGGTGCACTTGGAATGATAAAAAATGGAACAAAACAACACATTGAAAGAATCCCTGGAAATCCCAGCTTAAGAGATATACAAAAAATTGTCTTATTAAGTACAGCCCACACACTAAGGAAAACTTTATCTATGTAATGCTAGGGATGATAGGGAAGATAGAAAAACATGAAATGGAGTCATAACAACACACCACTACCTGCCTTAGGTCTCCCCGCAGACTTGGTTGGTAGTGAGACCAAAGCAGAAATCGAAATATGATGAAAAATGACATAATAATAATAATAATAATAATAATTGGGACCCGAAAAGCACGTGGAAAAGAAAACCAAGAAAATAATAATTATAGTAATATATTCTTAATACAAATAAGTCCCTTTCTTATTATGCGCACTATATATATATTCTAGCAGTATAACCCGGCGTTGCTCGGGAGGAATGAAAGCTATAAAACTAATCCATGGTCCTGGAGCTCAGACTCTTTGGACGTTGGCACGAAAAACTATAAAACAATAGTTGTTTCTAGTTAAAGCGAAACCGTATACTGAAAGAATAATGAATTGATGTAAGTGAAATTTTGATTTCCTGGTATCGATATCAAACAAGTTTTTTTCATCGTAAACTGAATTTTGAAGGCTAAATAAGTTCTCTGAATAAATTTTATCATGCCTGAGACTAAGATCTACAATTATATTTACTTAGAGCCAAACCCGAAGCAACAACTAAAATAAAAGGGCTGAAAAAATAGACATACAGGCAGATAACCAGACACACACACATAAACATCTTGCCTTATATATATATATATATTATCGGTTTTCTGCCCTATTGTAAGAATTGCAACCTTTAAACTTCTGAATATCGTTTCTTATGTCTTTGTCTATGAGTGTGTCAAATTTTATTAAAATCGGAAGACTCCTTCTATATGCCGATTTTTCGGATTATCAATTTTTATCGGGGGTAACTCGACACAAAACTTAGCTCGCAGAACACTCGCAGCCGTTTATAGTATAACTGTGTACATTTTCAAGAAAATCGGTTCAGCCATTTCTGAGTCTATAGATAACGGGCTCACACACACACAAACAAAGTACCATTTATAAATATGTTTATATATATATATATATATATATATATATATATATATATATATATATATATATCCTCGACCATGAATAGTCTCTTGATCAGACGAGGTTTTTATCATGCTTATATAACACAATTTTTGATCTACCGTAAACAAATATTCATGGTCGAGTGGTTAAGACATTACCAGATCAAATGGTAGCTTCTCCTATGTAAATAGGGGTCGCAGGTTCGAATCATGCTGGGTAGCACACATTTTCGTAATAAAATTTATCGTAAAATAATCAGGTCAGTAGATATAAATATAAAATACTGTTTAATTAAAAAACAGAATATCTACTTAATTACGAGTATCGGTAAAAATAATGTTCAAATAATTCATTACAAATTGTCGGTTGCTTATAACCCAGTTTCGTTAAAATTCGTTAATTTCCGTAATATATATATATATTATCATCTTTATATTTTTACTCATTGAAAACAATGTTTCAACTACCTAAATTAATATCTTTACAATTCTTGATAATCTTTCTAACATATTTCTGTAGAAATAAGATTTCATATTTTTCTAATTCTCTCAGCACTGAAAAAGCCGACACCCACATTTTTGTTGTTCTGTTCAAACTCTCATATCCAATTCACCCTTATTAATTTAATGTGGGAGAGTTCAAAAAATTAAGGTGGTGTATTTATAATTTCCAAAATGTTGTTTAATATTTTGACTCGAGTTCATGTTAACATAATTTAGAAACCTGTTTTAAATTGTTTCTTTTAATTGTTTTTCTTCTAATTATGCTTAAACCAGATTGGGTAGTACTGATGATAATGTTTTTTCACCATGAATTTCTTGACCTGTATGAAATAAAAAGCTTGTCTTACATCATCAAACCCTAACAGAACCACTCAGCCACTTAAGTGCCATGCATATTGCTCGTTTTGGCGATCATGTCACTTTCGATCCATGACTGATTAAGCATAAAATTTTTCGTGATATTTTGTCATTTTTTTCTCCGGTGGGTTGATTTCCTGTTATTCAATCTTTCCTGTTATTCAATCTGTCCTGTTAGCTGGAAAAAGTAAAAATGGTTTATTATCTTTTTCAAGTGAATGAAATGAATTAAACTGGATTTCGAATCTTTTTATTTCACTATACCACAACGCACATTTTTCTTTTGAATTTCTTCTGACAGACTGTCGTCTTATTAATACAATTTCAAATTTTCAACCTTTTGTCCACTTTTAAGGTTTTTCTACCGTCGAATTAATTTATTTTCTCTGAAATATTTGTTATGTTTATTCCTCTTCCGTTACAAGCATATCTTGATGAAGGCTCTGGACTAGAGCACGCAAAAATCGCTGAATCTCTAAAGAGAGGTTAAGTGTTAGTGATTCCCGAAAACGGTTAAAAAATGATTTTGACCGAGTTGAAGCAGTTCCCACCCAGATGGTGCATAGGGCAGCAATTTTTTGTAGCTGTAACAAACTGTTTTTTTTACGGGGCAGGGTTGTTAGCCCTGCACCCAACCCCCAAACTTGGAGGACCGGTGGACCATTCTTGGTCCTTAGGTTTACAGCACCTGGTATTCCCAGATGGTCACCCATTTAACTAGTGACCAGGCTCGATGTTGCTTAACATCGGTGATTGGACGTGAACTGGTGTATTCAACACGATATAGCCGTAGACCAGTTCCCACCCTACCAAACATTTTTTTTTTCAGTTTTTCTTTTAAAACAATAGAGAAATCTATCATGGTGAGCGAAAACATTGAAATCTGTTTTAGCAAATCGGTTTCGGTTTTAGTGATTATCATATGAAAACCGGTTTTATAAAATAAGTACTCTGCCCTTACTCTGCAGGCCCAGTGGATCTCTAATTTAATTTGATGTTTTTCTTTGCAGTGACACTATTTGCTAAGAAGAATTAAGTTCAGTTGTCAACACTGCGGCAGTTATCAGTTCATTTCTTTTTCTCTCAAGGGTTTAAATTTAGCAACAATTTTTAACTTTTAATGATTCTGCGCTTTTTCTCTCAACGTTTGTGCCAATTTGTAACTGCCTTAGAAACAAATATTGCACTTCATGTCGCGGTATCTTCAATAGCTTTGCAATTTGCCATTTTGATTCGTCTTGATTCAATAAATTTTAATTCTGTCTTTCCACCTCAATGCTCAGTTGCTTTGATTTTAAAAATTACATCAGAATTCAAAAATATAGGAAAACATCTATGAAAATATTTCCTTCATGACCCAAAACTTTATTTTCAAAGCAAAACAGCTACATTAATTTACAGCATTATTAATTTTTACCTGTAACCTGTATTAATATATAACTTTGTTTAATATTATGGGAAACTTAAAAAACTATTGTAAAGTTGATGATAAAGAAAACCAAATGTAATGTTTCTCATACATAATATTCGTGGGTTAGCTAAATGCACTGTAAGCAATTTGATCAATTTGGTACTTAGCGGGTACTGGAGAAGACTGAAAAAGGCAAACAACGCCACTCTAAAACTTAAAAAACACTCACAATTAAGGGTATTTTGTAAAGAAATATCGGTCACCAAATATCTAGCCTATGTATGTATATATATATATATATGCATATATAATAATATTATGTAGGCGCGTGGCCGAGTGGTTAAAACATTCGCTTTCTAACCATAAAGACGGTTTCGAATCTCATCATGGTCGATTAGTCAGGAAGCTAACTTCTTGATGTTATCTATCTGGAGGAAGCGATCCCAGTGTTAGGCACCTTTGAAATATGACAGTAAGCAATACCAAGCTTTGACCCAAGACTTGAGAGTGAAGAGATTGGTCGTTCTGGCCTTGATCTGATTGTTGTTCACGCTAGACAACTCGCTCTCTCACAGAAACTGTAACTAATGTCCGCTAGTTACAGTATAAATCACAGGTGAGCTGTGTGAGTGTTGAACCTAACAAGCGTCTACAACGGGGATTACTTACCCGCCCCAGTAGACGGGTATTCACGAATGTGTATGGCCAGGCATTATTATTATAATTGTTTTTATCATATAAGTAATGAGAATAGAAACATAACACTCTTGATAATTGTAAGGAAAATGGCTGTAAACGCTTGGAAAAATAAATACAGAACATTTTGCATTCTTTAACACTATTAAAATACAAGTCAGAATATTAGAAAAATTAAAAAGAAAACATAATATAATCTTCCTTGTCGGTCGTTTTCAATGAAACATGTTCAAACAAAATGTTGCCAACCATATATATATATATATATATATATATATATATATAATGTTCGTCCCACGCAAGCGAGGAAGACCACCACTTCTAGAGTAGAACTCATGACCTACGTTTTAATTGTATTTAAAGGAAGTCGCCATCCTCATTCTCTCTTCCTATTCATTCTGGGTCCGAAAGGCGAGACTTGCATTGGATGACCAACAGTGATATTACTTTTCATTGAGCCCTAAAAGCGCTCCACAACGCATAGGTAGGCATTTTTTAGTTATTCCACAACAGGTGGCCACTACTTGCTCTGGTAGACTAGCCAAGGCTATATAACACCATCAATCCTGTTATTCAACCCATAACTAGAGGGAAGGAATGGATTAATATATGTCTCAAGGTTATTTGCGCGTAAGTGACTGCAGGGCATTCAACCGGAAAACGAACTCAGTTTATTATTAATGCATATTTGAGGGGAGTAAAATTTTATTTAAACATATTTCATTTGAAATGAGCAACCAGAAAGTAGAGAAAAAGGATATAAAATGTTTCATATTTATAATAATAATAATATTATATATATTAGATATATATATATATATATATATATATATATATATATATATATATATGAATATAAACCAAATTTAAGAGCGAGCCAACAACCTACCACGGTTTCGCTTACCACGGGTTCGCTTGCGACACGTTCGCTTTCAATGCTTTGTATGCTTTGTGTGCTCTGCTTCCTGATTGAGAGCTCTTTATTGTTAAGGTTTTCGGAGTTTTTTTTCTTTCTTACAAATGCTTGAATTTTTATCAGGTATTTCGTTTGTTTCTTTTTTTCTTCCCCTTCTTTTCCCTCCGGCTTCGTTCTCGGTGGGCTTAAAGACGATTTCATTTGTAATTTAATTTTTGCTAGGCTTGAGAGAATTAGTTCTATTAGTATTGGTATTGTTACAATAATTACAATAATTAATATTACTATATATATATATATATATATATATATATATATATATATAATATAATAGGTAATATATTGTAATAGATATAATATAATATATATAAAGACTATATATAATATATATAGAATACAATATAGTATATATAGAATATAATATAATACGTAATATATTATAATACATATATATATATATATATATATATATATATATATATATATATATATATATATATATATATATATATATATATATATATATATATATATATATATATATATATATATATAATATATATATAAAATATATATATATATAAAATGTATATATATATATATATATATATATATATATATATATATATATATATATATATATATATATATATATATATATATATATATATATATATATATATATATATATATATATATATATATATATATATATATATATATATATATATATATATATATATATATATATATATATATATATATATATATATATATATATATATATATATATATATATATATATATATATATATATATATATATATATATATATATATATATATATATATATAATATATATATATATATATATATATATATATATATATATATATATATATATATATATATATATAATATATATATATATATATATATATATATATATATATATATATATATATATATATATATATATATATATATATATATATATATATATATATATAATATATATATATATATATATATATATATATATATATATATATATATATATATATATATATATATATATATATATATATATATATATATATATATATATATATATATATATATATATATATATATATATATATATATATATATATATATATATATATATATATATATATATAAAATATGTATATATATATATATATATATATATATATATATATATATATATATAAACTATTACAAATTGTGGAATACACACTAAGCTACCCGGGTATCGTCAGATGATTTCCCAGAAATTTTAATAGAAGGCAATCACACAATGCACTAACACAGGAAGAGTTGAGGTAAAGAATGGAAGGAGAAAAAGGGTTGGGAGACATATAGATGGAAAGTGGAAATAACTCATTTTCTTCCAAAATGGGTAAGGAGATTAACTTTTTTTTTTTAATCATTTCACCCCAAGCAAGGTATTCCACTGCCACTATTGCGCATGGGGCTACATAGGGGAAGGTAAAGAGAAGGAGTGGTTAGACATAGGGAATGTCAGGAGGAAGGTGACAGATGAGTAAGGATAGCGAGGATGAGGGTTGGGAAGAGTGCTTGATAGAATGGGAGCAGGTTAGTGTGTTAGCAGGTGTGTATTGACCTTACATTTAAACTCCTGGAGATTGTAGCCGTCGGGGAAGCAATCGTTTGGAAGAGAATTCCACAGTCGGGAAGTGCGAGGAAAGAAACTGTTGGAGTAGAAGTTACGGCTGCATTTTATCGGTTTCACTGTAAAAGGGTGGGATCTAGTTGCTAATCTAGTATCTCGTGCAAATTCGTATTTAGGGGGCACCAGTGATCTAAGTTCATCGGAGCAGATGCGGTGAAACTATTTATAGAAAAACGAACAAAAGAAACTCATCCGGGTTTGTAAGAACCCAGGATGTTGTCCGTTCTTCAATATAGCACTGAATGCTGGATAATATATTCAAAGATGAAGGAAAATCTTAAAACAACTGAAATCTGATTCTACAGAATGATGCTGCGAATATCATCGATCGTGCATTTGAGCAATGATGACATCTTAGAAATCATGGGACCAAAAATGAAATTAATACTGAGCATCAGGAAGAGACACCTGAAGTTCCTAGGCCATGCAATGAGGAAGTAGGCCTTGAAGAACCTGGTACTAACAGGCCAGATAGAGGGTAAATAAGACAGGGGAAAAGCAAAGGATAACATATTTGAAGGACCTAATCAGGTAGATGACGGAACTAGGGCTCATGGTGTAACAGAAGGCGTGCTCAGAGCCACCAGGGATAAGGAAACGTGGAAAGCCATGATAGCCTATGTCCTCAAGGGACAGAGCACATAGAAGACGAAGAATACTTGACATTATTTCACTTCTTCTATTTAACAATTTTCATTTTCTTTTATATGTTATTATGGTCAATCTTTCCATCTCGTACAGTCTACAGCAAATATATCCTCGATTTCTTTCCTGTTTCCACCTTTCTTAAAATGCTCCACTTCACGCACGGGTTTCTTCCATATAATTCTTCATGATACAGTGATACACAAAAGTGATACAGGACTGACTGTGTCAGTCCTGTATCACTTTTGTGACTTTGTAGCCTGAACGAAGTGGTATGGTTGTCAAAGCGCTTTTTAAATGGGATCCTTGGTAACAAACTATGTTATAGTTTTTCTAGAAATATACAAAGAATTATAAAATCCTTTAATACCAGAAGATTGAATATAGAAAGAGGAAATGAAACAAGAAGAACATGTAAGTGTAGGAATACGAATGATTTTACATTGAATGGCAAGTGTTGTATTGAAGGAATTGTATACTCGGCTGAGGTTAGCGACGAAAGTAGCAATTTCAAGGCGTACATTGGCTGTACCGAGGTGCTTTTTTATTTATTAATAATGCTTCGATTACTTTTTACATGTAAATAAGTCTATTATATTTAAGTTATCAATGAGTAGGTTGCGGATGAAATTCAGTATGTCTCCATAAATATTTAAAGAAAATATTTATTATTAAAGAAAAAGTATCTTCTCAAATAGATTTTTATAATCATATCGTTCCAAGCAAGGCATTATACTCTCATTGTTGTTCAGTGGCCTACATCAAAAGAAATTCATGAGAAGGAGTGACAGAATAGAGTGTCATGAAGTGGGTAGGTTAGAGATGAGAATACTGCAGAAATGAGATGAGAACATGAGAGAGAGGAAGCAAGTTAGTGAGATAAGAGATGACTATTGAATTCTTGGTGATTGTAGCTATCGGGGAAGCAAGTAATTTGAAGGGAATTCCACAGATGGAAAGTGCGAAAAAAGAAGATGCTGGAATAGAATTTACGTTTATATGTGATTGGTTTCACAGTAAAAGGGTGGGACCTAGTTGTTAATCTTGTGGGTTGAGTAAATTCGTATATTGCAGGCACCAGTGAGGTAAGTTCATCAGAGCAGAAGCCGCGAAAGTACTTGTAGAAGAGACACAGGGAGGCCACATTGCGCCGGTGAGAAAGTGACTGTATCCGAGCTACCAAGTCGAGATCGTTCTCATTGCAGATTCTTCGTGTGTGTGTGTGAGAGAGAGAGAGAGAGAGAGAGAGAGAGAGAGAGAGAGAGAGAGAGAGAGACTTGAGGAATTAATGTTTGTCTGCTGAGCATCGTTCTCAGTGAATAAATGTTTCCTTGCGTTACCTGTGGAAATGTTCTTAATGATTTAATCGGAAACGGAAAAGCTAAACGCAATGGGACATAATTCCATTCTCTTCGCCCATTCACAAGGAAAGGCACGAATCTACTCATTCCGTCAATATTTCGCATTAGGCAAAAACATATCTAAGCGTATCTATAACTACGAAAAACTCAATCCTCGATGGATAAAGTTTTGTCATATGAAGTCCTTGTAAGACAATTTTCAAAACAACTAAGTCTGAACAAAGGGCAGGAGAAAATTACGTTAAAGAAACTTTCAATTTTGAAACTCAGAAGACTACTCATGCCACTTTAATTGTTCGTGATCTAGTATCTGGCATGCATCCATGCACAGAACAATTCTCGCATACTTTTATACATATATTTACAAAACGTCGTTAAGTCACTTAACGTTTATTGGTCTCTAATATTTGACAACTCGTAGTTTATTACCCGGCCGATTGGCAGGTTTATATCTTTTGATTGCTACAAAGAATAAGACGTATTTTCTCATTGGAAATGATGGAAGGTCTCATCGTATTCCTGTTCAAAGCCTGTGCTTACGCCATTTTGATTGACACTAATTGTCGCGTCACCGACACTAGGTTTCATAACTTTAGTCTCGATTTTGGCTTCTCGATGTCGTTTTAGTCGGTGACACACGGTTTCAGTATGAAATTTCTCTAGAATAACTTGTGCAGGAAACTTTAACATGATTTGTTCTCGGATCAGGTAGTCATTGACGATCTCATTAATTTTGAGAATTAAGTTATAGTTTTTCACAAGATGACATTGTGTTTTGTTTGTTCATATGCGTGTCTTTATTCAACATGATAACCAATGTTTCCGTATTAACGTCTTCACATGAAAATAGTGTTTTTTTCCAACTCTTTCTCTTTAACTTCATGAAGTTTTCCTCTCATCAAGATCATAAGCGTAGGTTTGGGTTTATCGTATAGATGCAAACGTAAGCGAAATTTTGTTTTCAACGAGAATAACACCGTTCATACATATATTAAATTATAATGTGTTACTTGCAAATCCATCTTGGCTCATGACGTAGCTGAGTTTGAAACTTTCTACAAATCAAATTTGATCCTTTGGTGTTAATTAATAACAGCCACATCAGTGAAATGTTTGAAAATCGTGTCAGATCTTAAAATATATTGAATGCTATGCTAACTGGATTATATTTAACCTTACGGCGAATATATACATGGCGATATCTCTATTCTCTTATTACCATAACGGTTTTAATATATATATATATATATATATATATATATATATATATATATATATATATATATATGGGCTACAACTTCTTTTTTCTGCAGATTCCATTGAAAATTGCTGACAAGGTATTATCATTAAGAATTTAATGTAATTTTTCGTGTGTTCTTAAGATTTTACTATTTTCAGAATTCAAATTATATACGAATTGTTCAAAAGTTTTGTTTTTCCGAGCGCTTTCGGCTATACTTTTAGATATTATCAAGTGGGGAGTTTGCATTACGGGCAACTAAATGTCACCAATGTTTATGAAATATAAGTATGTGTATGTTACATTTCAAACCCAATTTGCAAATTTTAGCCATTTTCTTAATTGATACTATTAAATATAGAATTTTTATGTTATTAGTAATGCCTCCATATACTAAAAATAATAGAAGCATTTCTATAAAAAACAAGACTCTTAATCTTTACACATATTCAGTTACACGTAAAGCAAAATTTTGGAAGAAATATTTTCCAAATGTATGGATGGTGTAATGTGTACGTCCTGTTAACAAGAATACGGTAAATGTTTCGGCTCTGTCTTAATATCGTGATATATCTCCGAAAGGAATATCAGATTATTCAACTTAATACACCGTCTTCCCAAAAGCACTTTCCAGACCGATAGTTTTTAAAGAAAATCTTATCACCTTCTTTGAATTATTTCCTAGCCGAGTTTGGTTTTATCAAGGTCTTCTTTTTCTTTGCCTTTGGTAACAACCTATCAATGACTGATCTAATCTTTCTCGGGTACATGACCTCCGCAGGCGACAAATTTCCATTAACGTTCTTATTCGGCGTAATTCAGTAAACCATCAGAAAAATATGATTTTTTTTGTTTGGTGTAGATCCCATTAGCTTTTCTCATCGCTGTTTTGAACGTATCGACAAACCTTTCAACCTGACCATTCGATATCGGATTATATGTAAGTGTTAAATGTTCGATTGCTAACGAATCACAATAACGTTTAAAATCAGCTCCAGTAAACATGGCACCGTTGTCACTCACAATTGTGTTTGGTACCCCCAGACGGCTAAATACTTCATTTAACGCCTGTATTGTATTTGCCGCTGTCGAGTGCGTAATTCTTTAATCTTCAGGCCACTTAGAATAGCTATCCACAATGATGAGGTAATAATCTCCCTTTAATGGTCCTGCATAGTACACATGTATCCGTGACCACGGCACATCCGTTTTAGGCCACGGCTGAGTTTTTATGGGTGGGGATTTTGCTGCTGACAGCCTTTACACTGCTTCACCAAATCTTCAATTTCCTGGTCCATCCTAGGCCAGTATGCAAAACTCCTCATTAATGACTTCATTCTGGATATACCTGGATGACCCAAATGAAATTCTTTCAATATCCTCCTACGTAGAACACGTGGAATTACCACTCTTTGAGCATACATCAGTGCCTCATTACAAATTGAAAATAGTGAAACTTTACATCCTTTGTTTTTCTCATTCCCTTTCACTTGCTTAAGCATTTTTGCAATGTAATCATCCGTTTTCGCCATTTTATTAATTTCCTCCAGCGTTACTGATAATTCACTAACGGTGTTCATCAGTACATCCGTAAGTTCTTTCTCTTCTTTTAACGCTGCTATCACCGTTTCCTGCAACAACTCAGGGTTTTTCGGAATTAATCGTGAAAGACCATCCGCGTGTAAGATTTCTTTAGACGGAATAAATTTCATCTTAAAATTGTAATTTAACAAGATCACACTCCATCTTTGCAACCTGT
Source organism: Ascarosepion bandense (assembly GCA_037127315.1). Classification (NCBI taxonomy): domain Eukaryota; kingdom Metazoa; phylum Mollusca; class Cephalopoda; order Sepiida; family Sepiidae; genus Ascarosepion; species Ascarosepion bandense. The sequence continues at coordinate 144,637 of JBBBDQ010000845.1, forward strand.
TTGCGGAATGAGTAGGTACTCCTTTTTTCGGCCCAAAAATCGACAATAAATGTTTATGGTCGGTTTGTAGCACGAACGATCTCCCATAAATGAATCTGTGAAATTTCTTCACAAAATAAATTATAGCTAGCGCTTAATTTTTTATCTGGCTATAATCATTTTCTGCTAGAAGCCACGCTCTCGATGCATGAGCGATAGGTTTTGATACGCCATCCTCGAATTTGAGTAACAGAACATCTCCTATGCCATATTCACTGGAAATGAACTACAATTAATTCTGGGTTTGGACCAAAATGTATTAACGCTAAATCCGACAATAAGCACTTTTTAATTTTTTCAAATGCTTCGTCGCATTCCCTTGTCCAACAGCACTTTTTATTTTTTCTAATAATTTGTTTAATGGTGCTTTTAGGTCAAGCATATTAAAAATATATATATTGTAATAATTTGCAAATCCCAGAAATGACTATAATTTAGTCACGTTAACAGGAGTAGGCATAATTGTTATTGCTTCAGTTCTGTTTAGGTTAAATTTCCTTCCTTTATGATCAATTATTTGGCCTAAATATTCAGTCTTATTCATACAGAACTCGCACTTTTCAAGTTCTACCATGAATCCACCACTCCTAATTCTTTTAAAAACTACACGGACATGTGTTATGTTCTTCCACATTTTCACTTTTTATTAAAATGTCGTCCAAGTATGCCATTGCATAATCTAGACCCGACAACACCGTATCCATAATTTGTTGAAATGCACTAAGTGCTACCTTCAAACCGAACGCTAGACGTTTCAACCTATACAATCTTCTATGAGTGTTGATTGGTACATACTTAGAACATCCTTCCTCGATATTGACTTAAAGATAGGCGTCTGACAAATCAATCTTCGAGAAGATGTTACCCCCATTCAATCTTGAAAATATCTCCTCCGTTGTGGGGATTGGTACGAGTGATCCTTTAAACATTCGTTCAGTCCGGTTGAGAAATCCGCACAACCATTTATTTTATTATTTCTTTTCTTTACGCAGACTGTAGGTTGTGCCCACTCAGAGTAATCTACTTCCATAATTACTCAATTCTTCTCCAATCTCTGTAACTCTTTGTCTATCCTCTCTAACGATGCAAAGGGAACTTTTCTTTTCTGTTTGAAGACCGGTTTTAGGTTCTCCTTTATTTCAAACTTCACTTCAGTCTGCGTACAACAACCAAGTTCATCCGCAAAGATAGCAGTAAATTCCTTCTTCAAGTCTTTTATAAATCCTTCTGTCTGTTTAGACTTTCCTACATTTAACGCATTTATTTTTCTACAAAACGTATTCATGTTCTTCTCCCATAAATTAAATAACACAATCAAATCAATGCCAAATAAATTTGCATTTTTTCCTAAAATCACAGAAATTTTAGTTTTGTGGATTTTGCCCTCAAATGCTGTTTCTGCAAAACATTCACCCTTGAATTTCAATTTTTTACCCGAAATGCCTCTCGCAATGTTCTTAGTATTCATCAACTCCAGCCAACCTATTTTTCTCCAGGAATATTCATCAATTAATTGTAAAAATGTCACTTCCGGTATCTAGCAAACAAGTGATATTTCGACCATTTAATTTGATTTCTTGTACCGAAATCCTTTGTAACTTTCCTTCTGTATCTATGCTTTTGGGCTTTCCATACTTTTTCTTTTTACACATGACTGCTCTGTGCCCCTTTTGCGCACATTCAAAGCATATTTTATTTTTTAAAATAGCACTTACTTGTGAAATGAATAATGTTGCCACATGATTTGCAGTATGGCCTTTCCTCTTTGTTGGCACGTTGCTTAACTATTATTCGGGCAATATTCTTTTCTTCAATACATAAATTATCCCGTTTAATGTTAATTAAACGCTGGCATTCCTCCGATACTTTCTGTAATGTTATGTCCGTATCATGCTCCAACATTGCTAAAATCCTCGAACGAACTTCCTTGTCCTTAGGCGCCGTTAACCCTTGCACAAAAATTAGGCATTTAAACATATCTTCTTTAATTTCCTTGATTTTGAAACGTTTACACTGGGAGTTAACTTTCCCAGCGTACGCAACAAAGTCTTCATCGTCTTCTTTCACGATATTCAAACATTTATACCGTATGTGAAACAAACTGTGCCGTTCGCCAAACATTTTAGATATTTCTACAGTTTCGTCAAACGTAATCTCCTGTAGTTTCTTTGGCACAATAAAGTTCGTATATTTCGTGTTTTCTTGAGCATAGATTCTTTTGCAACACATGCATATTTTTTCTTCGTTGGTCCTTGATTTACGCCTTTTTGAAAAACTTGTTTCGTACATTTTAAAGTACGGAGGAAAAGTTATTCCTTCCTTCGGTGTGTACAAAACTTCTGCAAGAGAGTTTGATACACCCTCCGCAGAAAAAATCCTAGAACCTTCCTTTGGTTCGCCTTGCTTCAATAATATCTATTCCAAAGTCTCTTGTTGCTTTATAATATGCTGTTGAAGCTCTGCATATTTCTCTTGTTGATTTTTCTGTTCTTGCATTAGCTGTTGAACCACTACGCCTAGCGTCTTTATACACTCTGTTAATTGTTCCATGTTCCGAACAAAAAATTTGTATAAATACAATTCAACAATACAGTTAAGATTTCGTAAAAATAAAATGTAGTTTTTTATATGAGGGAGGTACAAAACTACTTCTTACCTTACTTATTGTCGCCTTAACGGTTGTATTCCCTTATTTGACAACTGAATATTTCCGTGTGGTATTTTCTTTTTGCTGTCGGCAACTGATATCCTTAATTCGCAAAAACTGGTATCAAGCAACAGTCCTCTTCATCATCAATCTGATATTTGACGAGAATGTATTGTTTTCCTGTGCCTAAACTTCTTCGAAACCTCGTCGCCAATCTGATATTTGGCGAGAATGTATTTTTTCCTCCGCGTAAACTTCTTCGAATCCTCGTCGCCAATCTGATATATCCCGGAAAGGAATATCAGTGTAAAGATTAGTGGAAGATGGTACTCGACACAGGAATACGATATAACGGAGTTCTGTACTACTGTACAATTAACAATTAGACACAGATTAGCAATCAACGAGTACGAGCGGAATACACTATCAAGTAGAGAATACCTTCGCCTAAGACGTTTTTTCTCAATATTTATTTTGTATAAATATACAGAATTGTGGCACATGGCCGAAAAGGGGAGGGGTAGAGGTTGGCTCTTGCTTAACAATCCTATACCTAGCTAAACACTATCAGGACCCATTCACTCGTGACAATTTGCTCAATCACCAAAAGAACACATCCATCAACTCCCAATCCTTCATACAACATAATACCACATACTTACGAGGAACTCCTAAAAACGGGGGAAAGGCCATGACAATAAAAATATATTCATATACAATATAAAATATAATTTAAAACATTTAATGACAAATGATATGATGGGAGGGGGACGAACCCAAAAACAAACTAAAAATAACTAACACGTTTTTTCTCCCTCGTATCGCTTGTCACCTTCCTTTATATTCTAGAGCATTCCATTATCGGGGATGGCAGGATGTTCCACTATAACATATCACCACATCATCTTCGTACGTCTCATAAATAAACTTTATTAAGGCAATCACCGATAAGAAATTTGTAGATAAACTCAAGAAAAACAAAGTTCTCAGAAACAATCAGTATTGTCGACCGGTGATATATTAAATATCGTTAAACCTTCAATCGCTAAAAAGAAAAATAACTCATCTTAAGAGTGATCGCCTTAAATACCTTGAAGATAATTTGCATTATTTAGCATTAGTGTTTTCTATACAAACTCAGTAGCTATGGGTTCTTGAAAGGCTAATTTATTTCTCAAGTCTTACCTACCATGTAAGCCAGTCTAATACGATTGTTATGACCAATTCTCTAAAGTACAGGAAGTCAATTCTGGGGTCAGTTGTTCTAAAAATCTGCATTCTTTAGTTCCACCAGTTCAGATGATTTCAGCTAAAGAATATGACATTTATGTGTTGAACAATAAATCCGTCCCACTTTTGTAAATAAAAAGTTCCAGTGAAACTCCTTATTCCCTAGGGTGTTACTTACTTCAACAGACTTTCTTTGATGTTTCCCCTACCATTACAACATTTACCCTTTGAAATATGGTGTCTACCGATAGTTATTATTTACATGATCATAGTACACACTTCTTAATTATTTCTAACTCCCCTTTCCACTTTTACAAAAATCCAAGTCTTATTGGAGTGTCTATTTTGCCTTTTACTGGGTGAACGAAAATCCTAGAATGCATTTTGGAAGTTGAGTAGAACATTGAGAGACAGGAACATTTCGCAAGAAACAAAAATAAGAGTATTGCATTGCTATGTGATGTTTGTTCGTCAATATGGCAGTGGATATAGGAAAATCTTTTCATAGATGAAGAAGAAACTTGAAGTAATCGAAATATTGTTCTACAGATGGATACTGAAGAATCCATGGACCGAATATATGAGCAACGTTGAGGTATTTGATAGGATGAAAACTAAAACGGATGTGCGTTGTGGTGCAGTGGATATCGGCTTGGAACGAGAAATTGTGGAGCCGAGTTCGAATTCCAGCTGAATTCATTGCCTTCACTTACGCGCAAATACCCTCGGGAAAGGTATTAATCCATCTCTTCCTTCCAGTTATGGGTTAAATAACAGGATAGGTGGGGTTCTATAGCCTTTGTTGGCAACCAGTCTACCGCAGAAAGCAATGGCAACCTACTGCGGGATAATCTTCTGTCCAGTCAGTCATGTCTCTTTTGAGACATGACCGCCCAAGCGTGTATCACGTATGGCACTTGACTGACTGAAAGACAGCTAAAGTTTCTGGTACAGAAAATGAGAAGAGAGGGTTAAAAGTATCATGTTAGATAGATTGAAAAAGAGACAAGGATAAATAACACTTAATATACTTGACAGGCTAGGGGAAGTGGACAGTGGAACTGTGATTCAGTGGGGTAAGAGGAAAGAGAATTTTTAGAGCCACTGGGGATATAAAGATGTGGGATGCCATGATTACCTATGCCCTGATGGAACACGGAACATAGAAAAAGAAAAAAAAGAATGACTGGTGACTACGAAATAACACGAAATATTCTCCGCTCCTCGGTTTGCAAAGCCTAAAAATTACGAAGTTCCAAGAAGCTTATATTTAAGTTAGCCGAATGAAGAAGACCAAGATGTTAATAGATGAAACGTTGTAAGCATAACAAAATTTCGCATGCTGCAAATTGATTTCGTAAACGCCACTTAGATGTGGCACAAGTCCGAAATTATGGGGGACACTTGTGAGGATCGAACTCACTACTTAGTTGTAATAGGCTATAGCAAAACAAGTTTGTTATGCATTGCACCACGTACAGATTCCCATTCACATGATCAAGAGATTAAAAATGATATAATTATCGATTAGTTCTACTGGAAAATTTCCAAGTGAACTGATTATATAGGCACTAAAAACCTTTCATTATTATTTTTTATACACATGGGATTTTTGCACAAATTTCAGCGTGTTGCGTTTACTGTCGAGTAAATAACAGTAAGTCTTCTGAGTACACATTTGAACTAATTTCTTTAAATTTATCGTCTCAGTGGGTTCGGATCTTCATTTAATCTCCGACACTTTCAACTTTTTTTTACAAATCTCTTCAGGATTGTTCAAAACATGTCAATGAATAATGGAGACAACTCTCGTGTTTCATGTTTTTACATGTCTCTGAAAAGATCTTCATATTTTTTTCACTTTTTTCTTTCTACATGTTCACAGTAGTTTTATTGAACAATGACTTTCAACAGCTGTATAATTTGATATTTTATTCTTTATGACTAGAAAGATATTTCCGATGATATGTCTGAATTAAACACTTTCATAAAAATATGTGGCATTATCTACGACAACCTTTGGTTATTATATTGATTTTCATGTTAATATTCCAGATAGTTTCACAGTATTCAATCGGAAATCTTTTCAACAAAATCATAAAAGTTATGGAACTCGTTTGCGTCTAACATTCATTCCTGTGTTATCTAATTCTTTCGTATAACTACTTGTTTTCTGAATGATTTCCATAATAATTTATTATTCAGTGCTGATATTAAGAAGGATGCTGATTTAGAAATGACATCAGTCAGTTAAGTGCCATACCCGATACACGCTTTAGGCGATCACGTTTCAAAAGGGCCATGAATGACTAGGCAGAAGATTATCCCGCAGTAGTTTGCCATTGCTTTTCGCCAAAGACTGGTTTCAAGCCAAGGCTATATAACCCATTCTGTCCCATTTAACTCATAACTAGAGGGAATGGTTTTGCGCGTAAGTGAATACCATGAATTCAACTGGAAGTCGAATTGTATTCCTGATTTCACGTTCTGAGTCGATATCCACTGTACCGCAACACACATCCTATCAGCGAACTCAAATATGTATTGTTTCATTAGCAATTTGATTACCAAGCAATTTCGCTTGTCTGTTTCTACTTATGTATGTTTCTCACATTTTCGTATATAATTTACTAGGTTTTCTTATATAAAATCTATAATACATCTTTATATTAGAATGAGGATTGGAAATTTATCAACTTTGTATAATCTAAAAGAACACTGCACATCTTCCCCATTCAAAAAAAAATACAGAATCAATCTGATAAGTATTCTAATCAGTATCTATGGTGATGACACAACTAATTGCCATTAGCTTATTGTGGCTTATTAATAAGTCTGATACCCTTTATAACTTATGATTGGCACCTGATAATAAAAATGACGTACAATATAATTAAAATGAAACGTGGTAAGGCTGTTTCATTTTAACACCACTAATATGAAATGGCTGATTTAAAATCATTTCAGGCAAATCTTTTTATCTCTTATCAGCATGAATTGGAAACATTAGACTAAAATATTTGCTAAATTTGATACTAAGAAATTTGATACTATTATATGATGCTAATCTTCTCTTGTCATAATTAATCTTAGATATTTATAAGTCTTCTATTTTCCCATACTATAAAAATTGCAGTCACATCTGACTTGGTGCGCATATTGTATATTTAAATGTTCTTGATAAAATCTAAAATAAGAATTTGTATTGATATTTGCCCTGGCCTGACAGCTCCCTTTCTATCTCTATCCCACAGTTGTAACATAGCTCCACTGTGTGGTTTATATGAGAAAAATTCTTCTACGTTACTTAGAATTATGAATATAACCGTAGTACGAGATTGGCGGCAAGGTGTGATAAATTTATAGTGATAATCATTTTCAATTTGAAATAACTAGCTATAACCGTAAGTTTTCTGTTAAAACAGAAGTTTTCTTTTGGAAAACTCATCTGACTTCTGGATATTTCTTCAAATTTTAATAAAAAAATGTAATATTATCTTTATCGTCTGCTTTCTTAATCCCTGCTCTTTTAATGTTCTCTCTCCTTAATAGAATTATTTCTCATATTCTCTAACATCCAAAGAGACATTGTGATTTACTGGCTTTTTTGCCATGGTGAAAGGAACAAAAATCTTGTGATTAAAAATAAAAAAAATATATATATCTTTAAAAAGATGTTAGGATTATAATACTGTTAAGAAAACAATTTTGAACCTCAGTTTTATGGACACCTAATCATAGAGGTAACATGATATTCGAGAAGCTATCTAACATTTGTCATTTGTGAGTTGTGTCGCTGGGCAGTGTCTTTGCTCTATCTTGCAAATTTAGTCCTATAAAAGATAAAAGTATCTCTTAATCTTTAAATAGAAACAGACATTAAATGATTTTTACCTTTTTTATTTAGTTTCTGTTTCATTTTTCGTATTTGTTTTGAGATATTTGTTTAGTGATTTTTAACAACTGGTCTAACGCAGATCATATATGTTCTGAAAAATGTGCCTAAAAATAAAACAGAAAGCCAACCGGGCGGTTTAGAGGTAAATATCAAATGATCCTATTAATACTGAATATTATCCCTCATCCAGCCATAGGGCTCAATGAAATTAAATTTGTTTATTTACAGGGAAAATATGTATAAGATATTTTAAAAAATTCAAATTTTGTAAAATCGGATGGGCATTTTGTCACGTCATCGAGAAGAAAACATCATGTGAGAGGTTTTGTGTGTGTGTGTGTGTGTGTGTGTGTGTGTGTGTGTGTGTGTGTGTGTGTACATAACGAAAGTAATTGTAGGTAAAAAGTAAAGAAGAAAAAACAGGGCAGTTCTTTACCAACAAGGGATTATATATATATATATATATGTATATATATATATATATATATATATATATGTGTGTGTGTGTGCGTTATATATATATATATATATTGTGTGTGTGTGTGTGTGTGTGGTGTTTATATATATATATATATATATATATATATAAACTCATAAACTCTAATATATATATATATATATATATATACAAACTGTAAAAGAGGTATTTGTCAGTTATTTAAAAATATGTTTTTCCATTTTAGATTAAATAATCGTGTGTGTAATGCTATAAATTTTAGAAAACAAAATGTCTCACCGCTTATGTAAATAGGTTTTATGACAAAAAAATCTGCAACAGTATACTGCGTATAGGCAGAATAAAGAGATTAATTCATTAAGACATAAAAAATTAAGTGAAAGGATAGGAAAGTCAAAATACTGACCACGCCCAGATCAACCGTAACAAAAATATACTTTTGATGTTAAGAAAAAGATCATAACCAACGGAACAGGCCAGAAACAACAATCAGAGACACTAGGTACACAAGAAAAATCTAGCTAAAACAGGTTTGCTAACCAACTGGAAATTTTGCCATTGTCAAATGGGACCTAAGAAAAAATAATACTCGGCCTATTAACTCGTATCAAACACGCAACTTTTCCCAAATTTTGCTGAAATCATTTGACACTGAATGCTTTCTATCACATCTGATATTTATCTGGAGCTTCTACCCAAAATATCTAATCAGTTCTGGATAAGAATAACGTGTGTTTTGCAAGATTTCCTTTCAGTCGCGATGGTCATATCACATGATTATTACGGCTGACAACAGGCATAAGCAAAAAATAAAAAAAAAACAAAAAAAAAACACACACACACACTATCCGTTTTACAGCAAAATACGTGGTCGACATATTACCTCAGGTTCATGCAAGATTGATGGACATGAGAGGTCCGGTTGTAATATGAATTTTGAACTCTCTTAAATAATAAAAATCGTGCTAAGCACTTTACTCTAGAACAAAGAAATTAGGTTAAATCCACTCATTCGAAGGCTACGTCATGGAAATATAGCACGTTCAGAATCAATTGTCAGTAAAGCAAAAACTCAGAGTTGCTGACATAATTCGCACCTGGCGATGAAGTTCACAAAGAACGCGACAAACAGAGTGACTTGTAAAATCGGTCCGTCGCCACCCTCTCCACAAAAGACCGTTCCATGACAGAGAAGATGTTGATTGCTTCCAAAGCTTACAATGGTGCGCATCCCAGAAACAAGGGGGCAATGGTAAGGTAACGAAGGCACATTTATCATTAACCTCTAAGATTGAATCTTTCTTCAATTCACGGTGTAGAAAGCGTGTCTGAGACACACCAAATGTAGCATTCCCAAACCCATTATGAATTTTTGTTTTTAATCATGTCACCCCAAGCAAGGCATTCCACTGCCACTATAGCGCAGGGGGTTACACAGGCCGATAGACGAGTTAGGATGTACATAGGGGAAGTTTGGAGAGAATGTGTGTGGTTTAGTGTATTAGGAGGTGTCTATTGACCTTACTTTTAAACTCCTGGAGGTTATGTTATATATCGCCGTACGACGACAAAATAACGAGAACACGCATATATAAAAATATAAGGTTATATTTTTATTCTTGACGACGAACCCGTGTGGAATAGAGAATGGAAGAGTGAGAGCGTACATAGAATGGGTCGACGTGGGTGTAGTCTTGCCTGTGGTGTCTCTCTGCTTCCACTGGCCGTTCTCTGCTGGCGAATCCGTGTGTCGAGGTCTTTTTATAGTCTTCTAGAACCGGGACTTTCCTTCCGGTTTTGCCTCGCCCACGCAACGCCCACGTAATTCCAAGAGACACCTGTTCTGTTTGCCTCCGTAGTCATTTCCGCCGCTGGCGGAAATAAGGTCAAACGAGCCTGACTCATAACCCTGCGACATCCGCTCTAGGCCCCGACAGGATGTATTTCTCAAACACCTGTCTTGTCGTTCGCCGACCCCTTCACCGACGGGAAACACCATCGATTGCATCAACCTTCCTCGGGTGGGGCCAGATTGTTATATTACACTCCTCGCCCTCCCATTTTCCAAAATGTTCACCTAAGAACATTTTAAGCGCAACACCCTCACACCCCCCATGCCACACAAGCCCGAAAATTGTACAAAACATGTGCACGCCGAAACAAACAAAACAACAACAAAAAAAAATATATATAGGGGAGCCTACATCGGCAACCCAACAATGTTCGTGTCCATTGTGGAATTTCCATAATGTTCTCCCAGCTCAATGTTTCATTGTTCTTTTTTTTTTTTTTTTTAAGTTTCTGTAACTTTCAATGTTCGTTTCCTTTCTCGACTCTGTCCATACGCGTAGACGCCTCGATGCACGACCATATGATCATAGGCGGTAACCGCGCCCCAGTTTCCAAACTGACATCGAGTAAATGACCTTTGACCAACACCATGCGTGTTTCCGCTCGAGTTTATTGTTACACATGTAACTTCATTTAATTTAATTTAATTTCAAACATACTATGTTTGAACACAGAAAAACTGCCATTATCTGCAGTACATATCATTCATAGTCTGACCGAGAAATGTTCAATAGAAAACGAAGAAAATTACCCTGATTCCAACGTTAATCCGCATGCAATTTACTTGTGGAGGATTAGAGGTTTCATCTATCTTAATTTAGTCTAAAGAAAAAGGACCCGTGACTCGTAATTCCTTAGTTTGTATCTTCCGCATGTTTTGCTATAAGGAAGGTGACCTAACTATTTCACTTAAACTATCGTTAATCCTCCCACTGCTTTCTTTCCCAATCCTATAGCATATCAGCCAATAAGTCTACAAGACTTTTCAGTTGTTCTTTCTTTTTGTTCCGATCAACTGTGGAATCTGCAGGTCTATCCGTGCTTTTTGCCCCAACAGACGTTTGCCTCATTTGGGCATCTTCGCTGCTAGGTGATTCCCTAGAAAAACCCTGATCTACATGAGTAGATCCAGACGTTTCGCACTTTGAGCAATCATCCTCGAACGTGGATGAAACATTATTTATACCACCGATTCTATCATCATTATCAATAGTTGACACGTTTTTATTCGCCATTTTACGTCGCGTCATGATGCGACGCTCCATTAATGGAACATCAGACTCATCGTCTGATTCCACACGTTGGTGTCGATTTTTGTGCACTGGAAAGTCGGTTTGTTCCGCTCCGGATTCATCATCCGAATCACTGGATTCTACTGGAGCAGCGAATACAATCTTTCGTAACGGCCTATCGGAAGTAGGGATTTTCCATTCATCAATGGACGCTGCCCGAAGATGCTCAGCATGCGTCTTAATGACTGAGCCGGTTAACTGATCTCTAATTCTTATAAGAGACCGGGCCAGTCTTTTCAACGATCGCATAATATGGCCGCCAGCGCACATCTAACTTCCCTTTCTTTTGGTGATTCTTATAGTACACCAAATCACCAACCTCAAAAGTTGTATTTTTCGACTTACCACGCGACTTATCTATCGCGGCTCTCCTCACTTTTCTTATATTATTCCTAACTAAAGTGAAGCTACGATGCATTTCCTGTAGTGCAATTTGGTGATGCTCATCACCATAATATATGCGACGAGGCCTCAGTATATTGTCCAAGGGCAAAATAACATCCCTGTTGTAGAGCAAGTAATACGGTGAAAACTTAGTGGTTTCGCTCACATGAAACCGGATAGCCGCCAACATTTGGTTAATGTAAATATCCCACGACTGTTCGTTGTTGCCGATTTTTTTTGCTAGAACATCATGCATTGTTCTGTGAAACCTCTCAACCTTACCGTTGCTCTGGGGGTGATAAAAAGAAGTTGTCACATGGTGTATATTTAGGTCTTCTAATGTCTTTTTCATTACCCTGTTGACATTTTCTGGCCCATTATCAGTTAAAAGCTGAAGTGGTGTCCCAAATCTGGGGAAAATTTCGTCAACTAAGAGATGCACCACTGTTTCTGCCTTCTTGTTAGGAACCGCAAATGCCTCCGGCCAAACACTGTACATATCTATGAATGTAACTATGTATTGGTTACCTGAATGGGTCTTTGGGTAGGGTCCTGAGACATCTAAAGCAACCTTTGCGAAAGGAAAAGGAGGGAAGTCAAATTCCTGTATGTGGGGTTGCTGCTTCTTTAGGTTTCTTGTCTGACACGGGATACATTTACCTACGAAATCATTTATTTCTCTAAGTAAACAAGGCCAGAAATACTTTTGTTTTATTGAGTGGAATGTCTTATCCACCCCCATATGGCCACTGTCATCATGGTATTGAACTAGCACCATTTTTCTAAGGTGAGATGGTACATACAGCCTGATGAGGGGTTCATCATCAGGTTGAGACAAATAGTACACCACCTCATCCATTACTATATATCTCTTCTGTTCTGCTTTGGTAGCCCTACCATTTAGTAATCTAATCTTCAGGTCTAAGATGTTTTTGTCTGATTCTTGCTCCCTGATTATGTCTATTCCTTTCAATGTGGGCCGTTCGGGTGCCTCTGATGAATTTCCGACATTTTTATGGGCTGCTAATTCTTCCGGCTCCATTAGGTTGGAGTTTATAACACTAACCAAGTAATTTCTATCATCTATATCTACTGGAGAAGCAATATGGTCTTCGTTCACATCAACAGCGCGTGATAAGAGATCCGCGCAAACATTATCCTTACCCTTAAGATACTGTATGCTGCAATTGTAGCCAGACATGCTCAGAGCCCAAGTCTGTATCTTCTTATTTTGTATGGGCGAGTTAAGTAAGTGCTCCAGGGGCCTATGATCAGTGTATATTGTGAATGTTGCGCCATGCAGGTAGTGATTCAGTTTTTGAAGAGCATAGTGTATGGCATAAGCCTCTTTCTCTATAGTTGACCACCTCGTTTGTGTGTCACTTAATTTATGGGACAATAAATAAATTGGTTCTTCTACATCCTTCCTATTTTCCTTATCGTACACCACCTGGGATAGGCATGCGCCAATCGATTGATCGGATGCGTCAGTATATAACCTATACGCTTTATTTGGGTTGGAATAGGCTAGTGTTACCATCTCCGCGAGCTTCGTTTTTAGTGTATCGAAAGCGGTTTGGCAAGCATCGTCCCATTGGAATAGTGCATATTTCCTTGTCAAATTGACCAGCGGTTCGGCTATATCAGAGAAATTTCTAATAAAGCGGCGATAGTATGAGGTCATCCCGATAAAAGCTCTTACTTGCCTAACAGTGGTTGGAGTAGAAACTGACTTTATAGCCTTGACTTTATTGAGGTCTGGTTGTATTCCCTCTTCACTTATCTTGAACCCCACGTATTGGGTCTCTTTCTTAAAGAACTCACACTTAGCTGGCTTCAGTTTAAGGTTGTGCTTACGTGGACTACTCAAGACTGTGTCTATATGTCTTAAATGATCTTCCACCGTATTTGAAAATATCAGAATATCATCTAAATATGCCAGAGCAAAATCTTCCTGTCCCTGTAAAACAACTGACATTAATTCCTGGAAGATGCCGGGTGCGTTTGCAAGTCCAAATGGCATAACATTAAAATGAAACAGACCCTTGTGGCAGGTGAATGCACTTTTTTCTTTGTCATCATCATGAAGCTTAACTTGCCAGTACCCTGATTTTAAATCAAGCTTCGAAAAGTACCTTTCCGAACCAAGTGATGCCAGTATATCATCGATGACAGGAAGAGGTCGAGCATATTTCTTTGTAATCTTATTAAGTGCTCTAAAGTCTACACAAAATCTCCTACCACCGTCTTTCTTATCTACTAAAACTACTGGAAAACCCCACGGGCTATTGGATCTCTCAATTACACCTGCCTGCATCATTTCGTCGATTGCTGAATCCATTGTCTTTCTTTGTTTGAGGGGTGTGCGATATGGGCGTTTTCTTATGGGCTCATGCGTTCCAGTATCGATACGCATCTCCACAGTATCGGTTCTGCCCAGGTTCTTGTCGTCACTAACGAACATGTCCCTATTTCTTTTTAGCAATTTGTTAATTTCAGGTTTGAATTCCTCCGGTACATGTACCTGTTCCAAATCTACATCAGGACTTTTATTATTTTGTTTATCGGGCATAGTAATTTCAGTAATATTACCCGCCCTTTCCAATTTAGCCAGCGGACACCCCCGTCTCAAAGTGATTGTCTGGTTAGTGTTATTCATTATCAGCAACTGAAACTTACGAGACTTTGGCATTTTTACAACTGCGTTGGCTACTGATATACCACATAAGTTGCTAACATATCCACTTCTCAGCTGTTCGATTTCATATTCTTTGCCACGTCCATTTCTCAGCCTGGTTAATCCCAGACAAGCATGCAGATGTTGAGGTCTTAATGTTACTTTTTGAGCTAACCTAACAATAGAGGAAATATGAACATCCTCCTCTAATGCCACGTATTCTTCACCAATCTTCAATGCCCCCAAATCGAAATACATTCTCACCCCGTTCTGCATCAGTCAATCTCTGTCAAGTTTAACGTTTCTATTGAGATTTTTCACGACTAAAAAATCATGGGGTATGGACTTACTTCCTATCTGGACCTGTAGACGACAAAGGCCTTCAACGTATAATGGGGATCTATTCGCAGTTCGAAGTTTAATGTCCCTCTTTTGCAGTTCAAGTCCCAGTCGCAATTTTTTAAATACCCTACAGCTTATAACCGATACCTCTGCTCCCGTATCTACCAATGCCCTATAAGGTCTACGTTCTATTCTAATAAAGATGGAATTTGGCGCGCCCATATTACCAACTATGTGCGTTGGTACCGTCTTGTTCCGTTCGTTGGGCGTCGCACGAACGGACCTCTGCCGTTTCCCGGGGCACGTCTACAAAATTTCGCTATGTGGCCTTCTTTCCCACAATTCCAACACCTAACAACGCTCCCGTTCCTCTCCCGCTCACGAGTCTTGTATTTAGTTCCCCTATTACCAACTTTTCTATTGTTCTTATTCCTTTTATTATTAGTATTAGATTCAGCGGGGCTTACGGCTTCTATCGGTACCCGTCTCCGAGAGTGGCAAATTTCCATAGGCTCCTCTTCGTATTCAGAGTTTGCATCGAGTCGAATTTTCCATCTCAACTCAGATAACGCTTTCTGATAGGCAGCCTCTAGTGTTTGTGGCTCATCCTTCATAACTGCCATCTGTATTTCCCGATACCTTAGACCTTTTATGAAAAATCCTAGAACTTGTTTTATCACAACTTCATTCCTCCCGTCAACCCCAACATATGCGCTCTCCGCTAGGCGTACTACTCTCTGCATGTAGTCCTGCACCCCTCTGTTCTACCCTGCTTAATGTTCACTAATTCAACTAACCGTGCGTCGGGGTCTAAAACCAATCCGTAATATTCCTTTAAAGAAGTTTTGAACTCCTTCCATGTGAGTTGTGGGTTATTAGAGATTAGTCTATATACATAGTGTCCAACAGTTCCCCTTGTTGTGAGAAGAGCTGCCTGACACTTGTCTTCTTCTGCCACGCGCACAACTTTAAAATACCTCTCGATATCCTCCAACCAAGCACTACAACCACCATCTTCTTTGCACGCTAATGGCTGTATATTCTTTAAAAAAGATTCTCCCCTTAAAGTGTTCGACACCGAACAAGCCACATTTCTCAATTCTAGGGTCAGACCTTGAACAAAATCGGCAAAAGTATGCTGTTCCATTTATTTTTTTTTAATTAGACTTATTACAAACTTATGAACAAGAGCAGAACACACACAAGATCGAATCAAAAGTCACCTACCTTTCGTTGATGTCGTCTATGGTCGTCCGGTTGCTTTCTATTTTCGTCTTCTATCTGGTAGTTTTAATTCCGTTGAATTTCAATTGTCGCCGTGGTAACCAAGTTCGCATCTATCTGTTTTGTTGTTGTTGTTGTCTTAAAACAGCAAGTCACTAGGCACCAATTTGCGTATGTTATATATCGCCGTACGACGACAAAATAACGAGAACACGCATATATAAAAATATAAGGTTATATTTTTATTCTTGACGACGAACCCGTGTGGAATAGAGAATGGAAGAGTGAGAGCGCACATAGAATGGGTCGACGTGGGTGTAGTTTTGCCTGTGGTGTCTCTCTGCTTCCACTGGCCGTTCTCTGCTGGCGAATCCGTGTGTCGAGGTCTTTTTATAGTCTTCTAGAACCGGGACTTTCCTTCCGGTTTTGCCTCGCCCACGCAACGCCCACGTAATTCCAAGAGACACCTGTTCTGTTTGCCTCCGTAGTCATTTCCGCCGCTGGCGGAAATAAGGTCAAACGAGCCTGACTCATAACCCTGCGACATCCGCTCTAGGCCCCGACAGGATGTATTTCTCAAACACCTGTCTTGTCGTTCGCCGACCCCTTCACCGACGGGAAACACCATCGATTGCATCAACCTTCCTCGGGTGGGGCCAGATTGTTATATTACAGTTATAGCCGTCAGGGAAGCAAGCATGGGAATTCAACAGGCGGGAAGTGAGAGGAAAGAAGCTGTTGCAGGAGAAATTGCGGTTACATTACATCGGTTTCACTGTAAAAGGGTGGGACCTAGTTGCCAATCTAGTATCTCGTGCAAACTCACACCTAGAGGGCACCAGTGATTTAAGTTCATCAGAGCAGAAGTCATGAAAATATTTAGAGAAGAGGCACAGGGAAGCCACGTCACGCCAGTGAGAGAGTGACTTCATGCGGTCAGCTAAGTCGGTATCAATCACATTACAGATTCTTCGCTGTATTTTGTCAAGAAGCCCGAGGAGAATAGCAGGGGCACCCGACCAGATGTGGCAACAGTATTCAAAACACGGGCGGATGGTAGATTTGTATAAGTGCAGGATAGATTCAAACGGAAAGAATTTCCGGGCCCTGCACTGACAGCCGACTTTCATTGCAGTGGATTTAGCAATGGATTCGACGTAGTCATTCCACTTGAGGTCTGCTGTATCCTCTTTCTAATCTATATCAATGATGTCCCCGATGACATAAGATCACAAGTAGGCATGTACGCCGATGATACCACAGTATACGCTCGCCTCGATCAAAAATCTGGTGATGATAAGGCGAACCTCGCGGCTGAGCTTGAAAAGGACCTCCAATCCGTGGTGGATTGGGGTAGGAAATGGCTCGTAAAATCCAATTCGTAGCAAACAGCATCTTAGCTTCGTTAAGTATCTGTTTACACATTACGAGTTGAGGCGAAAAGGCACCTGTTTTAGTTCGATGCGTAGCTACGATAAATCCGGAAAAGTGACCCGTGGGAAATGGCGGCCGAGCAAGCGGTCGAGAACGAGGGAGACGAATGGGATTTAAGCTGAAACTTCTTGGCAGGGATGAAAGCATCGATGCCAGCCTTAACCCAGGAGGAGACCTCTGATGCACAGTCTTCGATGGGAAGACTACAAAAGTTTTTCCAAGGGACGTCGCAGAGGAAGTCACGGAACGAATCCCAGTCTGCTCTTTGATAGCAGTAGGATATTCTGCTTGGACGCAGTACTCAGACTGGGCTGCGAATGTTGTCATAAACCACAAAAGCGAAACCCTCGAGTGACTACTTATGGTCCTAGCGGAGCTGAAGTAGACAAAACTAGTAAAGGTAAAAAAAGAAAGGTGTACATCGCGCATCTTTATCCTTTAAGGAATACCGAAAAGTGTGAGCCGTCAATCCTAGCTTTCACTGCACCTACGACCAGATCTTATTCAAGAAGAGATCGGGACCGAACCACCTTCTAGAAATGCCAAATAGGTGGGAAAATCTTTGTCACATATACCTGCATTCTTCGTAACACAGATCTCGAAATAACCTGGAAGGCGTAAAACAGGATGAGCATACGGCGCTGAACAAGTCGGATTATTTTGCAGGTTTACAACTATATCACCCTCCTGTATCGCTCTCTCATTGCTGTGGTATAAAGGGAACCGAAAGTGATTGAGCGCTTTAGCGTTGTCTCGGTCTGTTCGTCAGAGTTGTCTATGGAATACCTGTCACTGCTGGTACACAAGTTAATGTTTGTGCGTACGCCGAAAATATATCCATTTTGTTCCGGACAATGAGGTTTTACAGTATGTACTTGAATGGATGGATGTGCGTTGTGATACAGTGGATATCGGCTTAGAACGAGAAATCGAGGAGCTGAGTTCGAATTCCAGGTGAATTCATGGCAAAGGAAAGGTATTAGTATATACTTGGGAAAGGTATTAGTCCGTCTTTTCCTTCCAGTTATGGATTAAATAACAGGACAGATTGGGTTCTATAGCCTTGGCTAGCAACCACTCTACCACAGAAAGCAATAGCAACCTACTGCGGGATAATCTTCTGCCCTGTCAGTCATGTCTTTTTCGAGACATGTTCGCCCAAGTATGTTTTACGTACGGCACTTAACTGACTGATTGAACTTACGAGAAGGTCACAAGTTTAACCACGGTAAGTCTTATGGGTTGCGGGGAAATGCTTAGAAGTGTGTTGATCTTCGGGGATGTTTAGTTCAACTGACGGTCTCGTCTTTATTCAGGGGTGTGGTTAGAACCGATGTTCAGCAGAAGATAAATTGGTTGAAAGGCTGTTGTCGCTTAATGATAGAGCAAATTTGTGCGCCACGTAAGTCTTGCCTCTTATCTTTTACCGATGTTCTGTTTCATAACTCTGCAAATGCAGTAAGAATGCAGTCGATCTCTTGCACTCCTCCCTCTTGATTCGAACGTGCCGGCCTTCAATGACGTAGCCTTCAGATATTGCTGTTCGATTTGCCCAATTGTCATCCGTGTAACCTTGGTCCTGAGGAAAAAAAGGTTCTCACCTTTCACTGTTGTCTTCAAATCCGCCCGTGTTTGTGATTATGTGGGTAAACTGACGGCTACAGTCGTCCCTGAAAAAACCGTGTCTATTTAACACGTATAGACGTGTGATAATACGTGGAGATATAGATAGTTAAAACAATTGTTTCTATTGGTAGCCGTGGCATGAATTGTGGTATAGACATCGTGAATGGTGGGAATCTTATGATAGGAACGCCTTTTCTTATTATGACATGAATGCATGATTTGGAAAGAAAAATCAGATGAGATAAAAATCGTTTGGCGTTGAAATATTTCAGCGAACGTCTGGTAAAATTCGCTAGCACATTCGAGTGAATGAGGCTAGCCTAGATTTTCTTTCTTTAGGTCGGCCTTAGTAAAATGGAGCGGTTCTCTGACGGATCTCTTCCATGGTTGAGCTAGATTATTTCTACATAGTGTAACTGATTGTTGTTCCTGGCATTTTTCCAGGGTTCTCTTTAGTTATCAACCATGTCGAAATTCTCAGCCCAAGTAGTTTGTTTTGTTTCCGTTTGATCTCGACTCAATCAATCATATGATTTTCCCAAGCGACCGCATAATTTGTCATTCTTTTATTCATAATGAGTGAACCTCTTGAATTTGCATATAGGCAGAATACAGTGATCGTTCTTATTTTTGTAGTGTGATTTTATATTAGTTTGTTTTTCTGGTTTACTCTCTTTTTGTATTTTATGCAAATTCTTATATATTTTATTGGATATTTTCAGCTTTTATGTCATTAGGTATCTGTAAGTTCACGGATTATATGTGATATTGTGATACAAGTCTGATTGAATGTTGATGGATGGGTTCTTGATGCGAATGGACAAAATGCTGTTCCTGTAAGGGTAGTAAATCTGGTTAGCTTAGTATACTATACTTCATGTTGACAACTCTTCCAACTAATTTCCAACGCCTTGTGCCACAATTTTGTCCTTTTGAATAATAAATAAATAATTTACCATTCCATATTTTGACACACATACAGTTGTAACCTTGGTAGCGTACCTGATGAATATTTTTGTTTAAATACACACTAACACGCATTATATATATATATATATATATATATATATATATATATTATATTGTTATATCCAATCACTACATAAAATAGTAGTGAGAAGACCTCAAGGATCAGTATCGAGTGACCAGTCTCGAGCAACAAGTCAGTCGAGTATTTCCGGGAGTGAACCGGAAATGTGCTATTATCAGACTCTATGTCTTACGACCATACGTTCTACTAAACTCTTGTTCCTGTATACAACTAACAATCTCTTTTAAATACTATCTCTCCTGGTAATATATCAAATTTCCGTTGTTGGTATTTATTTACTCAATAATTCTGTTAAGTACAACATAACAGTGGCGACGAAGGAACTCACACGGGAAGAAAAAACTCAGAATCGTCCCACAACAAAACAGTGGCGACGAAGGATTTGAAACTCACACGGGAAGAAAAAACTCAGATCGTCCCACAGCACAACAGTGGCGACGAAGGATTTGAAACTCACACGGGAAGAAAAACTCAGATCGTCCCACAGCACAACAGTGGCGACGAAGGATTCGATTATACACAGAGGAAACGAGAAATATTAACAGTAGTTCGTCACGACGGAACTGTGATGACGAAAAATTTTGAACACGGAAAAGTCTTTAGTTCGTAACAGCGACGACAAAGGAAAAAGCCGTATACGCAGCGAGAAATTGTAAGTTACGCTTGACTACTATTTTCTGTTGGTCTGTAAAAGAATTCATGTTGAAACTTTTGACCCTTCCCTCTGTGAAAAAATATATAAATTTGACATAAAAAGTTTTTGTCTCTCCTGTAAAATACAATATGGAACAATTTCAAGCTTCCATAATTGAGCTTATAAAATACCAAAGACGAAAAATTTCACAAACAGCAATTAGAATTACAGGAAAAAATGTTAGAAATGCAACTTGACAGTGAGAAAAAACAGCAAAATTTCAGAAAGAGAGTGCCAGAAAATATGTGGAGATGCAAGATCTCCTACATAAAGCGATTCTCGAAAAAAACAAAAACACTGACGATAGTACTTTTTCAGAAAACACAATTTGGTCGACAATTGAAAATGTCACATATAATCCTGACGAGGATAGAACTTTCGAGCGATACTACCATCGGTATCATGATTTTTATGAGATCGATTGTAAAACCTGGTCAAATGAAAAGAAAGTTAGACAGCTCCTCAGGAAACTAGGTACTTACAAGCACAACAAATTTACAGATATTATTCTGCCAAGAAAAACGAGGGATTTGGAATTCGACGAAGCAGCATGTCTGCTAAAAAATAATTTAATCCAAGACTGTCATTATTTCATAAAAGGTGGAAATGTTTAAACCTGCAGATAAAAGAGGACGAAGATTATACAACTTTCGCGTCGGTTGTAAACAAAACTTGCGATGACATTAGGTTATCTGAACTGACAGCGGATAATTTCAAATGTTTTGTGCAGGGCCTGGTATCCAATAAAGACAGTGAAATAAGGAGAAGAATACTAACTAAGCTCGAAAACGAACAAAATATCTCGCTGCAGAAGCTTGCGGATTTTTGCCAACAATGCGTCAGTATCAAAGAAGATGCTAAAAAAATTGAAGAATCCGGGGTAACAAGCATAAAAAAATAATAGGAAGTCATGTTTTAGGTCTCTGTCTCCGAGACGGAAGTATCACTCTCCTATGAGAAGTGAGAGGAAGTACGAAAAAAGACCCTCGCCAAAAGCTTGTTACGGCTCTGGTGAATGGCATTGGTACAGTGATTGTCCATTTAAACGCAAGACTTGTAGAAGCTGCAACAGACAAGGACACAAAAAGTCCAAATGCAGTTTCAAAAAAAGAGTCACGTGAAAATAACAAGAACGGAAGAACGAAACCAGAATATAAGGAAATATTTACAAGTAAAAATGCTAAACCAACCAATAAGAATGCAGCTCGATTCCGGATCTGATATCTCGATAATAAACGTAAAGACGTGGAAGAAATTAAATAAACCAACGTTAATGAAGGCAAACAAGTTTGCTAGAACGGTTACAGGTAAGAAAATCAAGTTTGAAGGGGAACTGGTTTTGAATGTTAGTTTCAATAATCAAACAAGAAAATTAAAAAAATGTTTGTAATGAAAGGAACTAACAACATGTTTGGCACGGATTGGATGAATAAGTTTGACTTGTGGGATTTGCCTATAAGTGCATACTGCAAAGTTATCAATGAAAAGACTGATGAGATAAAGAAATTAAAGTATGATATAAAAAAGCATTCCCCGAAGTGTTTTCGGACGGTTTAGGGAGGTGCACGAAAACGGCTGCGAAAACTCGACTAAAGAAAGATGCGCAACCAGTATTCAAGAAGAAAAGAAATACACCTTACGCAGCGATCGAAAAATAGATACACAATTAGATAGACTGTCAAAGTTAGGCGTGCTCTCAAAAATTGAATACAGTGACTGAGCCGCACCAGAGAAAGAAAAAGTCGGGTGATATTCGTATATACGCTGATTTCTTGACAGGATCGAATAACGCCATTCAGGACTACCATTATTCACTACTAAGCCCAGAGGAAGTATTCTCTAGGTTAAATGGCCGGAAATACTTCACAAAGATTGACCTCAGTGAGGCATATTTACAAATTCCAGTTGTCGATGAGAGTTCGAATCTCCTATGCATAAACACTCATAGGGGGTTGTATAAGTACGAACGTCTAGCATTCGGTGTAAAGACAGCACCAGCAGTGTTTCAGCAAACCATGGACACGATGCTGTCGGGGCTGGACTTCCCTATCACGTAACTTGACGACATACTGATCGAGAGCGAAATAGTCGATGAGCCTAAAAGACATATACATGAAGTGTTCGAGAGGATACTAAATTATGGCTTCAAAGTTAAGGAAGATAAATGTGATTTGTTATGAAAAGAAATCAGATACTTAGGACATATAATCGACAAGGACGGAAGAAAACCTGATCCAAACCGTTCCTCAGCAATTCGGAACATGCCTGATCCCAAGGGTGTGAAAACGTTACAAAGTTTCTTATGGTTAGTAAGCTACTACCAAGACTTCATCCCTAATTTACACAATCTGCGAGCGCCATTAAACGAACTATTACAAAAGGACAAAGCATGGCGTTGGTCGAACGAATGCAAGCAAGCATTTAAGGAAATCAAGGATAGGTTAACATCGGATCTATTCTTTGCACATTACGATCCCAAACTAGAAATATTAATAGCTTGTGATGCCAGCGCACACGGAATTGGCGCGTGTATTCTGCACAAGTGGAAGGACGAAGCGATGAAGCCAATCGCACATGCGAGCAGATCATTACTTCCTGCGGAACGCAACTACTCGCAGATCGAAAAGGAAGATTTAGCAATAATCTTTGCCGTGACAAAATTTCATCGGTATATTCATGGGAGATGTTTTATGTTGCAGACGGACCACAAACCGTTGCTAACTATTTTTGGTTCGACAAAGGGACTCCCCACTTACCGTTTATTAAGACTGGGTACGATATTGTTAAACTACAATTTCAAACTGCAACATTTACCATCAAGCAAGATCGGACACCCAGATGGCCTATCTTGACTCATCTCTAAATCAGTTGAACCATTAGAAGATACAGTGATCGCTGCGCTAAGATCAGAAGTGGAAGTAGATAACACTCTGACTGACACAATTAGGGAACTACCAGTTTCATTAACAGAGATTAAGAAGGAAGCTGGAAAATATGAATATATCAAGGACATAAAAGCAAAACTAGCTGAAAAGGACGAGCGGACATCTGGAACCCTTTCACTGTGCAATAATGTGCTACTCTACAGTGAAAGAGTAGTAATTCCTAAGACATTGCAGAGAAGAATCTTAAAGGACTTCCATACGGGGCATCCAGGAATTAACCGTATGAATAGTTTTATGCGGTCTTATGTTTACTGGCCGGGAATGTACGCAGACATTACGACCATGGTTGGTAAATGTAAGGTGTGCGCTCTTGCTGCAAAATCGCCGCAAATATTACAGAAACCCTGGCCTAAGACAGACAGACCTTGGTCAAGCGTACACAGAGATTTCGCAGGTCGAAATGTCAATTTCTATTATTTGCTAATAGTAGATAGTTATAGCAAGTGGCCTGAGGTTTTCCAGATGAAAAGACCCACGGATTACATGAACTATTTACCAGGTTCGGTGTAGTGGACACAATAGTGAGTGACAATGGAATACAATTCACGGCAAAGGAATTCAAGGATTTCTGTGAAACGTTCCAAGTGGAACACGTAAATATTCCACCATATCATCCACGTTCAAATGGATTAGCGGAAAGATTCGTAGATACCCTAAAAAGAGCAATGAACAAGGCAACAGGGACGCCCACAAAGAAGGCACTGTAATTATTTTTACAAGTATACAGAAAAACTCCAAACAAAGCCGCACCTTCAGCACTGTCACCTACCGAACTCATGTTCGCTAGGAAGGTTCGATCGGCATTCGATAAGTTAATTCCTAGAAAAAAGGCACATACGCCCACCACGATCACAACGAAAAGGAAATTTAATTTAAACGAAAAAGTTTATTTTAAAACTTATAAAAATAATATTGCATCCTGGCTACATGGTGTAATAAAAGAAAGTGTCGGAAACATGTTTTACATGATAAAAGATCCTAAATTCATGCATAGGCGGCATGTAAATCAAATAAAAAAAGGATGACAGAAGAAACTACAGACTAGCCACTAAGGGAAGAAGAAAATGTAGAGGAATTGTACGACACTTTTGAGCTGCAAATGCCTCAAGAAGAAGAGGTAAAAGAAAGTCCACAAGGAAAAGAAAGGCGACTCACCAATTAATTGTAGATCCAAAAAGGAAAGATATTAGGACTGACTAAATAAAAAAAATCTTAGGAGGGGGGTTTTGGGGCGCTCTCCACCTGTATTTTACTATAATGGACTATTCTAATCACTACATAAATTAGTAGTGGGAAGACCTCGAGGATCAGTCTCGAGTAACAAGTCAGTCGAGTATTTCCGGGAGTGAACCGGAAGTGTACTACTATCAGACTCTATGTCTTACGACGATACGTGCTACTAAAACAATACGTGCTACTGTTCCTGTATACTACTAGCAACCTCTTTTGTAAATACTATCTCTCCTGGTAATATATCAATTTACTATATATATTTATGTTTTAGAAATTGTTAGATTTTGTTTTTAAGTATTTTTTTGTTCTCAAATTTTCTTACGATTTTATCTTTGTTAACTGAAATTTGCTCTAATTTTTTATGATATTTGCTATTTTTTAATTTAACTTCTCAAAATTACTGATATTTTTATATTCTTACGAGGAGTTTAAAGTTACGTGCAGCATTTACTAGAACTTCTGTACCCAGAGTGATTTGTATTGCTAAATCAATACCTGCGACGTAAGTTCATTCTTCAATAGCTTTTTATATAAAACAAATTTACTCCATGAAAGTAAATAAAACCACTTTCAAGAAGTTACTGGTTGTAGAAGAATTGGCAACAACAAAATTAATCTTGAGCGAGAGAAAAAGAGTAATCAAGAGAGAAGCAGGTATCGATTGGCATGACCATTCAATTTTGGAAGATTACATTTGGCTGAGAATCATGGAGCCTGAATGAAGTTCCATAAGCGAGATATGCAAGAACAAAGACGCCAGACTGGAACCAGTAATACCGAAATTTCTTTGTTGGACTTTATCAAGGGTACCTAGATAAATACCAGGAATATCAGACTATATGTGCCAAGAATATTCTAAGCATTGAGCAATGGTAGACATACAGCTATGTTGCATAGTATCTGGAGAGAAAAATAGCTCGCACGGCACACAGAAACAACTTTCTTTGCAGCTGATCAATCAATTGCAGAAAATGTTCTCTCAGATGAATAATGGAAAGTTGTTAAATCTAGGAGGATCTTAAAATTGAACGCACTTTTGGCCCAGTTAACAACAGACTGAAGGGCATTTTTGACATAGGTTCCCATTTTGACTTAGATGAATTGATCCGACTTAATATCGAGACATGATTAAATGATTGTGTTATCTGTGTAGATAACAAATCTGAGCTAATGCTATCGGGATGGCCATTCATAAAAATTTAAATCAAAGTTGGATCAATATAGAACCCTGGGGGACACCCCCTTTTGTAGAAAATTATCTAGATGAGTGACAGCTCGGGACAACTTTTATTTCATAATAAAGGCTGGATTATTTCGAAGATTTGTCCGGATACACTGCAAATTTTCAGCTTGTGGAGGAGACATGTATGCCAAAACATGTTGAAATCTATCATGGCGTCCAAATTTCCTTCATACTTGTGACAAGTTTTAAACAAATTTATATTAAAAAAACATTAAATTTCATTGTTCCTCTCCAAAATTTTAATATGTGTATTGTGGTGCTGTTGATATCGGCTCGGAACGAAAAATCGGTGGGCCAAGTTCGAAATCCAGTTGAATTCATTGCATTCACTTACTCGCAAATACCCTTGGGAAAGGTATTAATCCGTCTCTTCCTTCCAGTTATGGGTTAAATAACAGAACAGATTGGGTTCTATAGCCTTGGCTGGCAACCAGTCTACCGCAGAAAGCAATGGCAATCTACTGCGGGATAATCTTCTGCCCAGTCAGTCATGTCTCTTTCGAGACATGATCGCCCAAGTGTGTTTTACGTACGGCACTTAACTGACTGATTGAACGGTACGCGAAGGTCACGGGTGCCAAGATTAACCACAGTAAGTCTTATGGGTTGTAGGGAAATGCTTAGAAGTGTGTTGATCTTTCGAGACATGATCGCCTAAACGTGTTTCACGTATGACACTTAACTGACTGAATACTTTTAAGTATGTTATATTCATTTATTGTTATTTTCCATGTTTTATGATTTAAAACTGTTTTTTTTATCTTTTTTCGTATATATTTATTACATTAATTTCATTGCTAACTCATAACGATTCTTGCTATATATTTGTTTATTTATTTTCACAATGATTTTTCTTGTGCGATTTTATTCCTTCCTTCATACTTTTTCTTTATTTATTGTTAATTTTGCAACATTATTATTTCGACATTTATCAAGAGAATCGAGTTTCTTACTAAAACGGTGCAAGATACCAACCATATTCCCAGCACCACATGGTATTCCAATAGTTGTCTTTCACTAAGTCGAGACTGGACTTAGATGAATGTTTAGGTTTTACTCAGTGATGATCGAATATTACTATTAAGCCACCAGGGAGGAGTCGGTGGAGAGATCATCTGTATGATTCTCATCAACCAGATATTTGGAGACGTACCTATATACTACTTTTTTATATGCATAGATATTCATTAAAAGTATTTGCGCAGATCATTAATTTTGTGGGATCTCTCCTTTGTATATTATAATGGACTCGGCTGGAGTACATATATACTCCTGCTATAGTGAGATACGGAAACTGTCATAGAGTTTTAGAGAGATCCGTTAGAGTTATCGGAGAGTACCGGAACTGATACGTAAGTTACCGAGAGATACTAAATTTACCCAGAGATTACCGCAGCAGAATTCAGAATAGCTCCGAGCTCCACTCAGCTAGAATAATATACACGGATATACTATTTCCAACGACTTCACTTCAAGGCTTGTATATATTAATTTCTTACTAATAGTATTCCTGGATTTACTGAACTTCGTTCCAGTATGTATATTACGTTCAATATCACTTACTTTTCTATCTTAATATCTGTTTTGTTGTTCATTATTTTGTGCGGTTCCTCACCCAGAATCCACAAGAAATTGGCGACGAAGATTCGTACACAAGTCGCCACAACAAATTGGCGACGAAGACTCGAACTAACGTGTACCCCGAGTCGTCACAACAATTAATATAACGTAGAGTTGGACCGTGAAAAAACCATTTATACAAGGGATATTGATATTATTTATTGTGATGACATTCCGTTACGAACAAGCTTCAGGGGACAATTTGTTGGGAAAAAACGTAATAGCTGAGAAAACCATTCTAAAGAATTGAAAAAATTATGTAGCAACCACCAATATCCTACTATGTCAATGTCTTTTAATATCTCCAATATAACTCTTTTATTTCATTACTTCCTTTAATTTATTATCTAGGTATCTTTTCTCTTTTCAATCTCTTTAATCATATTCTACCCCTGAAAATGACATTGTTTTTGTTATAAATTCGTAATGTTCCCTAGCAATAGATAACCGTATCTGTTTCATTTTGTCATTAAATCTGGGGTTTCAAATCCTTTAACAGTAGATTGCTGATTGATATAAAGAAACCAAAGAATTCTGGGAAATTTAAAATAATGTTACAGATCTGAATTTCTCTTTGCAATATTTATATTGTTATTTCTAGACTGGCATGTGTTGATAGCAATCAGCTTCAATATATCACTGAAAGGAAAGTCAATTTAGATTGTGAAATCAAGTAGTCCAAATATCTGACTTAAGCCTGCAATGAAAACACGAAATATTATTTTGATATTACAATCAAAACAATAGAAATGATAATCGCTTTCTCAGGAAATTAGCTGAAAATTAATTATCCGGAGAGAGGAAATATTTGTTTGTTTTGATTTGTGCTCGGTTAATCCATATCCAATAAGCTTGATAACATTTTCAGGAAAATAGTCGTAGTTCAATTTGTGAGAAAAATAAAGCAGAAAATTCTAATAACTTTGTCTAATTGTTTATCAATAAGAACGGAAGATGTTTCCATAAGTGCAAACCGAATGTAAATTATCTGCTCAACCGATTTGATGAAAACAAATCTGTTTAAGCGAACGTAGAAAACTGAGTCACCGCCATTAATGTTTTCAGAAGAAAAAGAAACAATTGATGAACAAATTATTTTATCAAAAATAGTTAGATATATAAATAAATAAAAAGTAAAAAATATTTTAAGCGATCTGTTTCTTTCTCTAATGACTTTATGAAGTATGTATAAATGTGTGTGTATTTATGTGTGTGTCAGCCTGTATGCTTCTGCGTGTATGTGTGCGTGTTTCTATGTTAGTAAACTTGTCCATTGTTTGTGTGTTTGCATGTGCGTTTGTAGGTGTCGGTGGTTGTTAGCACGCATGGGCCTGCGTATGTTTTAATCATCTTTGTCTATTTGCGTAAAAACACTTACTAAAAGATTTACAACAAAAGAAGATTTACAACAAGAACACGTGCGATGCGGGATGTAAATTTAATAATGAATGTATTTCTGGAGCTAAAGTCAAAAGATTTACATGACCAATTATCCGGTAAATTTTAAAGAAATATCCTTAAGAATTGTTTCAAAATTGTTTTGATTAAAATCATACTGACAAAATTTCGAAAGTCAGATGTGATAAGATGGGCACTGATTAAATAAGCATTACATGTCTCATTCTAAACGAATTTACTAATGGAAAATACTGATCCTCTCAATCGTGGAAGGCACATTTAACTATCTCAGTATTATTTCCTGTCCCTCTGACAGTTTTAATGTTATTTCTTGATAAAATATAACAACTATTCATTGATACGTAGTTAAAAATGCAATATTAGTTTCCAATTAAGTTTGATTCTGGCAGAAGTTTTAAGCGGATATTTTATCGTAAATTCGCTAAAGTTTTCGTTTTGCTTGACGTAATGACATTTTTAGCCGTGTTGTCCTCTTTTTAATAGGACAATTTGCCTTAATGCAAATTTAATAATTTTTTGAATTTTGAAAACCCCACGTTGATTTCGATTGAATCATATCTAATTAAGATTTTAATCAATAGGAGCCTTTTTTCTATTTAATTAATGAGAGACGGTTTTGAAACAGGGATTTAATTGAAATATATAACGTTGAGGGGGGCAGCGCTAATTTAAAAAAAAGGGTAGTGTTCTCATTGGTTAAAATTCAATTATTTCGTGTAAAGACTCATGTATGTCGTTTCTACCCAAAATACATAACTCCTCTCAGGATCTTACAGATGTGATACAAAAGAATCCAGGGCATTACGTTTGGAAAAGACATGACTTTCTTAGTGTTGACAGGAACCCGTCTTTTGGACTCCTCTCCGGATTTTTTTTTTCTGGATTTCTTCCGTAGATATTTATTTAGCCATGATATGATTGTAAGGTAACTGATGTATAAAAGCAGGGTTTTGCATCCCTTAGATGAAAATTCTTCCTATAATGACAAAGTCCATCTCCTCGAAGCAGTTGGTTAATAAATGACAATAGGATGCCTTCGACTATTAACCAATTTGGAGACTTAGTTAACAGATAATATTTAAATCATAATATAGGAGCATTTTATAAGATTTCTCTACTAACACACATGTTGTCAGAACATTTTGGTTCATTTAAAAACAGTACATACATCCTTGATTTCGGTAGCAACAAACATCGGGTTTTTCAAGTTGTCTTTTGAAAGTGTAATTTTCTTTCTTTCTTACTTTGTTTTTAACTGTATTTTTCTTTTTTCATTCATTTTTGTCATTTGATTCTTTATATTAGGTTGTTACAAATATTATGGATGATTTCTACTACTAAGATATATATATATAAATATATATATATATATATATATATATATATGTATGTATATAGTCATCCGTAGTCATCTGTTTCGCTGTATCACAGCTCATCAATACGGTTAGACAGACGATTGCTTTTTACCCAGGATTGGAACCCGACCGCATTGGCGTCAGTCGGCGATTCTACCTCTGAGCTACGGGCTCTCGGTAGAAGGAGGCAGACTTTTTAGCGTGTATATTATCATTATACACGCCCAATAGCTGAGAGTGTTCCCATTCATTGCTGAATGAACGATGTTTAAATGCCAGAGTAGCTACTGTTTTTCAAAGTCTAGCATTCTTCCACAGTGCTCAATCACGGTCTGAGAGCGTAGGAGTTAAGTTTTTCAAAATACAGGATAGAAAGAATTTAAACATCGACCGTTATTGCTAAGCGTAATAATAATTTTAGAAGATACAATGCAACACAGACATTTATATATAAATAGTTGAACAAAAACAACGGCAGTTGTCTGATTATTATGTATCAGCATCAATCAGTCTGAATTTTTACACACACTCTCACATATATATATATACACAGACAGAAAATCTGAGCAAGAGCTAACAACCTACCACAATGAGAGATTTAGTGTGAGAATTTTCGTCTTAGGTTATTTTTCTTTCTTACGAGTGCTTGACTTTTTGTTCATGTACTTTGTTTGTCTTTTTTTTTACGTCCCCTTCTTTTCCCGCCGAGTTTGTACTCAGTGGGTGTTTAAAGACGATTTAAATTATAGCTTAATTAATACTAATTTTGGCAGAGTTAGTTCGGTTACTATTGGTATTGTTTTGGTATAATTAATAATAAAAAGTTATTGGTTGTGATGCAACAAAATATCTGAAAGCTGATTCAATATCTAGTTTTGGCTTAAAAGTTTTAACATTTAAAATATCTTTGAAAATTAATCATCAATGGGTGAACGATCGAAAGAATACGGAGGGCGAGATAAACTCTCATATCCCAAATCTGTGAGTATTTGCAACGTCATTTCTGCAACATGTGGCCACGCATTAACATGGAGCGAAATTTGACCACGTCGGTTCACTAATGCAAGTGTCATATTTGTAGGCCTGCATGCATTTCAGCATGTTGATTGTAGTAACTTTCTGCATTAATGGTTGGTTTGGGTTCCAGAAATCTGTAGTGGATAACATCAATTGTATTCCACTAGACAGGGTCTATAATCTTTTGCTTATGCAACATTGGCTTTGGAAAATGTTTGGGACACTCATCACGATCAAGGTGTTAGACTGATCGTTTAACTCTTTTCGAAAAGGAGAATTTGTTTAATAAAAAATGACTTTTCGTTCAAGAAAGTGTTCATTGGAATACGAAGAAAGAGCATCGAGTTCACTCCAAAACGCTTTGAACCGAACGTTTTCGCCTTACCGATATGCTGCAAATTTTGGGAGACTATTAACAGTGATGACTCTAAGTGTCTGAGGCATTTCTGTGAATCTTTGATGTAGAATTTGCTGAACAACTGCTGGCAATTGTTTGTTGGCAAGACTGCAGTCCTTGAATGTAGATTTGAAAGAACATGCCTCTCATACTATCATACGAAGGCAGGTATCCCCCAAGGCTCTATTCTAGGTCCTAGGCTTTTTCAACAATCTCTCCGATGCAATCAGATCCCAAGTATACATCTACGCTGACGACAATACCATTTACTCTCAACTCAATCAAAAATCCACTGAGGATGACAAAGCGAACCTCGCTGCTAAGCTTGAAAAGGCCCTCCAATCTGTAGTGGACAAAAGTGAGAAATGTTTCGCGAATTTCAATGCTTTGAAAACGAAGCTGTTATCTGTTAACCACCACAGAAAAAACGTTGCTAATCCCCATTAGCATAGACCAAGCTAGTCTCCCTGAAATAAAAACTCTGCGCCTCCTCGACCTAAATCACTCAGGAGACCTCAAGTGGAATGGCTACATAAAATCCATAGCTAAATCTGCTGATTGAAAGTTCGGTTCACTGTGTAGGGCCAAGAAGTTTTTACTATAAATACATCCTGCACATGCATAAATCTACCATCCGCCTGTGTATTAAATACTGTTGCGATATATATAGCTGGGTTCCCCTGGCATTTCTATGCTTCTAGATTTCTATCTTGACATCAGTCAAAACATTGTACATTTAATTCATAAGTATATATATATATATATATATATATATATATATATATATATATATATGGGGGGGAAGATGTTTGAGAGGTATATATTAGAGATTATTTTGCATCATTGGGCCACAATATTATTTCGATATTCCTATTTATATATCAGAAGAAATTGTTTGGCATTGATGTTATTATTGTTAATATATTTTTTCACTTTATTTAAATTTTCCATTTATATTCATTTACTGTCTTTCTTTTTTTAATTTTTCTTTCTTTTAATTTTCATTTTTCTACTTATTTTCTTTCCATTATTTACTGTTTAATACTACATATTTTTTGATCATTTTTATTTTCTTTATTTTTATTTTCTTTCTTTGCAATTTGTTATTTTTTTTATATTTCCTTCTTTTTTCTTTCTTCTTTTATATTTTCGTTATTAATTTTTTCTTGAATATTTTTCTTTCCTTTATACTTTACTTTCTTTTGTGCTCTTTACATGTTTTTTTTATTTTTTTATTTTTTACACTTTGTATTTTTCTTCTATTGTTTTTAATTTGTTCTATTTTATTTTTTTAATATTTTATTACTTCTTTCTCTTTAATTATTTTTTACCTTTTTATTGTTCCTACTTGTTCTTATGTCTTTTCTTGCTATATTCTTTCATACTTTTTATTCTTTGTACTGTTTATATTCTTTTTCGTTTTATTCATTACTTAAGTATTTTATTTCAATCTTTCTTTTTCTTTATTTGATTTTCTTACTTTTCATTTTATTTTCTTTAATTTTCTTCTATGCGTTTTTCTTTCTTTCTTCTTTTATCCTAGTTTTAACTTTCTTTCTTTTATTTGCTTCTATCATTTTCTTCATTTTTATTATATTCCTTCCTTAATTTTCTTCGTTTTTATTTTTATTGTCTCGTTATGTTTTTTTTAAATTTATTCTTTATTTTCTTTTTTTTATATTTTCTCCACTACAATTTTAATTTTATTTTATTATTACTTCTGACTCATTTCTTACTTTTGCTTTTATTTTCATTCTTTAATTTTAATTTTTTTATATTTTTGACACAGAATAGAACTTAGTATCGCCGTCAGAATGTATAATACATTTGAAAATTATACACCAGTTCATACATTGAACGTTAAGTGGACAGGTTGTATTTTCTAATTTGGATCAAGGGCCGGTCAATGGAAATCAAGATTCATTAATCATAAATTGACATTTAATCATGTTAAATAATAGAACAGTACTGCTCTCTTCAAATATTATTGGTTTTAAAAAGAACAACAAAACTTAAGTATTACAGTGGAAATTATCGCGAAAAATAAATCTTACAACGGTTACGGAAAATGTCGCTTATACCTTTTTGAAAAAAACTTATAATATTAAAGCACTTAAATAATGATAATTTATTGAACAAAACAAGTGAATTAATGACAACATTCAGGCATAGAAACACATTTTCACTTAAATACTAAGACACTGACGAAATCTTTTCTTATCTATATTATCCATTTTGCTTATTATCAATTTGCTACTTTTTCATCTTTTCTTTTAAGTTATTTATCTATCCAGTAGCGTTTTCTACAAACTGGCGAACACACACACACACACACACACACACACACACACATATATATATATATATATATATACGTATGCATGTGTTTATGTATAAATGCATCTGTATGTATTTTTATACATACATGCATGTGTATGATTGTGATTGTACATATTTGTTTATATTATTATATTTTATTTAATTTTTTACTTTTTAATTTTTTATTTCTTGCCTTTCTTAACTTTTATTTTATTCATTCTTATTTATTTCTAATTCATGATTTTTTATTTTTAAAAAGAAATATTTATTGTTTGATATAAACAAACCTTGTGACCTCCCCTTCAACGTAAGATATTCAGATCCCAAAATAATATTTTTCACAGACGATTTTACATTTCAATTCTATTTTTATTATCGTTATAAACATAAGTTAATTATTTATTTAATAAATAAAACTATTTGAAGGCCCGATTTAGAATTTATAACGACCTTCACTTTAGCAACGTTAAAACTTAAACTAATAATTAAAATCGTAAAAGCATTCATTTCTTACGTATGTTTGTATTTCTTGCAAACATGCATGTGTATTTGTGTTTTTGTATTTGTGTAAATATATGTGCGCGTATTTATATAATTAATTTAATTTTATTTCATTTTACATTTTTATAACTATTCTTTATTTATTTATTTAATTTCTTTTTATTTCCTTTTAATATTTTCCTTTTCCAAATTATTTTTCTATTCTCCTTTGTTTTTTATTTTCTTTAATTTCTATTTTTTGAATTTTGAATTTTTATTCTCACAAAGAAATGTTTATTCCAACGCTTCGTCTCTAATATGAAGAAACATAGTGACATCCCTTTTAAAGAGCTATAATGGGATCCCCAAATAATAATATTTGCAATTTTAGTTTCCCCTTCAGTTTTTGGGGTTTTGGTATAAACGTAAATAAATTATACATTTAATAAATGAAAATATAGGCACACTCGATTTAGAAAGGTAGCAAGCCTAAGTGAAGAAACGATAACACTAAAATAATGATTTAAATCTAAAAACAGTCTATTTCTAATATGCATTTGACCATTGCGTAATGCACGACACTGAATCTTGCTTAATATATATATATATATGTACATACATCTTGTATATAGATACATGCATATATATATATATATATATATATATATATATATATATATATATATCTTTGTTGTTCTTAACTTTTCTATAAATATGAAGTTGTTTCACATGCAATACCTCAATTTATAAGAAATGTATAACACGCATCTTAAGTAACTAATTGATTCACTTGATATAACACTTGGTTGAAGAATCGACGTTCTCCAAAGTGTAATTCATGATCATACCTTTTTTTAAAAATAATTTCTGAATGATATTATATACACTTTAAATACTTCATTTAACTCTTTTATGTTGGGAATTTTTTGAATGCGCACAAAAGGTTAAGTATGCTTAACTATGTAATAATCACCGAGAAAGATATCAGATGACTATGGCGAATGAGGCAAAATTTCTTAACTCAGTCTATGCAGCGTTTAGAGAACTGATTGATAAGCGTGTAGTGGAGCGTTGTCGTGCATCTAACAACTAGCCTACTTTCTTTCAAAAGTATTCTCTTCTCACCACGGGTAATGATTCGATACAAAAATCTGTTTTTCTTACTGTGTACACATATAGAAAGGTTACCCCACATATAGAAAGGTTACCCCACATTCTTTCATGATTGTCTTTTTATTGGTTTTGCGAGTAAAATTTTACTGAATGAAATCTTTTCTGGAAAGAAAGTGTCAAGAATAATTCAATATTTTATTTATATAACGAGGAGATTAATTCGTTAGATGACCGGTTTAACAAGCAAAAAAGGCATAATTTCAGGTGTGGCAATCTAATACTTACCTAATTAACCTGAATGTGTCTTTATGTACATTCTGTATATTGGATATATATATATATACACCTAAAATTGTCATAGATGCAGATGTACCTCGTGTATTTTGGAAATTTATACTTATGTAGCTTTTATGTTTTAGATATATTTATTCATGTACATGCTATTATACATGTGTACCTGCTATAAGTACGCGTGTACCTGTTACTTTTTTAGGATCAATATGGCAGTACCTGTTATAGATATTTATGTATTTTACGTTTTGTTTCAAAATACATTTTTCTGGATGAGATTCAATAGTTTTTACACCGAGTTCAACTCGAATCAAAGCGATCCCCTTTTTCCGCGGTTCTAAGCTGCACACACCTATATTATTTTTATTGATAGTAAGGATGAACATCGTAACTTCAAGAAGGACTACAAATAAACTTTAAGAAAATTAATGCATGTTCCTCAGAAAAAGGTGCAACCCAAAATGCCAAATACAGATGGGGGATACCAGGATCAAGCAAGTACAATAATTTAAATACGTAGGAAATGTTCTAACAGGAGATGGAAAGTGCGACACAAAGATCCTAAGGCGAATTGGCAAGAAGCGTTCCAGAAGCTAAGCAAAGTACTACAACACAGGACAATTTCACTAGAAACAAAGAAAAGAGTGCTGGATTGCTATGTGATGTCAGTTCTTCAATACAGCAGTGAATGCTGGACAATATCACCGAAAAAGAGGACAAAACTGGAAGCAGCGGAAATGTGGTTCTAGAGAAGGATGCTGCAGATATCGTGGATTGAGCATGCAAGCAATGATGACGTTTTGGAAAGAATATCAACAAAAAGAAAATTAATACTGAGCATCAGGAAGAGACAAATGAAGTTCCTGAGACATGCAATAAGGAAGGAGAGTTTGGAGAACCTGATATTGACTGGCCAGATAGAAGAAAAAAGAGACAGAGGAAGGCAGCGAATAACATATTTGCAGGGCCGGATCAGGTGGATGACGGAACGGGGGTTGTGAGGTGTAACAGGAGCAAACATACTAAGAGCCGCAAGGGATAGGGAGACGTGGAGAACCATGATCGCCTATGTCCTGAAGGGACAGGGCACATAGAAGAAGAAGAAGAAGAAGAAGAAGAAGAAGAAGAAGAAGAAGAAGAAGAAGAAACCAAATCAAGGTTTTTGTTTATTCCATTTAATTTTTTTGTCTCAAGAGGGTCACTAAGTTTGAAGCTATTTTTCTAATTGCGTTTTATGTCAATTATCTTCTCACAAATTATTTTGTTTTTCTACTGCTATTATAGAGTTTTCTAAACTAATGCAAATAGGCTAAATTTTAAAATTTCAACCTACAGGGAATTTTATGATAAAAATAAATCTGGCATAAATGCTTATATCATGTGTCATATTTCACATTGCTAAAATAATGTTCTAGTCGATTAGATTAGGTGTTGCACTTAGGAAAGAAAAACGGTGAAAAAAGACTAGAAAATATATTGATGCGCTTGCTTTATATCTTGTTAGAACAGAGACCTCATCTCTCATTAACCGTTTTGCTAACCACTATGCATTCAATATTTTTAAAACTAATGGACAAGAATGAACAAATTATAACACTCGTTTTGTGTAAATACTAAATCTAGGGTTACTTTATTGTTCCTGACATCAATGCAGTGTGTTTAATTTTCTCTAGAACCAGATCACTGCAATTTCAAGTTTCTCAACTATATATGTATGGAGGTTATCCTTACATATTACTTCCTAATGTTCTATTCCCCGATGATATGTTCTAAAGATTTTTATCTTAATTTTTGGATAACATGTTCATGTAGCCTTAGCTTTATATTATTAAGATTAATGCGCTAAATCTATTGTGTCAGTTTTATTTATAAGTGAAAGAGCAAGTTATTTGTTGGGCAATGTTCCTTTGTGATATTTCTAAGCAACTGCGTTATTAACATTGTCTTTCCTTGATCTGATAACACACGACTTCACTTCTCACAAAAGAAATCGTGATGAAAGTTGAATAAAATCTACATATTTTATCAGAACATTTCTTAACACATAGGCAAAAGTTCCCAAGGGTAGAAGCTGATGAATATAATTACATCGAGCAAGACACAAGCTAAACTTACCATAATCGCGACATGAGTATCTTCAGAAAAAGAGCAAAACACTGATAGAGATCAGTATCATGCAATTGCTTTGACTTTCATGCCACAGTTCTACAAAACGAATTCCGTAGATCTGAAGATATGTGACAGATGTTAATTAGTAAGCAGACCATTTTCGTGGTTTCAGATTCAATCAGTGACAATGTTAATCTTCATGGAGAGAAAGAGGAAGGAATCCTCTTTTCGAAAATTGTAATGTCTCTGCGAAATACGAATATTCTTTTATTAAGTTAATGCTATAAAATAATATCATCTTTGCTCATTTATTTGTGTTTCTGTTTTTCTTTCGTCACGTTACTTTTTTATCATATTACGAACAACCATTCCCTTCTTATTTTCAAAAAACTCCGTCGAGATCATTAATTTAATTTCTTTACTTTTTTCTCTTCAGTTTTTCCCTCCGATTCTTTATTCATAATTTTTCTTTCAACACTGGTTCTTGATTATTTTATATTTTGCCTTTTCTTATTTTATTTTACTAGGATATTACTTGGTTTTCCGCATTTACAAGCGCGAACGTGACGTTAGTGTAGATATCATATTTAACCCGAAGATGTGGCGTTCACTTTCGTATGAATACTCATGGAAAAGATATAAACCCATTATTTGTTTTTACAAAGCCTATGGGTTTATAGTAGTGCAGAATTAAAGAGAATGAGAATTCATAATAAAACACTGTTTGGATGTGTGTGTATATATATTATACCGGTAATATTTAGCAAAAGTAAGCTAAGGTCATCAGCAAAAGATACAACCCAAAATGACAAATACAGGTGGAGGATAACAGAATCAAACAAGTAAAAGAATTTAAGTACCTAGGAAGTGTTCTAACAGGAGATGGAAAGTGCGACACGGAGATCCGAAGGCGAATTGGCATGACAAAGGACGCGATCCAGAAGATGAGCAAAATACTAACACACAGGAAAATCTCAATAGAAACGAAGAAAAGAGTTCTAAACTGCTACGTGATGTCAGTTCTTCAATACAGCAGAGAATACTGGACAATATCATCGAAAATGAGGACAAAACTGGAAGGGGCCGAAATGTGGTTCTACAGAAGGATGCTACGGATATCGTGGATTGAGCATACAAGCAACGACGAGGTGTTAGAAAGAATGGCAACAAAAAGGAAATTGATGCTGAGCATCAGGAAGAGACAACTGAAGTTCCTGGGACATGCAATGAGGAAGGAGAGCCTGGAGAACCTGATACTGACTGGACAGATAGAAGGAAGGAGAGACAGAGGAATGCAGCGGATAACATATTTGCAAGGACTGATCAGATGGATGACGGAACGGGGGTTGCCAGGAACAACAGGAGCAAACATACTAAGAGCCACAAGGGATAGGGAGACGTGGAGAGCCATGATCGCCTACGTCCTGAAGGGACAGGGCACATAGAAGAAGAAGAAGCTAAGGTATACACTATAGCGAATAAAAATTATCATCATGTATCCTGTACATAGTTTTCTAGAATAAAGTCTACGGCTATATCGTGTTGAATACACCGCTTCTCGTCCGATCACCGAAATAAGCAACATCGAGCCTGGTCAGTACCTAAATGAATGACCATTTGGAAATGCTAGTTGTTGTAAACGTAAGGACCAAGAGTAGTCCAGCGGTCCTCCAGGTTTGGGGGTTAGGTGCAGGGCTAACAACCCGACCCCGTAAAAAACAGTTTGTTACAGAAACAGCAACAAAAAAAAAGTTGCTGCCCTAAGCACCATCTGGGTGTGATGGATAAATGATGATCGTGTACATAATTGTTTTTCATTTTATTTTATTAATGCTCTTACATTCTTTGTTTTTTATCCCACAGTCGTTTTTAGCTCTTTGCAATCTTTTGCAAACCATATTCTTTATTTGATTTCTTCTTTCTTTTATTTAATCTTGTCTTTTTCTCTTTACTTCCTGTTTCGTCTTATCTCTTTCTTATTAACGTGATCTCATTATTTCTTTACTCGTATCACCCCGAGCAAGGCAGTAACGCCACTGATGTGCAGGGGACTACGTAAGAGTGAAAAAAAGATTGGAAAAGAGAAAACCGGAAACCACATCCTAAACAGGGAAAAAGGGATGAGCCTCTTAACCTATTCAATAGACGTGGGTGGATTGTGAACCAGACGATAGATAGATCTATCTACTCCAATTGGAAAAAAAAAACAAAAACAAAGTGAGAAGATTGGTAAAGAGAAAGCCGGAAAACACATCCTAAACAGGGAAGAAGGGATGAGCCTCTTAACCTGTTTAATAGGTACTATTGAAATTTTCGTATATTTCTTATAAAATATTAAACTATTTCTTCAATAATTCTACTTTTCTTCATATTTCTTTAATTTTATTCTTTACATTATTTATTTCACAAATTCATATTTCTTTCTTAGTCTTGGTATATGTATATTTTATTTATTGTTTTTTTTATTTTTCTTATAATTCTAATCTTTTTGCCTCTAGTTTATTATTTCCACTATTCCGTGTCGTTTTCTACTGCGCCGGGTCATTTTCGTCTTTGAACTATTCAATATTTCCTTTACTTTCACACCTTTTCCATTTCTTGTTTTAGTTCATAAAATAGGAGATGATAAAGATGTCATAAAAAAT
Organism: Ascarosepion bandense; assembly: GCA_037127315.1. Taxonomy (NCBI): domain Eukaryota; kingdom Metazoa; phylum Mollusca; class Cephalopoda; order Sepiida; family Sepiidae; genus Ascarosepion; species Ascarosepion bandense. The sequence continues at coordinate 185,669 of JBBBDQ010000845.1, forward strand.
AATTGAACTTCACTGAATTTCTTGACAATGTAAATTATTTGACGCTGTCCATCTTCTCTTCATTAAACAAGTGAAAGTTTAAATTGGGTTACAATATACTACCAGAAAGTGTAAACTCAAACATGACCTATTCTTAAGAAAGACGGTGAAGCCCTTTCTAATTGCCTTTTCTGTGGTTCTGGATTTAGAGAAAAAAATTGTCTGCACAATCTGTCAGGCAAAACAATAAATCACTGTTTACATTGATACTAGCAGTATAGCCCTGCGTTGCTCGGGTGTAATGAAAGCTTTAAAACTAATCCAGTGTCCTGGATCTCAGACTCTTTGGACGTTGGCACGAAAGACTAAAAAGCAATAGTTGTTTCCAGTTAAAGCGAAACCGTAGACTGAAAGAAAAATGAATGGATGTAAGTCAAATTTTGATTTCCTGGTATCGATATCAAATAAGTTTTTTTCGTCGTAAACTGAATTTTGAAGGCAAAATAAGTCCTCTGAGTAAATAGTCTCAGCCATGAGACCAAGAACTACAATTATACGTACTTAGAGCCAAACCCGTAGCAAAAACAAAAATAAAAGCGCTGAATAAATTACAGACTGATAGGCAGATAAACAGACACACACGCAAACACCTTGTCTTATATATATATATATATATATATATATATATAAATAACCGATTTTCTGCGCTATTCTAAGAACTGCAACCTTGAAACCTCTGAATATCGTTTTTTATGTCTTTGTCTATGAGTGTATTTAATCTGATTAAAATCGGGTCACTCCTTCTATAACCTGATTTTTTCGATTATCGATTTTCGATATTTATCAGGGGTAACGCAACACAAAACCTAGCTTAGAACACTCGCATACACTTATAGTACAACTGTGTAAATTTCCAAGAAAATCGATTCAGCCGTTTCGGAGTCTATACCTAATGGATACACACACACACACACACACACACACATCACACACACACACACACACACACACACACACACACACACACACAGTTCCATTTATAAATAAGTATCGATTTAATTTAGAGCTGGCAAGTAAAAGTTCGTTTTAGTCAATCAGTTAGTTAAGTACACGTTTAGGCGATCATGTCTCGAAGGAGACATGTCAGACTAGACATAAGAATTTCACGCATAAGTTTGCCTTTACTTTCTGATTGCTAACTAATGCCATAGAGCCCAATCTTTCCTTCTATTTAACCAAATTAGAGAAAAAAGCATATGGATTAATATATTTCTCAAGGGGAATATCACGTATTTGAATGCAACGAATTCAATCCAATTACAGCTGGAATTCGAACTCGGAATTTCTCGTTCTGATTTCTCGTTCCGAGGCAATATCCGCTCCACCACTATGCACATGCAGATACAAATGTATTTGGGCAAAATTTGGTATCTAGGACTCATTCTGTTATCCTGAAATAGTTGAATATAACCGTCTCTTCTACTCTAAGAACTTATTTTCTCGTATTTCCCGACTGTGGAATTCACTTCCGTTTACTTGCTTCTCTGGTAGCTAAAATTTCCAAAATTTTAAATGCAATGTCAGTTTCCATTTCCTATTTTTGAATACCACCCATGTTTAATCCAATCTCTCTCGCTCTCTCTCTTTTTCTCTCTCTCTCTTCATAGCCTATAGAATATAGGTCTGCATCTATTTGCTTTTGAATTGCTGTTTCTTATATCATTCTGACAATAAATACAGCATTTCTTGTTTCTTCCTCTTTATCTGTTGCTGTTCTATTTACGGTCTAATAGTGCTTCACGCTTATTCACTAGTTTTTCTATGTGGTCAATTAAATTAGCAAATCATGAGTTCGGACACATTTCCAACTGGGTTATTATGAAACGCTATAAAAATTTGATCTACAAAGAACATTTTGTATATCAACAAAAGTAAATAAATAAAAACAGCAAAAAACTAACTCAGAATTTGAAGTAGGAGCTTCTGCATATTCTTTAGAATACTAGCAGTATAGCCCGGCGTTGCTCGGCTGTAATGAAAGCTTATATATATATATATATATATATATATATATATATATATAAATAATCGATTTTCTGCACTATTGTACGAACTGCAACCTTGAAACTTCTGAATATCGTTTCTTATGTCTTTGTCTATGAGTGTATCGAATTTGATTAAAATCGGACTACTCCTTCTATAACCGATTTTTTTCGATTATCGATTTTCGATATTTATCGGGGGTATCACGACACAAAACCTAGCTAAGAACACTCGCAGACGCTTATAGTGTTTTGGAGTCGATAGGTAACGGACACACACACACAAAGTTCCATTTATAAATAAGTTTAGAAAGGTATGCGTCTATTTCCTTTTGCATTGCTGTTTCTTGTTTCATTCTGATAATAAATATGGCATTTCCTGTTCCTTTCGCTTTATCTGTAGCTGTTCTATTTCCGGTCTAAGTGATCCAAGCTGTATTCACAAGTTTTTCTATGTATCTAATTAAACTGCTTATTAAATCATGAGTTCTCTACTCATTTCCAACTGTAAATTTCCAACTATAAAAATTGATCTACTTCGATCTTTTTATGTATCAATACCGTTGTTTGTTTTATTTATGGCACCTGTAAATCTGTAAATTTCAAAATCATCTAAAGCAACCAATATTCCTACAACAATGCCATCTGATTATTTTGTTCCTCTTAAATTTGGCCTGTACGGAGTTCACTAATATTCATTAATATTTCTGCTAATGAAATATATTTCCCTAATGGGATTTTCCATCTTTCGTTGTGGAAAAATGTTCAGTGCTTTAGTCTCATATTTGAAGTATTTTTATTTTTCTGTGATACCCCGTTTTTTTTTTAAGTTACACATCATGTCAATTATTTGGTCATGTGGTCTGATATTTTAAAGATGTTTACGCATAGCTATGATGCTAATGCTTTTCGTTTTCTTTTAATTTTCGTTTCGCCATTAGTCTTTTTCATATCAGCATTTCTTCTTGATTTCTTTGTTTAATATCATATATTCTACAAGCACGATAGATAATTAACTAACATCGCGAAATGAAAATTTCTCCTTCTATGGATATTTTCATTGCAGCTGAAGTGACTCTTAACTGTTGTATTTGCTCAGAGGTGAAACATGATCTACGTAATTGTTTCTATTCTAAATTCAACCAATTTTTTTAACGTACATAACTCTAAATAGTTTTTGTGACTACTCCCCATCGCACAATCTGTTTCAGGATAATACAAATTCTGACAGCATTCGACAGGAACATAATTAAGGCCAGAGAGTACAAAATTTTGATAATATTAAAAATACAGATGATTTACCGCCTGTAAACAACATATGTATGTCTGTATGTTGCGACATGCACGTCAGGCAGGTTGAGTTGCGTTCTTGCCTTGTAAAAGTAGAATCAAAGAGCTTTTAGGGTGCGGATATTTTACAACAGTAATTTGAGTATTATTGCCAAGGCTAAAGAACATAATCTGTCATGTTAGTACCTAAAAGTTGTGGGAGGAAAAGATTGATTCATTTCGTTCCCAATGTTATTAGCATGTAAGTGAATGTAATGAATTCGACTGGAATTCAACATCGGTTCTGCAATCCGAGCCGTTATCCATTACACCAGCATCTTCACTGTAAACAATATAATAAATGTGACAACTCGTCATCCACGAAATTTAGGGAGAAATTATTGAAAATCAATTTATCTTTTCTAGTTGGTGTACAGTGCAGGTAGTTAACTTTCACGCCATTACCGGATAGGCAACTAGAATTTATTCTGACTAAATTTCTGCGAAGACATATTATCATTATGACAACATTTAGATCAATTTTAGCTGAAAACGACATAAACCTCTACAGGCAGAGCTGAATGAAATAATTCTAACCCATTAGATTAAAGATAGGTTTCACTAACTTTACCAAGATAGATAACTTCAAATTTAAGGTAGATGAAAAAAAATGTGGTTCGATTCCTGTCAAGAGACGCCTTTATATTAATAAGAATTTCAAGATCTAGACATGTAAATAACCATTTCAGTATTTTTAAATTAAAAAAAAATTCTATCCATTAAATACAAAGTACATTATATATATATATGTATTTATATATTTACATATGATCAAATATATATTTATATTTATCTCACTATCGACGCGAAAAATACATAAATTACGTATATATGCACATGCATACATACATAAATTCATGTATAAATATATATATAAATATACATATATAAATATTGTGTTTAAACATATATATATATATATATATATATATATATATATGTTTAAACACAATATTTATATATGTATATTTATATATATATTTATACATGAATTTATGTATGTATGCATATATAAGTACATGATCATATTAATATATATACACATACGTATATATATATATATATATATACGTATGTGTATATATATTAATATGATCATGTACTTATATATTTTTGTTCTATTTCTTTATCGATATAGTATTTATATATATGTACATATACACACCTGATCAAAAATTTAAGACCACTTAAAAATCTTTAAAAAGAATTTTTTTTTTACAGATAGATTTTAAACTCCTTCCACTTAAGGTTATGGAAACAAAAAGCTACATTCCAAACATATTTAGAAATTTACTTTTTTATAAAATGAGGCGATTTACACATGATCAAAATTAAAAGCCCAGGGGTATAAATTGTTAGATCTATGGCAATTCCAATGTTTTTAGTTCAGCTAGACATGAGCAATCACTGCGTAAATGTGTTACCATGCCTAAAGCAAGCAAACTTACCAAAGTTGAGCGTTCTCGAATTCTAGAATTTCATAAGCAAGATTTGTCACAGCAGGCGATTGCTGCTAAGGTAAATAGCAGTAAAACTGTGATTTGCAACTTTCTAAAAACAGTGAGAAATATGGAAAAGCAAAATCCTCTGGTAGGCCCCCCAAAATTTCTCCTGCATTGAGTAGGAGAATAAGACGAGTTGTTATGAAAGACGGGGGACTTTCTTCAAGTCAAATTAAGGCAGTCACAGATGCTGATTGTAGTCCCGTAACCATCAGACGACACTTCAGACAAAAAGGCATGGTAAATAAAAAGCGTAAACAAATTCCTCGGCTGCTTCCACGTCACAAGTTGGACCGCTTAAACTTTGGTAGTGAATACCAAACATGGGACGTTGATAAGTGGAAGACTGTCCTGTTTTCTGATGAAAAAAATTCAATCTCGATGGTCCTGATGGCTTCCAACGATATTGGTATAACAAAAACATGCCTCCTGAAATTTTCTCCACACGTCATAGTGGTGGAGGGTCCCTAATGATATGGGGTGCTTTTTTTTTACAGAGGGGCGATGGAGCTCCAGGTGATGCAGGGTCGTCAGAGAGCGGCTGGGTGTGTTAACATGCTACAAAAAGCATCTTTGATGACGGAGGGCCATCGTTTGTGTGGGATGGATGGTTATTCCAACAGGATAATGCTGCAATCCATGCTGCAAGACGGACCTTGACCTTTCTACAAGAAAATGGGATCCATCTCTTGGGACATCCTGCATGCTTACCGGACTGGAACCCAATTGAAAATGTTTGGGAATGGATGACAAGAGACGTTTATCGAAATGGCAAACAATATTCAACAAAAAATGAACTTTGTGAAGCCATCTTCAGAAGCTGGAACAACATCCCTCGCACCTTAATGGAAACGGTTATTTCTAGCATGCCCGACAGAATTTTTGAAGTCATCAAAAGCAGTGGAGGTAGACTTCATTATTAAATTTGGTTGTTAAATATTTTCATACTCTTTTTGTACAATTTCGTAGAATTTTTGTCCGTGGTCTTATAATGTTGATTATGTGTAAATCGCTTCATTTTCTAAATAAAATGTTTGGAATGTAGCTTTTTGTTTCCATAATCTTTTAGATTGTAGTATTGGTAACCTTAAGTGGGAGGAGTTTAAAATCTGTCTGTAAAAAAAACTTTCTTTTTAAAGATTTTCAAGTGGTCTTAAATTTTTGATCTGGAGTGTATGTTTATATATATATATATATATATATATATATATATATATATTTATCTATCGAGTTATATATGAATATATATATATATGTGTTTGTGTGTGTGTGTGTGTGTGTGTGTGTGTGTGTGTGTGTGTGTATTTCTTCTCTGTTCATATGCATTTTTCATTCTCCTAAATCGTTGGGCATCCAAACTAATGGACCGAAACTGTGCTTCTATTTGCACCTAGCTTGGGGCAGAAAAGTTGTATTTTTATATTTCCCAAGTAAATGAATTTAATGAAGTCGACTGAAATCCAAACTCTTCTATCCGATTAATCAATTAGCTAAAAGTAAGCAATATAGTTTTAGTCCTAATGTCAATAATGATGTTACAGATTATGTCAATACAATGGTCATTTTTTACTTGGTCTGCCTATCATTGTCAATTTTTGTTAATTATGATGACACATAATGAAATAAAAGGGTAATTTTTTTACTATTTCTGCCTATGATTGTCGTTTTTGGACAATAATGATGGCAAAGATAATGTCAATAGAAAAATATTGTTTTAACTATGTCTGACTATGATTGTCGATTTTTAACAATAATGATGACACAGGTAATAAATAAAGGGTTAATTCTTTACTATGTCTGACTATGATTGTAAATTTTTACTGTCTGTCTATGATTGTCAATTTTCTACTATATCTGTTTATGATTGTCAATTCTTAATATGTCTGCCTATAGCTGTCACGCTGTGACACTCGAGTTTCTTTAATATTTATGAAAATATAACAGAGAGGTTTCATACCTTGGTTTCTAGACTTTCATATC
>JBBBDQ010000845.1:197500-262500 GCA_037127315.1 Ascarosepion bandense
ATAAATTGGCAGTCAGCTAAGTGGATAGCATCAGGTGAAATCCGTCCACAGCGATCAAAGACGCAAATTTCAGCCTCAGTATTTTGGGATGTGCAAAGTATTTTGTTCATCAATTACCTTGAAATAGGAAATGCCATCAATAGCGAATATTATATAGAATTTAAAGGAAGATGTCGCCAAGCAATGTCCACAAAAAAGAAGAAAAATAATGATCTTTCACAAAGACAACGCACAGTGACACAAGTGGATCGCAACGATGGCAAAACTACAAAGATTTCTCTTCGATTTGCATCCGCATCCAACCTATTCTCCAGAGCACGGCCCTAGCGACTCCTGGCTGTTTGCACACTCCAAAGAATTATCCGTGGACATCGATTTTGCTCAAATAAAGAAGTAATATCGGAATCTGAGACGTAATTTGAGGCCAAAGATTAATCATTCTACAAAAAATATCTCGAATTGTGAGAGAAGCCTTGCAATCAGTGTACCACTTTTGAAGGAGACTATATTGATAGATAATTTCGAATTTTGCCTAAAAGTTGATGTTTTCTGGATTTATTGAGTGAGGTGTTACTTCTTAACATATTTTAAAACGATATATTAATTTAAACTGTAAAAATATAAAGGAAAGAATACGAGGAATCTAATGCAAAATATGTGACTATTTATACTAATACTTAAGTTTCCATTTATTTTTAAATAATAGGTAAATTCGCACACCCGGTGAATTATCGTGGTGTATAGCCGGTTGGTTCGGTGTATAGCATTCTGAAGATTCTACCCCTGCTCATATCTCTCGATAATCGATATGACAAGTTAATATCTGCCTCGGAGGACGATACCAACTCGCGCTACGGTTAGGAAGTGTCTGAAAACCAAACCAAGGCAAGTGAGTTAATTTGGATTGATGAAACTGTTCGGAATCCTTTGACGGTTGTGCTAATGCATGAGTGTACTGATCAGGTTCGACTATTCATCACGTCAGACTATGCAGGTGGCGAAGAAAGATAAATATTCCCTAGCAGGAATTATCTGCCTAGAATACGGGTATATTTGGAAACGATTTTCCCTCTCTCTCATATATATATATATATATATATATATATATATATACACACGCACGCACGCACGCGCGCACACACACACACACACACACACACACACACACACACATATATATATATATATATAGAGAGAGAGAGAGAGAGATTAATAATTTCAATCTAAGCCAGAAAGAAAAATCACTAAGACGCAACTTATTACTGAGTATAAAAAGATATAAGAAAATACTTTATTAAGGATCAGGATATATACTGCAAAGAGAATTTAGAAGATTGAAAATAACGATTTGCATTACATTCAATGATTTCAAGATCAAACTTGGCTGGATTGCAAAAAGCCGGAAGAAAGTTTCTCCAGGAAGAAATGTGCGAGAAGGAACTTTTAACATAGAACTTACGGTTACATCTACCCATGCTAAACTAGTACTCTACTTCAATTTAAAAACCTTTGTATCTTCTCCTCCCTTTTCACTCAATTCTCACTCTATCCTTATCACAGCTGTATTCCCATATCAATTCTCTGACAACCCTCGTAAGTTATTGCGCTTTCTTTTCGCTCTCCTCTAATTTATCTTTCAGCGCACCTGTGACTGAACTCCCTTGTTTCAGGTGAAACGATCGAACCTCGACGATTTTGGAATCAGTCAGAGAGCCTAGTCCTTAGCTACTGGCGCAGGGCTGAGAGAGGAGAGAATTTTTACGTGTTATATATACGCGGTATACACACAACCCAGCAGCCGAGAGAATTCAATTGATGACATAAAAATTAATGCGTTTCTTCAGGAAGAAATGTGTGAAAAGGAACTGTTAACATAGAACTTCTGGTTACATCTACCCATGCTAAACTCGTACTGTACTTCAATTTAAAATTAGGTACCATGGAGGAAAGTTCATCAGAACTATTAACCCGAACGTATATATACGAAGTGTATATTACAGCTCTGAGTATGCTACTGATGTCAAAATCGAAGTCCTAAAACATATGTTCTCACTAAACAATATTCATTTTAATGTGGGCGGATGGATTAAATTATCGAAGCGGCAAGTGAAGTGAGTAGGCCGACGTCAACTTCTGCACTAGTCGGTTGTATTCAATTTCATATAATTGCTACCGAGAATCTTTTTCTAACTATGGATGTACGTTGTGGTGCAGTGGATATCGACTCGGAACGACACATCGGAGAACCAATTCGAACTCCAGCTGAATTCCTTGCATTCACTTGTGCACAAGTACTCTTGGGAAAGGTATTGAATCCGTCTACTCCCTCTAGTTATGGGTAAAATAATAGGAAAGATTGGGTTCTAAATCCTTGGTTGTCAACCAGTCTACCGCAGAAAGAAATGGCAAACTACTGCGGGATAATCTTTCGAGACATAATCGTCCAAAGCGTGTATCACGTATGACCCTTATCTGACTAATTGACTTCCCAACTCTCGACTAATCACCTTTATAGATTGATAATTCGATCCTTATTTGATAGGGTTAATAAGATAAAAACAATTCAACACCTTGGAGAATGAAAGAAAACAAAAACCACTCGCTTTCCGAAATAATCAAATCAATTCACAAATATTTTCACGGTTTTTCTCCGACGTTTTTAAACACGAATTTTCTTGCCCTACGAGACTGGCAAAAATGTTCCATCCTTTTACAATCTAAACAACCAAATGTAGCCCTCACTTCTACACTCTTAGCTTCTTTTCTCGCACTCCTTGCTGTGGAACTCTTTTGCGCCTACTTGATTCCATTATAGCTAAAATTTACAAAAGTTTAAAAGCAACATCTATTGCCAAATCTTCTCCTCCTGACTCTCATCTTTCCCCGACAACCTTTGTATCTTCTCCCTTTTCACTCAATTCTCACTCTACCCACATCACAGCTGTATCCCATATTAATTCTCTGACAACCCTCGTAAGTTATTCCGCTTTCTCTTCGCTTTCCTCTAATGTAACTCCCAGCGCACCTGTGACTGAACTGCCTTGCTTGAGGTGAAACGATCGAACCTCGATGGATTTTGGAATCAGTCAGAGATACTAGTCCTTATATACTGGCGCAGGGCTGAGAGTGGAGGGGATCTTTACGTGTTATATATACGCGGTATACACACAGCCCAGCAGCCGAGAGAATTCAATTGATGACATAAAAAGTAATGCGTAAATCGCAGAAGAGGCAACTATTTTTTTCTCCATCGGATAACGAGAGCATAATTAGTTATTTACAAATAATAAACACACTACATATAATGGTTTTACTACAACCACACTTCCCCGTACACTTACTGCCATGTTTCTGATCAAAGTACAATTGAGCAACAGTTCTTAGAAAACATAGCTATGTAGGTAATATGACAAATATAAGTCAATAATACAATAATCCTCACTCATGCACATAGTAAAAAGAACCTTCAGATATTGGAGGCCATCTGCATTAAATCTAAACAACTCACACTTAATAAAATTATGTTTAAATATGGTCATAACACATTACATTGGATTTAAATATAAGGTTCTGTTAACATTTCGAGCTCTCACGCAGTGTGTCTTCATAGAACCGCATTACAAATTCACGAACTTTGCTATTTGGTAACAGTTATCGATGTTAAGCAAAGTTTTAGGTCAACACAAGATGAAATCGTTTTTGATGGTGGATGTTTTTATGCTAACGTCCTTGTAACCTCTCTGAAGATGGCTCATGTGTGCCGAAAGCTTAGAACCAAATTAATAAAAAACTATCCAAATTTTAGAGAATTTTTGTTTTTATTTTCACCTGGAATTAAAGCCAAAAAAACGATGTTTAGAACGGCTAATGCTTAAACATAATAGACATTCATTTTCTCTTATATTTAACAGTATATGTTTAGAAGATTTTCTGTTGCATCGATACACTATATATATATATATATATATATATATATATATATATATATATATATATTACCTAAAATATTTGGTATATTTGTCAGGTAAATTCCAATAGAATTACCAAAGAACGCAATGTTAATTTAACAGAGTAATATAATCTTGAAAAAATAATATCCAAAACTTTTCAATATTTTTTATATATATATATATATATATATATATAAATGTGTGTGTGTGTCTGTGTGTGTGTGTGTGTGTGTGACATAATATATGCAAGTGACACTAAAAGAAGTTACTAATGAATAACGTGAAATCGGAATTCATGGTTATTCGCAGAAGGAACAGGCATGGATAGAAATTATAAATTGGTGATCCCAAAATCAAACAAGCAAAACAATTTAAATATTTGTGAAGTGTTTTAAGACAGGCGAGAAAATGCGACACCGAAAGTTTCAGTGCGAGAACAAACATGCCTTCTAAAATATAAACTAATGATTAAGAAACAGAAGAATTTAATTACATACAAAGAAAATAGTGCTGGATTGTTATATGATATTTGTTCACTAATATGACAGTGGTTGCTAGACTATCTCCACGGAGATAAAAACTGATTGATTCAATAGAAAGGAAGTTATCCAGAAGGATACTGAGGAAATCATGAACCACAAATGTAAGCAACGAAAATGTTCGGGAGGAAAAATCCAACGAAGACTTTTGGTTAAATTCCGAAAGTAACATTTGAAATCTTTAATGCATATGCCGAGAAATGATGGCTTGGAAATTTTCGAACGCATAAGACAGACTGGACGTAAAATGGACAGACGTAACTAATGCATAATCTATTTAGCTAGACTGTGTAAATGGACAACCGACCAGGATTCAAGAAAGATAACATGAAGGTAATTTAGTATAATGTATAATTTTACGGTGGATAAATTGCCGTCTAAATTTTTTAAAACATTGGGAATAAAACAGGTCTCATTTTAACAAATATATTTACTAAAATTCCGCACAAATGCCTGGAAATACAACTAGAACACTTATGTATGATACTATATCTTGGTATCAATCACGGTCTTCAGATGATTTAGGTATATTTTACAACTCTTAGTGAATGCTGCTATAATGCTATAATGTTGTTTGTCTTTGGTGCTACAATGAATTTTGTCGATCTTTTGCTCATCTGGCTTGCACACATAATTATTAAGGGGGATTTAGTTAGCCAGATCTAAGGTTATAAGACTGCAGAATGTGTGTGAGGATCATGAATGTTTCCTTTGCTAGTTGGCATGGTGCGAATTCTTATTAGCAGGTATAAAGCCTTCAAGAAGCCCCCATCTTCATCTAGGCCTAAATTACCTCTTCAAGATATTTGGGGTAGGCCTCCGTGTAGATTTTGAGTCCAGGTTGGAAGATATATGTAGATATAACGTCGCCATCATTTGTGACATCTCCAAACAGCATGATATTGAAAAGATATTTGGATTTTATCAATCTCGTTACATCTTTGGAGACACCGTTAGCGTAATGTCAGAAAGTCTCTCGTTTGAGACAAACCAAAGCATGTTCATTTGGAAAGGATATTTATTTTCAATAAATACTTTCACGGCTTCTGCTCCGATGAACTTAGATCACTGGTGCCCCTTAGGTTCGAATTTGCACGAGATGCTAGATTAGCAACTAGATCCCAGCCTTTTACAGTGAAACCGATAAAATACAACCGTAACTTCTACTCCAACAGTTTCTTTCCACGCACTTCCCGACTGTGGATTTCTCTTCCACATGACTGCTTCCCCGACGGCTACAATCTCCAGGAGTTTAAATGTAAGGTCAATAGACACCTCCTAACACACTAACCTGCTCTCATTCTATCAAACACTTTTCCCATCTGCCCAACCCTCATCCTCGGTATCCTTACTCATCTGTCACCTTCCTCCTGACATTCCCTATGTCTAACCACTCCTTCTCTTTATCTTCCCCTATGTATCCCCATGCGCAATAGTGGCAGTGGAATGCCTTGCTTGGGGTGAGATGATTAAAAAAATGCTTAAGTCTCTTCAAAAGCTCCTTAGTGCTGTCTTACCAATTAATCTTATGGCTTACAATAAAAATTGAGAATTTTCTATATTATTTGATAATACCAAATGTATTCATTCAGAGACAAGTAACTCAGACACTATGTCCCTGGTTTTGGACCTGATTAATTTAAGAGAATATTTATGGTCTTGATTTAACCAAATAAATTTGTTATCAGAATGATCAATGTGCTATTTCTACATGCTGTACCTTTGTAACCAACATTAGACTCATCAACTCTTTCTGAACAATCTGCACATTTCTTCAGATTGACTCCTAAACACTCTGAACTGTTTGCGTTGGAACTACCAGCGGGAATTCCAATAAATTTTTGAGAAAGTGACTTGCGTTATGGTGCTCTTTTTCTCGCCGATGGTGGCCAACTGACCATATTTTATGTGCAGCCGAGACAAATTAAAAGCAAACAATGCGAAATAAGAAACATAAAATAGACGCAAATTACCCATCACATTTTGTATAAAACAGTGCCTTGTAAATAGCCATGATCGTCAAAGTATTGATGTACCATGTTACACTGATGGAAAATATAAATTACTTTTATATATCGTCATCTTGCGGTCATTGGCCGAGATAGAACTCACTACAACCTTCCAGTATTCCCTGTGCATTTTGAACCCTAGCGCATTTTACAGCGAAATTCATAATCTTGTCACATAGCTGAATACTTGATGCTTCGCCAGAGCTACCAAGGGTATTTTTATTGTGACACCAATAATAGATGGGTTGCCTCCAGGCCCCATCCTCTTATTTAACACATAACTGGATGAAAGTGACGGATTAATACCTTTCCCAAGAGTACCAGTGTTTAAGTGAATGCAGAGTACTCAACTGGAATTCGAACTCGGCTCACCGATTTCTCTTTCCAAGCCGATATCCTCTTCACCACAACGTACATCCGTCACTGAACGCTTACAGCGCCTAGTATTCCCAAGTGGTCACCCATCTAAGTACTGACCAGGCTCAACGTTGCTTAACTTCGGTAATCGAACAAGAACCGGTGTATTTAACGTGATATGCCGTGATATGATTTTATATATAGAATCAGGTAGAATTAATGTTAATTTCTACGACACCTAATAATCAATAGCGGTTTAGAAACTTTTATTTTATAGATCATAGTAAAAGACATTTATTGAATGAGAAAGTGAAAAAGCGAATAATTATATAACGAGAGTGAGTAAAGGGCTTGGTAGGTGAGAGATAGTAGAAACACGAAAGAAACATGCAAAAGAATTTAAGAAGAAACAGGGCTGCCCCAAATATGCATAAGGCTCATAGAAACATCTGTAGATGAACAAGAGCCATAGAAACGTCTGAAGAACAAAAGAAGAACATGAACAAAAGAGATTTTGATCTTCGTAATCAAAATATCACTCAGCTACTGAAAAATCGATATCACGCCTAAGTTTAAACTGTTGAAAGATATCGTGTATATTAGATTTCATTAAAAGGAGCTCTATTGAACTTTTAGGAACAATTGCATATTTTTGTATTCATCAGTCTTTTATATTGACCATACCACTCATTTCATTACCACAACCCGGGCAAAAAGGATCGTCGTAATCAAAAGAAATGTACTGAGCATTTTTCTTCTTTAATTTACAGCAAATAAACGAATCCTAGAAATAAATATATATTTCTAAACATTAAAATATCTTAAAATAATTTCCTTCTTCGTTATATGTGATGACCATACCTCATATCATTTGTAGATTTAAAAGTGTCATATTTTTACTATCGTATATTTTTAAAGCTGAGGCATTTATTCACACACTTTTGCAAGTTAGGTTAGTCAGGTTTTACATCTTGAAGTCTATGTCGTCACTTTTGTAAGCATACTTTTTCTTATTATATGTCTCAGATATTTCCACCGTTTGTTTATGCATCTCAATACATTTCCCTTTAAGATCCTTTTCACTATAACATTTCCAGTTGCTTACAGAATATGTCCATGGTATCTTTCTCATCTTCTACATATCTGTTGATTTTCTTTTAAATTATTGTCATATTTTATCCCTAAAAATTGAAAGCACTTAATGCTGAGAAGGAAAACTGTGATTGTTTGTAATGTACATTTTTACAGCAAATAAGTAGTTTTTAAAGCAAAACTAAATATGAAAAATGTATAACATCCATTAAATTAATAGAACATTTTCAGTTCATTTACAAAAATAAGAAACGGCTTAATGGAAATCAAGACATTTATTTTTATACAACAAATCAAAGACAAATTCTATATATGCAAATTAGTCTATCATCAAAAATTGCCTTTGAAGAAACAAGCAACTTGAAAAGCTAACTTTAATTCAAAAAGTGACATTACCCTACTCCTATGTTAACGAAATCAAGCAGAAGAACTGGCAAATTATATTGGCTGTTCGAAATTCGTATCGTTGGATGATTATAAAAATGAATCATATTTCTTTACCATAATAAGTCTGAAAGCCTCAGATTAAAAAACTCAATGTAAAAAGAAAATGATGCAATAGAAAAAATCGAATGGAAACATAAATTATGGTGTATGAGAGATGTGTAATTTATAAGCTGAATAAATTGAAAAACAGTGTTAACCCCTAAAAGGAAATCTACGGTAACGAACAAAAATAGATCATGATGTGTAAATGGAAGTGATACTCACTGATGAATCGCAATTATATGTTGTTCATATCGATGTTGTTGTAACTTTTGTTTCAATAAAGTATATAATGCTTAGTGGTAGATATAAAAAGCCAATTTATACAATCATTTATGATAGAGTATAACAAGTCTTGTGAATGATATTAAGGAAAATCATGAACTTGTTGAGAAATTGTTATTTATTATACATATTTTTGGATCATGACAATGTATACTCTTCTATCGATATTCTTCGATTGTTAAACACTAGAAACCTTGAACAAAAAATAGCCGTAGTAATGAAGAGAATCTGAAAGCTAATTCTTTTACAACTGCAGTATTCGATCTAAAAATGACTGAGACAAGAGAATAAATGAAAAAGATTTTTTTCTTTTACCTGGCATTCCATTAAGTTGAAACAATGTTGATAGGCATTATTTACATTATTTAGACTATTGTCCACATTTTTGTTCGTTAGAGGGTGATAACTCATGACTAAAAAAGAGGCTTTGCACAAGTAATGAGAATGATATACACCAGTCATCGTAATAAAGGGCTAGGTTCGAAATTCTAAGCACGTGAAGAAGACCGGTGCGTACAAGAGCCGAAAACTCATAAAAATGGCAACAACGATGAGGAAAATAGTTCGAATAATGTAAATAGTGTAAATGCTAATTCACCTCAGACATACGCTGCTATGAAAGTCGGTTTTCTGTGCAGGGCCCGGAAGTTTTTTCCGTCTGAATCTATCCTGCACATATATAAATCTACCATCCGCCCGTGCATTGAATACTGCTGCTACATCTGGTCAGTTGTCCCTGCTATTCTCAACGGAGAGTCTGAGATGTGATCGATACCGACTTGGCAGACCGGCTGCAGGCTCACTCTCACGTGGCTTCCCTGTGTCTCTTCTATAAATAATTTCACGGCTTCTGCTCCGATGAACTTAGATCACTGGTGTTCCCTAGGTACGAATTTGCACGAGCTAAAAGATTAGCAACTAGATCCCACCTTTTTACAGTGAAACCGATAAAGTGTAAATGCAATTTCTACTCCACAGTTTCTTTTCTCGTACTTCCCGACTGTGGAATTCCCTTCCACATGATTGCTTCCCCGGCGTCTACAATCTCCAGGAGTTTAAATGTAAGGTCAATAGACACCTCCTAACACACTAACTAGCATCCATTTTATCAAACACTCTTCCCATCTACCCAACACTCAGCCTCATTATTGCATCATACAGTGAAGAAAAAGTCAAGGAAAATATAGTAGTATATTTTTAATCTGTGTATCTTGAATTTTGCTTTATAAGTTTGTCCTGTGTATCAGAAGATATCAGTATCTTGAAGTTGAAAAAATGGGATGAAAAGATATTAGGCCAATGAAAGATCTGAGATAATACAATCATGATAATATAATTCTAAGTAGGAATTGTTCCATCATATTAACATGAGTGTGAGGTACCTTGGTAAGTATTGTTGGATCTCCCCTTTTTCTATGATAATGTACTCGTCTTGAGTATACATATACTCCTTCCATTATGAGATCCGTCAGTTACAGTACGAGTACCGTAAGAGTCCGTAAGTTACCATCAGTAGTCATAGTAGCTCTGAGCACCACTCAGACAGAATAGTATTACACGGATATATTAATTCCAGCACGACTTCACTTCAAAGACTTGTATATATATATTCCTTACTAATCGTATTCCTGGATTACTAACCTGCGTTCCAGTTGTATTTTTACGTTTAATATAACCTATTTTTTCTATCTCAAATATCTGTTTGGTTGTATATTATTTAGTGTGGTTCGTCAAACGGAATCCACAACAGAAAGTTTTAAAGTTTGTTTTTAAAACAATGTGTAAAATGGAAGAGGAAATTTGTTTATCATTTTTCCCGAGACAACGGAATCGCTACTAAATTGCAACGAGTTACAGTGACAAAAACGACAAGGAAAAGAGAGATGATAGCTATCAGAGAAATCCACTACAGATAGCCAGTTGACTGTTTAATGTGCAAAAATGAACTGAGTACTACAAATAAATGTCTTTAGAAATTAAATAAAGTTTGTAGGAGTTTCGGTAGGTAAATCAAATTAAAATTTCTACAAGGGAGATTGAATGCAGTCTTAACTGTGACGTTTAAGTCGATAGACTACAGAGAGCATTACGAAAAAAAAATGAAGTGGCATAAAAAGCAGAATAAATACCATCGACTATAATAAATTGGAATAAAATATTAAAGCATACAAAAGAACGTCTAAAATGTGTTGCCTGAAAGTGATAAATATAAATTTAAGTGATGAATACAGAACAGCGTTATATTTTAATGCACGAGAACATACAAGGATACAAATTCGAGAAAACAATGCATCATTCAAAACAAAAACGTTAAAATTCGCTTTTGGACACGTAAAAGCGATGGAAAATAAACATTGATAATACTTACTGAAAACCGAAATGATAAATGCTATTTTAGTTTTCTACAGCCTAATCATTTACCGGACTAGTAAGAGCGGTAGATTATTCTACCAGACATTCCTCCCTGTTAAATTTCCCGTGAAGCAAAGGGTTTCTTGTGGACGAAGCTGTTCTACTTTTGGAAGACAAAATGATAAAACTCTCTGGTCACAAATTATATTAACCATTGTGGTGCGAAGTGAATTAATCAGTGTTCTAAAGAAAACAATGCAGTTCGTTAGATTTTGATGATTACTACAAAGAAGAAAAAAAGATTCGCAATGAGATATCCTGGACGTTGTTCTATTCTTGGAAATTATTCAACCGAGGCAATTATACGAGCTAAATGTATCAATACTACGTGATTAATTTATACTTTGGCGTTTTCTGCTTTATGTAATAACAAAGTTCACTTTAGCAAAATAAATTCCTCTTTCACTTAAGATGTGTAGAAGTTTGAACTTTTTTCTAAGCGCCCATAACTTCTGCATGGCTTTTTTCAGAGGCCTTATGCTAAGGATATTCTATCATTCAAAATACACCATTAGAAAAAAACAGTCACTTGTTTTCTGTTGAATAACATTCATAAAGAACATAGAATGCCTTGAGAAAAGCACACTGCCAACCAGTCTCAGTTTCAAGAGTACAATTAACAAACGTAGATTACTAAGTTTGACAAACGTCTCTGGACTTCAATGTATGTGGACAGTGCAATAGATAAATTGTAGCCATTTATATATTGACAAGCAGTAGAGCCCGGCATTGCTAGGGTGTAATTATAGCATTAAAACTAATCTATGGTCCTGGAGCCTAAAGAATATTTGTGTGAAGTTTGGTGAGAATCGGATAAAAATTGTGGATTTGTATAAAGTACATACAGACAGATAAACAGACACACACACAAACATCTTGCCTTATATATATATATATATATATATATATATATATATATATATATAATCATGTCACCCCAAGCAAGGCATTCCACTACCATTATAGCGCAGGGGCTTACACAGGGCGATAGACGAGATTGGATGTACATAGGGGGAGAGTTGGAGAGAATTGGAGGGTTAGTGTGTTAGGAGGTGTCTATTGACCTTACATTTAAACTCCTGGAGGTTATAGCCCTCGGGGAAGCAAGCATGCGGAAGGGAATTCCACAGGCGGGGAGTGCAAGAAAAGAAGATGTTGGAGTAGAAATTGCGGTTACATTTCATCGGTTTCACTGTAAAATGGTGGGACCTAGTTGCCAATCTAGTATCTCGTGCAAACTCATACCTAGGGGGCACCAGTGATTTAAGTTCATCAGAGCAGAAGCCATGAAAGTATTTATAGAATATGCACAGGGAAGCCACGTCATGCTGGTGGGAAAGTGACTGCAGGCGGTCAGCTAAGTCGGTATCAATCACGTTACAGATTCTTCGCTGTCAAGAAGCCCGAGCAGAATAGTAGGGGCACCCGACCAGATGTGGCAACAGTATTCAAAACACGGGCGGATGATAGATTTGTATAAGGGCAGGATAGATTCAGACGGGAAGAATTTCCTGGCCCTGCACAGAGAGCCAACTTTCATAGCAGCGGATTTAGCAATGGATTCGACGTAGACATTGCACTTGAGGTCCGCTGAGAGTGTCAGGCCAAGCAGGCGTAGTGTTTTACTCTCTGGGAGGCATGCCTATTCCATGCTAATGGGAGGGAGGTGCGGTCGTCTGTGGTGGTTAATAGACAGCAGCTTCGTTTTGGAAGAATTGAATTTTATGAGTTATTTCCTACCCCAATCCACCACGGATTGGAGGTCCTTTTCAAACTCAGCCGCGAGGTTCGCCTTATAATTAACACCAGATTTTTGATCGAGGCGGGCGTATACTGTGGTATCATCGGCGTACATGCCTACTTGTGATCTTATGGCATCGGGGAGATCATTGATGTAGACTAGAAAGAGCGTAGGACCTAGGATCGAGCCTTGGGGAAACCGGCGTTTGTAGGGTCCGTTTCAAACCACCTTCAGTGTGCGGTTGGAGAGGAATGACTGGATTAAGTCCAAAAAAAGTCCAGTAATGCCGTAGCTTCGCAGTTTCCGTAGGAGGCTGGTATGCCATACTCTGTCGAATGTTTTAGAAATATCCAGGCCGACAGTTCGGGCTTCACCATTCTTGTCGAGATCCTGGTATGTATACTCTGTGATGGTGGTTACCATATCAGCAGTAGACCTGGTGAAGCGGAAGCCATACTGTTTGTCCGATGGGAACCCGTTGGCCATGAGATGCTGAACGACCTCGGCATTGATAATGGCTTTGAACCCTTTACCGAAGATCGGAAGAAGGCTGATAGCGCGGTAATTTGCGGGGTCCAAAGGTTCACCAGTGTTCTTGAATATTGGAACCACAGAAGAAGACTTCCAACAGGCAGGAAAGCAGGGGGAAGATAGGCAGAGGTTGTAGAGCTTAGAAAGGACAGAGGAGAGTTCAGAGGCACATTTCTTCAAGACTATGATTGGGATTCCATCCCCACCACTCGCTTTGTGAAGGTCAAGTTTTGATATTATGCTAGAAATCAGCGAGGGCCTGATGTGGACGTCATTCAATTGGGCCTCAGTTCTAGATGGTAAATCGGGTGTCTGGACTCCAGACGAATCCAGACACGAATTGGTCGAGAATCTACGGGCAAAGCATTCAGCCATGTCCGCTGAGGATGTGAGGAACTCAAACTCGTTGATTAGTGGGGGTATTGAGGACTTACTCTTGTTGAGCACTCTTTTACAGAGGCGCCATAAGTTTTTGGCTCCGAACTTAGAGGATGCTATGCGCTGCTTCATTCTCGCAGCAAACAGCATCTTAGCTTCGTTAAGTATCTTTTTACACTTATTACGAGCTGAGGCGAAAAGCCGCCTGTTTTGGTCCGACGAGTGGCTACGATAAAGCCGGAAGAAGTGATTCCGGTGGGCAATGGCGGCCGAGCAAACAGGCGAGAACCAGGGAGACTAATGGGATTTAAGCTGAAATTTCCTGGTAGGGACGAAAGCGTCGATGCCAGCCTTTACACTGGAGGTGACCTCTGATGCGCAGTCTTCGACGGGAAGACTAAAAACATTGTTCCAAGGGACGTCGCAGAGGAAGTCACGGAACGAATCCCAGTGTGCTCTTTGATAGCAGTAGGATATTCTGCTGGTCTGAGTTTCTTATGTAGGGGTGGAGTGGAACGAGGTGTTGACAGAAATTACGGCGTGGTAGAGCTGTCTGGTGGTGCAAGAATTTGGGGTTCAAGTGAAGCAGAGGTCTAGTAGTGAGTCCCTTCCGTTAAGCTATTGGAGAAACGCGTGAGGAAGTCCACCACTTGCGTAAAGGATTGGGAGATTGAAAAATTAAAGGTGTGGACAACAGCAGTGTCGCTTACAGAGTTTTCGAGCCACTTAGTGTGGTGGGCGTTAAAGTCACCACACACGAAAATATGGGCAGATGGGTGAGAAGAAATGGCCTTGTCGATATTGTCAGAGATGCTCTCAAGTACTGAACAGTCAGAGGAGGTGGGGGAGCGGTAGAGGAAGAAGAGATAGCTTACGGAGCTTAGAAGTGAGAGACAGAAGCACATGAAAGACTGGTCCGGGGATTCAAGAGATGTTACTCTAGCTAGGGGAAGGTGTTCGCTGACATATACACCAAGCTCATGCATATGGACGTTGGAGTCCTTCCTGAAGTGGGGAAAGTAACCAGGAACATAGAACTCAGAGGAGGGAATAAACAGGTCAAGGTTAGTTTCACACAGGTGAGTTAGTTTGGAGGAATGATTCTACGCTAGAAATGTTAGTGCGGATACCGCTAATGTTAGTGAACGTGACACAGAGAGGTTTGGGCGTTTTCCGAGTTGCTGGTTTGAGTTTGGTATTTTGTTTGTATTTTTCATGGTCTTTTGGTTGAGGAGAGAGGTCTAGAGTAGAATCAGTCGGTCACTATTTGCAGCATGTAAAGAATGGCGACTGGCGCAGCCTGCAACATAATATTGCCTCGGGATTGCACACCGGAGGTTCGTGAAGGGACGCCCGTCCATGCGCGATATGACACTACAGGAACCCCGATATTATTCAACTGTTGATCAGAGTATCCACTCAAGACGCTACGCAAGAGTTCGGGCTCCTGCATCAGGAAGCAGCAACCAGAAAACTGCCAAACCGGTACCCTCAGAATGGAGAGACATTGCCACCATAGTCAATAACTGCAAAGAGTTTCCAACTGAACTAACACTAAGACCGAAGAAGGAGGTAGAAAAACCGGGAATCCCTTCCTAAACAGGAAACAAGGTGATCACCTCTGCTCCTGTTCAAAAGAAGGGGGTGAAGTTTGAAACCGGGCGATAGTAGGTACTATCTACTCCAATTTAAAAAAAAAAGTGGTGAGTTAACTTAGTTAAAGTCCAAAGAAATTTCTTTGCAAAAACATTCGTTCAAATGACCAGAGAATTAAGCAAAAATTTATAATTAAAAAAAAACAAAACAAATACATACATAATAACTTACTTTAGCGAGTTTCAACGAGAAAAAATAAGTAAATCCTTCCAACCAGAGTTCACAACCACACATATATTATCGATTTTCTGCACTATTGTAAGAACTGCAACCTTGAAAATTCTGAATATCGTTTCTTATGTCTTTGTCTATGAGTTTATCAAATTTGATCAAAATCGGACCACTCCTTCTATAACCCGATTTTTTCGATTATCGATTTTCGATATTTATCGGGAGTACCTGGACACAAAACCTAGCTAACAACACTTACAGTCGTTTATAGGACAACTATGTAGATTTTCAAGACAATCGGTTCAGCCATTTCGGAGTCTAGAGGTAACGGACACACACACACACACACACACAAACACACACACACAGAATTCCATTTATAAATAAGTTTGATTAGTACTTTTTTAATTTGTCGACTGTACAACATAATAGATTAGGTAGATCCGTCGGGGAGAAGAACACAATGACGCAGATATTTCTACCAGAAATTTAGAAATGGTATCATGTACTACTTGTCATTTGCGCCGGAATTAGCAACACCAACATTTCAGAGTGTTTCGATTTCAATCTAAGTGCAGTGCATCGAATTTTTTAAGGGTTGAATGAGTTAAATAGTGATTACGAAGGTTTGGTAACTCTAAAATTCTCTCACATCTTTCAGAAATGAAAGGAACTCCCGTATTCTCTAGTAAGTGCCTTAGACAGAACATATAAAACTTACATCATGTAAATTGAAAAGATATTTATGATCTGGGTTAAGAGGGTGGTGGATGAATGACATTGGTTGGCAACTGAAATAAACATTATGCCGTAAAAACCAATTTTGGCAAATATATCTGTTAATTTATGATGTCAGCGTTATTTCTATTTTTTACGTAATCTTGACAACAATTTATCGCATCCTCGATATTTCATTTCCTATGAACGCACATCTCAGATCCACCCGCGTGATTATGTTTCAACATGAATTGTCAGTTGGCGGTTAGGAGAATGTCTGTTAGTACAACTATCTTTTGTTGTTGGAAACACCCACGGATACATGGCCCAGGAGATAAAATCATACTTGTCTCCAACAAAGATGAACAAAAAAAGGAGAAAATTGATACTGCGTAATCTGGAAGAGGAATGAATGGTAAAACTACAAAAATCTACGCCGATGAACGAAATAAAAAGTTAAGTTCAAAATACAAATAAACTGAAGGAGATTGCGACGTACAATGGCTGATATGTTCGCGAATATGACATCTAAGATGGGGTCAACTCTCTTATCTTAATAATGTAAATGATATATATATATATATATATATATATATATATATATATATATATATAATTTACATGATTTATAAATAAATATATATATATACCACTTTTATTTTATATATATATATATATATATATATATATATATATATATATATATAATGTGAATATATATATTAACCGTTTCACGCAAAGTATGTATATTAATCGTTTCACCTTAAGTAAGGCTGTACCGCCACTGATGCGCAAGGAGCTATATAAGTGTAAAATTTTACACAGGAGGAGAGTGAAGAGAGATACGAACCAGTTACAGTCAGAGTGTCTGAGAAAGGGCAAGAGAATGATGAGAACACAGGTGTGAAGACAGTAGCGAAGTTAGGGAGAAAGAAAAAGAACACGATAAACAGGGTGATGTAGAAATAGCTGGTGTCAATTAGATAAGAGATATGTATTGACATTACATTTAAATGGTTACATTTAAGTGGTTGTAGCCGTCATTAAAGCAAGTATATGGAAGGGAGTTTCACAGGCGGGAAGTGCAAGAAAAGAAGCTGATAGAGTAGAATTGTCGGCTGCATTTAGTTGATCTGACTGTTAATAGGTGGGATCTTGTTGCCAATCTGGTTGCACGAGTAAATTCGTCTGGCGGGAATACCAGTGATTTAAGTTCGTCGGAGAAAAATCCATGAAAATATTTGTAAATTGAAGCCACAGGGAAGCCACATTCCGCCGGTAAGAAAATAGCCATAGTTGAGCTGCCAAGTCGGAACCTATCGCATTAAAGATTCTCATTTGGAGCCTGTCGAGAAAACTGAGATAAACAGCAGAGACGCCTGACCATATATGACAGTAATATTCTATGCACGGACGGATGGTTGATTTGTATATGTTCAATGTGGATTCAGGCGGAAAAAGTGAAAAAATCTTCCTAGTAGAGGATTTAGCTATTGACTCAATGTAATGATTCTACTTGAGGTCAGAAAATAGGGTAAGGCCGAGGAGGCGCAGTATATTGCCTTCAGGAAGACTCGCTTGGTCCATGCTTATGGCAGGAGAGGTTGCCTCTGATGGTTGACAGATGGCAGTTTCGTATTAGTTGCATTGTAATTTGCAAGCCATTTCTTACCCCAGCCCACCATTGAGTGTAGATCCTTCATAAAATCAGCAGCGAGGTTATGTTTGTCCGCCTCGCCGGATTACTTCCTGATGCAGGAGTAAATTGTGGTGTCCTCTGCGTAGATGCCTACATATGACTGGGTTACGTCTGGGAGATCACATTAAGATCAGGAAAACCGTTGGGAATAAAATAGAACCCTGGGGGAAACCAGTGTTTGTGCACTAATAGGTGGAGCATGCCCATTCAAGTCGACCTTCATTATGCTGTTAGATAAAAAAGATTTAATCAGATCAAGCAAGCGTCCGGTGATACCGTAGCCCTGTAGCTATCAAAAGCCTTTGAGATATCCATGGCAACAGCACTAGCCTCGCCGGATTTGCCAAGGACATGGGATATGTACTCTCTCATGGTCGTTAGCATATCTGCCATAGACCTAGCAAAAAGGAAGCAGTACTGCCTGTCTGAAATGGTGTATATATATATATATATATATATATATCTCGTTTTTTTTACATTTGTATATATATATATATATATATATATATATATATATATATATAAATTAAGACGGGCACATTATTCCATGGTTAAGCACAATTTTAGATCTATATCAGGCGAACTATTTTCAGCTTTCGTCTTTATAAAGAAGGAAGCTGACGGTGAAATAAACCTATACTTCCCTTAACCATGAAATAACGTGTCTGCCTTAATTTTTACATATATTTGTTCTATATGTATTTATAAAATATATATTTAGATCCCTCCAAGAGAGCTATCCTACCACATTATGTACAGTATACTCCTTTGCATTCTTCTACATCTACACCACACACACACACACACACACACACACACACACACACACACACACACACACACATATATTACTGGGCGTGTATAGTGATAATATACATGCTAAAAAAGTCTGCCATCTTCAACCGTGCGCCCATGGCCCAGAGATAGAATCACCGACTGACGCCACTTAGGTCGGGTTTCAATCCTGGGTTAGAAGCAATCGGAGTCTAAACGTAGTGATGAGCTGTGATACAGCGAAACAGATCTGTCTGCGGATATATATATATATATATATATATATATATATATATATATATATATATATATTCTCTTAAAATTGTGTGCTTAAAGTTAGTTCAGTGTATAATATACATTGGTAATTAATATTCTGTAAATACGCTTTTTCATTCGTATAGTAATATATTTCAACCTGGTAATATCAATAGGAAAGAAAATCGTTTTTTCTAATTTCAAAGCGACAATCATAATGGAAAAGCGTAAAGACATAAAACGTCTTCAAATAATTATTTACTTGTTCAGTACAGCTTAATTGATATCGCTAATAAACAATTAATTTATGAGTACCGTCATTCGTTGCTTGACTAATCAAGCAAGTTCGCTAAATCATTTCTCCAAGTTGTTGAAACTCAAATTACACATCTTTATTGCTTTGTCTGCAACTTAAATTTCCATCTCGATACCTTATATTGATGAGTGGATGTGTCGACAAGGGAGAGTAATTTCCGCAATGAAATTTACTTTTTTTTTTTAATAAAAACCGCAATAATTAACGCGATCGCCAACATCACGCCTACCATCGCAACTAGATTTGATTTTTGTGGATTAAATCAATATTTTCCCCGGAGAATCGCATTTATATGAATAATAGTTACGTCTCGAATTTATCATTTGTTTTTGATGAAATTTCATACAAGCTGTATTGATGGATTCAGTTGTTGATAAAGTGATAGCAAGTTACTTCAAACGTCATTCCGATCACCATAATCTCAACATAAAAATTCTATTTGTCCTTACATGGCATCGAAGCTTGTGTATCTTTTCAACATCATTAACCTAGCAATCATAGACTTTTGAAATAAATATTACCATGAGAATGTTTCGAATAAACTTTCTAAATTGTTATCTCGATATAAAGTACTAAGTGCAGTACTAAATTCGCCGCTGGGTTTCAGCATTTACCATTTAAACTGCCTGATGGAAACATGCTAACTGTTACTTCTTTTGCAATCCCTCTTTTTGGAACCTTTTGTCTGGATTTTTTTGTTTTCCAGTCAATTTTGATCATTAAAATTAAAATGCTAATTGTCATTAACTGTCTCATTAAATTCCGTTCTTTTAAATTAATCTCTTCTTAATATATATTTACATATAACATTGAATTCCGTTATTTTAAATAATCTCTATTTAATATATATTTACATATAACTTTGAATCCCGTTTTTTTTAACAAATTATCTTCTTAACATATTTTTACATATAACATTAAATAACCGTCCTTTCAAATATTCTTTATTTAATATATATTTACCTATAACATTCTTTAAAGTAATTTCTATTTAATATATATACATATAACATTGAATTGTTTTAAAGTAAACTATTCTTTATATATATGTAAATATAACATTGAATCCCGTTTTTTTTAAATAATCTCTACGTAATACATATTTACATATAACATCGAATCCCGTTCAATTAACGTAATATCTCTTTAATATATATTTACATATAACATTGAACACTGTTCTTTTAAAGTAATCTTTTCTTAAAATATATTCACATATAACATTGAATCCGGTCCTTTTAAATGTTCTTTATTTAATATATATTTACCTATAACATTGAACCCTGTTCTTTAAAGTAATTTCTATTTAATATATATACATATAACACTGAATTGTTTTAAAGTAAACTATTCTTTATATATATTTACATATAACATTGAATCCCGTTTTTTTAAATAAACAATTTTAAATACATTTTTACATATAACATTGAATCCCGTTCTTTAAAATAATCTATATTATATATATTTTTACATATAACATCAAATCCTGTCCTTTCAAATATTCTTTATTTAATATATGTTTACCTATATCATTGAACCCCGTTCTTTAAAGTAATTTCTATTTAATATATATACATATAACATTGAATTGTTTTAAAGTAAACTATTCTTTATATATATTTACATATAACATTGAATCCCGTTCTTTTTAAGTAATCTCTACGTAATACATATTTATATATAATATCGAATCCCGTTCTATTAAAGTAATATAAATTTAATATATATTTATTTATAAAATTGAATCCCGTTCAATTAACGTAATATCTCTTTAATATATATTTACATATAACATTGAACACTGTTCTTTTAAAGTAATCTTTTCTTAAAATATATTCACATATAACATTGAATCCGGTCCTTTTAAATATTCTCTATTTAATATTTATTTAAATATAGTTTTGAATCCCGTCTTTTAAAGAATGATTGTTTAATATATGTTTACATATAATATTGAATCCCGTTCTTTTAACATATTATCTCCTTAAAGTATATTTAAATATAACAGTGAATCCTGTCCTTTTAAATAATCTCTATTTAATATTAATTTATATATAGAATTGAATTCCGTTCTTTTAAATAATCTCTATTTTATATATTAACATATAACATTTAATTCCATCCTTTGAAATAATCTCTGTTTAATATATATTTACTTATAACATTTATTCCTGTTCATTTAACGTAATATCTGCTTAATATATATTTATATATAACAATGAATCCAGTTCTTTTAAATTAATCTCTCCTTAATATATACTTACTTACAATATTGTTTCCCGTTCATTTAACGTAATATCTCTTGAATATATATTTACATATAACATTGGATGCCGTTCATTAAAGTAACTTCTCCTTAATATATATATTTACACATAACATTGTTTTCCGTTCATTTAACGTAATATCTCCTTAATATATATTTACATATACATTGAATCCCGTTCTTTTCAATTTAACTCTCCTTAATATACATTTTATGAACATATTTCAATGTTAGTAAACACTTCTTGGCTTTTTTTTGCTTTGCTTGGTGATAAATGATTTAAAAGAATATGAAAATATTAAAAAAACGTCATCTATCATGCTTTACTTTATATTGTTTTGAGCTACGTTAAACATTTCTGAAGTGATTTTGAATTTTGAACTTTTTAAAAAGCACCGAGAATCACCCAATTATTATATATTATATTTTAAAAGAGAATGTCTAATAATAAAGTTAGAACTAGTGCTCATAGATAGGATTCGTATGTGATCAGACAACAGGCCAAAAATTTATCGTTGACAAAAATATACAAAAAAACAAATATATACATCATAACAAAAGTCCTATAAATTATTTATACTAAGCAGATGATAAACAACCAAATTAGCACCATATATTGACAGGATATTTTATAAAATCATCATATAACCATATACGAAGGCGGCTTGGGCACACTCCGTCGTGGTGTAATGGTTAGCAAGCCTGTTTCGCTAGAAGCTGTTACAACTGAGTAGTGAGTTCGATTCTCACTTGGTACCCTATACTTTCGGCCTTGTGCCAGATCTAAGCTGAACCTAGAAAATCAATATACGAAGGTGGCTGTTATGTTACTATAAGTAATGCTAAAAGCGTGAAATCTTAGCTGCATTAATTTAAACTATCCATGTAGTAATAGGCATTAGACATTGTGTTAATAAGCACAAATTGCTTTTTCTAAGTAAACTAACGCCTAAACCGCTTCATACCAATGATTAAAAAAATCAGCAACAGCAGGTATAACGTCATCATCACTGCAATACTGGTTCTCAGCCAAATGTGTTTTCATTCTGGGAAAAAAGATAATTGATAAATAGCCCACACCGGTAGATTAAGACGCCGATCAACAAGTCTAAAATTAAATCACACAGAGCAACCATTGAAATTATGGAAATCTGTGGAAATCCTTTTCTAGATAAATAAAGACACCTTTCGTTAGTTTTCCTGGGCGATTGTTTATGGGAGACTTTCTTAACTGTCTAAGCAAGTTCGAATATTGTCCTCACGATTGATGGTGCGGATACTTTTAGACAGTCAATGAAAAAAATGAAATGTGTAACCTCAAAATCTATGCTATCATATTCCGTGCCAAGTAAACGATACTGGCCTTCGTTGGAGCAAGTGAGGATGGGTATTTCTACTACAAGTATGTTCTATTTGTCGTTGGCTTAAAATGACAAGCCTAAAAATCATCACAGCATAGCAATCTTTCAAGGAAACTAGATGGCTCTGACTCAAACAATGTCAGATTTTCCAGTGATGGGTTCAGCATTATACCTTTTCGAACAGATGAGAGCACGTGACAAAAAAAGAAAACGTTCGTCATACCTTGTTCATATAATGGATTCGGCATCCAAACCAGAAGATATATTTATCTCTCTCTCTCTCTCTATATATATATATATATATATATATATAATGATAATAATAACTACTTAGACACTGTAAGAATGCACTCCGTAAATATAAGCCACTATAAACTTTCGAAAAAACCATTAACAAACAGAACCTAAATCCGTTACAATCCGGCGTACTAAGTCGTCGGATAAATGGGGAGAAAAAAAGAAACCAGCGGAACAAGAACGAACATTCAAGATTCCGCAGTAAAGAAAAAAAAACCAAACGGAACCAAACACAAGAAAAAGTGCTCAATACGAAAGTATTGATACAAAAATACAAGAGTAGAGCAAAAACACACGAAAAATCTAAAGTGAGCCAAAACCTACCGCGGTTTCACACTACGGATCGTCAGGGAAAAGGCTCTTTATATTATTCTCACCCAACTATTTTTTCTTTGCATCCTTCTCCAAGAAAACGATAATTCCTATCCAGAAATCAGTGGCACCATGTTCCTTATATATTATTAGAGTTAGTCGCATATTTGGCCTCCTTTTTTTTTTTTATTCATATTCAGGATAGTTTGTTCGTTTGCCAACAATATATTGTGGGTATTTGCTTCAGCTTTCGTTTTTTTTATCTAGAGTAATTTTATTTAAAAATAATATTTTTATTCCATTTTGA
The DNA here is from genome assembly GCA_037127315.1 of Ascarosepion bandense. Taxonomy (NCBI): domain Eukaryota; kingdom Metazoa; phylum Mollusca; class Cephalopoda; order Sepiida; family Sepiidae; genus Ascarosepion; species Ascarosepion bandense. Next base: position 221,415 of record JBBBDQ010000845.1, read on the forward strand.
TTGGCACTGTTTCACGTATTGAGATTTGTGCGTATAGTATTGACTTGTATCTTCCAAATGTAACTGCCTTCAATATTCCCTAAAAGAACAACTTTCTCATCCTTTCATTCCTATTATTATTTCTTATCTAATTTCTTCAATTTGTGCATTTACTTTATTTTTATACAATAACTATCGAATATTTTTACGTGTTTTACCTTTTCCTGTGTACAGTTGTTACTCATGGCAATTTTGTGCTCCGGTATAACTCAGTTCATCATTTTAGATGCCTGTAAGTATTTATCAAATTGAGCAGGATAGTGATGAACGCAGCTGTCGAGTGACATCCTGCCTGTTAAATATTTTAGCAGCTAATAAATATAGACAACGACTTTAATCATTTTCTTGTTCAATGGGTCACATATCTTCTTTAGGCAGCTAATCTTTCAGCTGTTTAGAAAGAAATCTTGACGATTTTGATTTTTGAGTCCTCCGTCTAATTAAAATTAATAATTATTCCCCAGTTCTAAGGAAGCAATTGCTTTATAGGCAAGTTATCATTTTGTTATCTGTTGGAAAATTACAGCTGCTTTTTGAGTGAGATTTATTCTCAAGAAAACAATCTGGCCTCATTGCATCGATAAAATGATTTACTTGGCATTAAATAGAATAAATGAACTACTTTGATCAACTTATTTACACAATCCATCGCGAAAAATGCTGGAAGAACTGTCGTTATGACTGCCGCACTAATAGGTACATAATTACTTATATTTTGCTACATCTTGATCTTTAAACGAGCAGGATATAAAAATATTGTCCTTACTTTCCAGAATTTTCCAGAATGTTCATATTTAAAAAGTGTTTCTGCAGCCTTAATTGGATTATTTAAGAACGAAAGAAATTTCGACAGATGAAACTTCGCAAGCCTATAATTAATCAATGTCTACTTCCATGGGATGCGCGTTGTGGTGCAGGGGATATCGGCTCGGAACGAGAAATCGGGGAGCCGAGTTTAAATTCCAGTTGAATCCATTGCATTCTCTTACGCACAAATAGCCTTTGAAAGGTATTAATCCGTCTCTTCCCTTCAGTTATGGATTAAATAGCAGCACAGATTGTGTTCTATAGTCTTGGCTGGCAACAAATCTACCGCAGAAAGCAATGGCAACCTACTGCGGGATAATCATCTGCCCAGTCAGTCATATCTCTTTCGAGACATGATCGCCCAAGCGTGTTTCACGTATGGCACATACGTTGAAGGTTTCTTATATATATATATATATATATATATATATATATATATATATAGCCATCCACAGACAGATCTGTTTCAAATATCACAGCTCATCAGTACGTTTTGACTCCGATTGCTTTTAACCAAGGATTGAAACCCGACCGAAGTGCCGTCAAGTCTGCGATTCTACCTCTGGGCGCACGGTAGAAGAAAGAAGGCAAAATTTTTAGCTTGTATATTGTCATTGCACCCGCCCAATAGCCAGAGTGCTCTAATCCATTACTGAATGAGCGATGCGCAATAAATATATATATATATATATATATATATAACAATTGACCAATATCTATTATATTTATTTTAGCGCAATTGACCAATTTTATGCATAAAATGTTATATATCCAAAATGAAGATATTCTATAAAATATCAAAACCCACATACATGTTTTTATTTGGAAAGAAATGATAATTTAAAGTGCATGAGTTATTTCGTATAGATATTATTATTATTATTATTATAGATATTATTATTATTATGTCATTTTTCATCATATTTTGATTTCTGCTTTGGTTTCACTACCAACCAAGTCTGCGGGGAGACCTAAGGCAGGTAGTGGCGTGTTGTTATGGCTCCATTTCATGTTTTTCTATCTTCCCTATCATCCTCAGCATCACATAGATAAAGTTTTCCTTAGTGTGTGGGCTGTACTTAATAAGACAATTTTTTGTATATCTCTTAAGCTGGGGTTTCCAGGGATTCTTTCAATGTGTTGTTTTGTTCCATTTTTTATCATTCCAAGTGCACAACTCTTGTTTTCAATTTCCACATTTTTTTCTATTTCAATTTCCAGGTCTTTATATTTTGACAGTTTTTCAAATTCCTTGATTGCTATGTTACAATCCGCTGGACAAGCCATATCAATTAATAGACAAGTTTTCTCCTTCTGGTTTTTAACAATAATGTCTGGCCTGTTTGCTTCAATTTTTCTGTCTGTGTAGATGGTGTAATCCCATAGAATGGTTACATCTTCTATTTCTGTAACCGGTGCTGGATGATGTTCATACCAGTGTTGTTTACAGCTTTTCCATAATGTTTGCACATTGTCCAATGTAAATATTGCCCAACTCTATCGTGGCGATTTTTATATTCGTTTGGGGCAAGCACAGAACAGCCTGAGATTAGGTGGTCTATTGTTTCTTGGTGTTTATCACAAAATCTGCATTTTGGATCCATATTATTATGCATAATATTTGCCTAAAATTTTCTCGTGAAAAGACTTTGGTCTTGTGCTGCAAGTATAAATCCTTCAGTTTCAGACTTTAATCCAGATGCACGTAACCATCGATGAGTATTAACTTTGTCAACATTGGATTTATTGGCACGTACTGGATATTGGCCATGCAGAGGTTTGTCTTGCCAGCGCTGTTTCATCTTTTCAAGAGCTTTATCTTTGGCTTTCATTTTCATATTCTTTGCCGCAATAGTTGGTTCTTGGCTTCTGTTTTGCTTTTCTACAGAATCTACTAACTGTAAATCTTGTTTGAATTTACTGCCTTCTTTTATTATTGAATATTTTTTCTTTCCTTTTTTCATGTTGCCTTACTAATTGTATCATCCAATCCTTTGTTGTTTCTATGTATGTTAGTAAGCCAATAGTTGTTGTCTTGTATGACAATTCCAGCTGAATAAGACCCCTTCCACCTTCTTTACGGGGTATGTATAGACGGTCTACATCAGCCTTTGGATGATGCATCTTATGCTTAGAAAGAAGCTTTCTTGTTTTAGCATCCATTCGTCTGATGTCGTTTAGAGTCCAGTTTAAGATGTTGAAGCTATATTGGACAATTGGGATTGCAAGGCTATTAATAGCCATAACTCTGTTCTGTGAATTTAATTCAGTTTTTAATATCATTGGTAACCTTCTATAGTACTCTTTACGCACTATTTCTTTCATTTTTTTATGGTGAATGTTTTTGCTCTCATTTAAACCTAGGTATTTATAAGCTTCTTCTGGTTTCAATTCTTTTATTGTTACAGCAGTGTCTAGGCTAATTGAGGATGTTTCTTGTATTGATCCACGTAAAACTGTAGCTTTAGCACATTTATTCAAATTAAATTTCATTCCAATGTCTTCGCTGAAGCATTTTACAGTTTGCAGAAGACCTTCCAGCTCATTATCATTCTTAGCATATAACTTTAAGTCATCCATGTAAAATAGTTGGCTTATTTTCTTTTGGCCTATTTTATAACCTTATTATTATTATTATTATTATTATTATTATTATTATTATTATTATATTACGATTTCTGCTATGGTCACAATATCTACCAAAGCTACTGGAAGACCTAAGTCATGTAGCGGTGTGTTGTTATGAATACATTTCATGATTTGTTTATCTAAATCACTAAATATCACTAGCATTACAATTTCTTATTTGTGTGAGGAACTATATTTATCAAGACAAATGTTACTATTTCTGTTAATTTGGGATTTTCCAAACTTCTGTTCAATGTGTTGTTGTGTTTATTTTTTTATTATTACAAGCGTACTTAATATGATAGTTATTAGGTTGCCCCAAAAGTTCGTAAACACTTGCAAAAATTGAAATTTTCTTGCCAACTAATCTAAGGTTACCAGAAAACACTTGCAAAAAAATGAAATTTTACACGCAAAAACAACAAAAATTATTGCTCAAAAGAAAAACCATCATTTTCCAAGAAAATGCCATCAATCTGCAAGCTTTCGGATCTGGTCAAAATACCATTCAGCCGGCTTCGAATCAAAGAATTCTTGACACGCTTCCTCGACTTCATCAAACGAGTCGAATCGGTGGTCTTTCAGAAAGTGTTGCATTCAGCGGAAAAAGCCGTAATCTGATGCAGCACAGTCAGGACTGTAGGCTGGATGTGGCAGAACCTCAACGCCGTCCATCTCTTCAAACTTGTCTTCGGCCTTCCTGGCGGTGTGTTACTTAGCATTGTCCTGCTGCATCAAAGCGCATTTTCGATTGCTCAGAGCCGGGTACTTTTGCTTCAACTTTTCGTAGTCCCGGTCAAGTAGCTGACAGTTGATTTCGGCACTGATGGCACGACCATTCGGAACCAAATCAAAATGCACGATTCCTTCAAAGTTCCATCAAATACACAACATGACTTTCTTACCGAATCGATCTTGTTTTGGAACCAAAGGTGTCTCTTGCTCTTTCTGAACCCATCGCTTGTCTCGATTGTTCTGGACCAGATAGACCCATTTCGCAAGTGTTTACAAAATTTGAGCGAACCTAATATTATTTTCGTTTCCAATTATCACATTTTTTCTATTTTGATTTCCAGGTCTTTATACCTGGGACCGTATTTTTGAATATCTCAGTTATTATGGTACTTTCCGCTAGGTAAGCCATATCAGAATGTTTTCTTTTTTTCGACTCCTTCGAATAATGTCTTGTTTATTTTACCTTCAATCTTTCTATCTGTAAAAAAATTGTTTAATCCCATTCAATTTTGATGTAGTCTATTTCTGCAACAAGTCTTCTATGCAGTTCATATCAGTGTTGGATTAGATCTTTTCCAAAGAGTTTGTACATTGTCCAAGTATAAATTGTGCTTCAATCTCTCATGATGGTTTTTATATGCATTTATTATTATTATGTCGTTTTTCATCATATTTCGATTTCTGCTTTGGTCTCGCTACCAACCAAGTCTGCGGGGAGACCTAAGGCAGTTCGTGGAGTGTTGTTATGACTCCATTTCATGTTTTTCTATCTTCCCTATCATCCCTAGCATTACATAGATAAAGTTTTCCTTAGTGTGTGGGCTGTACTTAATAAGACAATTTTTTGTATATCTCTTAAGCTGGGGTTTCCAGGGATTCTTTCAATGTGTTGTTTTGTTCAACTTTTTATCATTCCAAGTGCACCTACTATCACTGGCACAACTCTTGTTTTCAATTTCCACATTTTTTCTATTTCAATTTCCAGGTCTTTATATTTTGACAGTTTTTCAAATTCCTTGATTGCTATGTTACAATCCGCTGGACAAGCCATATCAATTAATAGACAAGTTTTCTCCTTCTGGTTTTTAACAATAATGTCTGGCCTGTTTGCTTCAATTTTTCTGTCTGTGTAGATGGTGTAATCCCATAGAAAGGTTACATCTTCTATTTCTGTAACCGGTGCTGGGTGATGTTCATACCAGGGTTTGTTTACAGATTTTCCATAATGTTTGCACATTATTATTATTATTATTATTATTATTATTATTATTATTATTATTATTATTATTATTTCTTATGCTGATATTAAATCTTTTTAATATGATGTCACGTAAACCGTACAACATATTTCTATTACATTTTCGCCTGGCTTTTTTCTTCGCTAAAAACTATATTTTGCATCATCTTTGTAACATATATAAGAGAAAAATAAGACGCCATAAACTTTGCAAACTTATTTATTTGCCTAGATATTTAAACCAGTACGTCATATAAATATACATCTACACAAATTACTTTACTTGCACTCGCAGGGACAGACTAAGTTATATCCACTATCATATACACATAAACATTCATATATATATATATATATATATATCGGTACTGACATGTTTATCGGATTATATTCTGACCAAAGATAAGACGACAAGCCACAACTGGGCTAATAGAAGACAGAAGAGATAGCTTTATTGTCCCCATGGCATACACCTCAGACGATAAACATGTCCATGAAAGACATTGTGCAAATTTCCTGTGTGCAACATACCAAAGAATAGAAGATACATTAAAACGTACGATAAGCGTCATATTTGCAACAGTCTTTGTCATAAAAGGTAAAGAAATAAAAAATCACTTGACAAAAGTGCATTACATATTAGGTTAAAGAATAAAGATAAAATATGACGCATATATTTTTACCGACAGATGCATATATAATGAAAAGGGAAGCAGATGGAATACAGAGTGATTGAAGAAATTGCAACACGATATTTTGTCATTATCTTGATGAGCATAGCGGTTGTTCGTAGGAGCGAAAATATCGATAAATATGAGAATGGGATTACAGCAGCAAAGGAAAACCCAAACATAGTACTAAGTTCGATGAACAATAACTAAGAGAAAACTTAAAATGAACTTTTATTGAGAAAAAGGAGTGTAAGTAGAACATAAAAAATATAATAACTATACAAAATTGATGATAATTTAAATGTATAAGAAAACAAAAATTGAAAATGGAAATAAGCAGGAAAGTTTATTAACTGCATTTAGTATAATTGATAGCAAAAATTGAAGATGAAATTATGACCCCACTCGTGTAATTCAAATTATTTCCCAAGTGTAAGTAATATATGTTGAATTAGCATTTTTTAAATCATATCACCCCGAGCAAGGCGGTAACGCCACTGATGTGCAGGGGGCTACGTAAGAGTGAAAAGATTTGGAAAAGAGAAAGCCGGAAACCACATCCTAAACAGGGAACAAGGGATGAGCATCTACACCTTTACAATAGACGTGGATGGAGTGTAAACCGGGCGATAGTTTAGTCTATCTACTCCAATTGAAAAAAAAGGAAAAAGAAAAGTGAAAAGATTGGAAAAGAGAAAGCCGGAAATCACATCCTAAACAGGGAACAAGAGATGAGCTTCTACCCCTGTACAATAGACGTGGGTTGAGTGTGAACCGGGCGATAGCTTAGTTTATCTACTCCAATTGAAAAAAAAAAGAAAAAGAAAAGTGAAAAGATTGGAAAAGAGAAAGCCGGAAACCACATCCTAAACAGGGAAAAAGGGATTAGCCTCTATATTTGAAATATAAATTCTTTATATCTAGTATGTAAATGCAGCATTTTAAATTGCATATAAACCGAAATTAATTCATAATTTTCCTTATGCCGATGATAGTAATCAATGGGGAATCTATTGTGCTTAATAACAATCTGCAATTGTTTGGTATAGCTCTCAAAATATTCTAGCCATGTCTTTAGAAGAAAATAAAGCTATTTGTCTTTTGTAGATTTTTCACTCTCCCTAAAGATTTTGTTCTCTACTTCTACATATATCAATGTATTCCAAACATATGGTATATAACTGAAGACTTTTAATTCGATTTTCCTTTGTTACTTCTTCAACAAAAACGATTTATACTTATCAAGACAAAATAACGAAACTGTTCAAGTTTTACTGATTATTGCTTTAGATTCTTTTCAAGGTTTTTCTATTAATTTTCTTTCTTCATGTTTCATTCAATACTCCTCTGATACTCCTATTGTTAAGCCTTTTTCTAGGTGATTTATTTAGCAAGAAAACGTTATATACTAAATATACTAAATTGAAAATACTCTAATATGAAATAAATTTTTTTTAATACGTCCAAACGCAAGAAAAAAATTTAAAGTGATGTTACTTATGTCTAAATTAATTTAATCTTGTCTGATGTTTGCAATAGACAGTTTCGACTTTTGTATTCTCTTCTTTTCTGATATATAGCAATGTAGGGATCTAATGTAAAGGTACATGATCTCACACAAATTGTCTTGTGTCGTGTGGATGCCACCAAACACAGTGAAAATTTTAAAGAATCGTAAGCAAAAACCTAGAGGCACAAAGACTATCAGAAACTTATAAAAATACATGTGTGAAAACCGCTCCCTATAAATAAATTTTACGTCGCCTTAAATGCAATCTCTACAAGTAAAAGTGGAATGAAATTCTATTTGTTTATTAGAATACGATAAATTATTTTGATCACATAGCCAAATCCTAAATATTCCCTTATCAATTAAAGTAATGATCGTAGAAAAACATGTAAATAGTTTAAACGAGAACATGGAAGGAAGGATGTTATTATGAAAACCTATGGAGGTGGAATAGACAAGAATTAAAGAAAACAGAACAGGAAACGAAACTTAAAATAAAAAGGGTGAGAGTCAGAAAATAAACGAAGATAGAATTATGCAAACCAACACACAAAGAGAGAAAAGAACAAATTGTAGTTAAAATGGGCAAAAGGATTGTTAAATAAGATAAAGAGGGTTGCAAATATCTCTTAAATTTGAAAAGGGGAGTGACGGCGCATAAAATGTTCGAAGAAAAATGATTAGGTTAAAGTATAGCAGGAAATAATAACAAGAATAAGCAAGGGGAAATTAATTTTTTTTTTAAATCATTTCACCCCGAGCAAGGCGGAAACGCCACTGATGTGCAGGGGGTTACATAAAAGTAAAAAGATTAATTAGAAAAAAGTGAGGAGTACAAGCTAGTTAGAAAGGATCAATAGATAGCTGAGAAAGAAGGTGCGATGACAGATACATAGGTGGAGAGAAAGGGAAGGTTACACAGGGGAGGGAAAGAGCTAGAGGCCAGTGGTTAGTAGATGAGTATTAACTTTGCATTTAAATTTCTGGAGGTTGTAGCCGTCAGGAAAGCAAGAATATGGGAGTGAGTTCCACAGGCGGGAAGTGCGAGAGAGGAAGCTGCAGGAGTAGAATTGTCGTCTGCATTTGGCTAACCTGACCGTGAATGGGTGGGACGCAGGAAAAAGATGTTAAAATTTTCGAGATTGCCTTTTTCTTTCTTCTAATTCTCATTCAATGTTAAAATGAATGAGAACAATTAGAAGAAAGAAAAAAATAAATCTCCAAAATTCAGAAGGGGAAAAAAAAATGTTTTCTAAATGAAGCCTTATAATATTATGAATCATATAATGACAAGAGAATCAGAGGCATTCATACAATTATATGTTTGAATCATTTAAACGTCGGTCCATTTACAAACAAAAAATATTTTACTCTACGCGTTTTCACCAAGGTTTGTTGTTTTAACTCTAAACGGGGAAGAAAAATATGCTAAGCCATTCTTCTATTTGGGAATTATCAGGTAGAGATTGACAAATAAAAAATTAAAAAAAGTGTTACTTTTCCCTGAAATTTAATTCATCATTGGTGAATTTCAATAAAATTAAAAATCATGAGATATTTTGAGACCGTTTTATGTTGTTACATATCTGGGTTTTGAACTAACGGTTGGTGAACATGCTCTGGCTATGGAGTAGATTTTATCGTAAAAAATGCTTAAAAGGCCTTTTAGCATTCCAGAAGTTGAGCTGAGTAAAGTATAAAGAAACAAGATAATTTCGCTGGAAACAAAAAAAAATAAAAGAGGACTGGATTTCTATGTGTTGTCAGTTCTGTAATATGTCAGTGAATACTGGATAATATCATAAAAAATGAAAGAAAAACTTGAAACAACTGAAATGTGGCTCTACAGAAGGATTCTGCGCATATTAAGGATCGAGCATGTGAGCAATGATGAGGCTTTAGAAATGATGGAAACGAAAAAGAAATTAATACTGAGTATCAAGAAGAGACAGCTGAATTTCCTGGTACATGAAATGAAGAAAAGAGGGCTTTGAGATCCTGATACTAATAGGCTAGATAAAGGAAAAAAGAGACAGGGGAAAGCAGCGGATAACATATTTGAAGGACCTAATCAGGTGGATGACGGAACGAGGGCTGCATGGTGTAACAGGAAAAGGCGTGCTAAGAGCCAACATGGATAGGGAGACGTGGAAAACCATAATCGCCTACGTCCTGAAGGGACACGGAACATAGAAGAAGAAGTTAATTAGAACCCGAAAGGCTGCTGATTGAGGTTAAAGAAAAAAGTATTTATGGAATTTTGATATCTTCACTTGCGAGGTGTTTCCTGAAAGTCTTAATTGATTTTTGAGTAAAGACGGTGTTTTGTTGTTGGACGCTGTCTGATTGTAGAGAAAAGTCGCACTGCGGATATGTTAAATATTATTAATTTAAATTACCCAAATTAAAATAGTCCAAATTTTACATTATTTTCATATAATTATATAATATATATATTAGCTTATATCATTTATATTCGTAAATGCAAAGTCAATTGCTATCTCTAATCTTCTTGACTCACATCCTTTCCCTGACAACCTTTGTATCATATTCTTCTTCCTTTCCACTCTACTCATGCAGCCTTCCTTACACCTGTATACTCATCTTTATCTTACTCATTCTCTGACTCCTCTGTAACATGCTTCACTTTCTCATCAGACACCTCTTATGTAACTACCTGGGCACAAATGGGAGTTCTACATTACTTGGTAGGAAATGATTAGAAAAAATATCTTATATGTTAGCGGAATGTTTTGAAATTAAACTAGATTTTCTTTAGTATATAATATTTAGTATATTATATTTAGTATATTAAGTTTTATCTGATAGCGTGCGATAGTGGAATACTAGCGGTTTTTTATGAGGATACTAGCAGTATAGCCCAGCGTTGCTCGAGTGTCATGAAAACCTTTATATATATATTATCGATTTTCGGCACTATTGTAAGAACTGCAACCTTGAAACTTCTGAATATCGTTTCTTATGTCTTTTTCTATTAGTGTATCAAATTTGATTAAAATCAAACCACTCCTGCTATAATCTGATTTTTTCGATTATCGATTTTCAATATTTCTCCGGTGGTACATCGACACAAAACCTAGCTAACAACACTCGCAGACCCTTACAGTACAACTGTGTAAATTTTCAAGAAAATCGGTTCAGCCATTTCGGAGTCTATAGGTAACGGATACACACACACACACACACAGAGAGACAATGTTCCATTTATAAATATGTTTAGATTTTTGATATTCATTGATCAAGTAGCCAGTACCGCTGTCAGTCTTAATTCATAAAATACTTCTTTTGAAACAATATTTCAGGAAAATAGGTTTCTCAAAACTAGTATCACTGATTGCTCTTTTCAGTACGAATGAGGGTTTTCTTCCTAACATTTTATTTGAATGCTAAAATCTTTATGTCATTATTTTCATTTTGAATTACATACGATATCCATTTCAGTTGTTACTGCTATTGAAAATGCTCACGTTCTGTCGTTTATGTAGTAGAGTACTTTTTTTTTAATTTTGTAAGGCCTGTCCATAATGTTTAAAGAGGAAAGATAATTGTCAAGATCTACAGTTTTCACTCGCTTAAAGACATTTTAATAATTTATCTATGAAAGTTTCTTGTGCACATTTGACATTAGACATTTCTGAACGTTTTTTTTTCTCCCAAGCATAACATCCATATGAAAGTGTCGATATGAATATTACATTAAAATTATGACTAGAGTTGTTTTTTAGTTATATTTCTTTTTGATTACCGACATATATGTTTTCCATGTGACAACAACAATTAAGAGGTGGTTCCAATGCTCCTCACAACCTTCCAATCAGATGAATTGCTGCCAAGATGCAGTTTACCGCTATACCCAGGACCTTAAAATGTTATACTCACAAGAACAACTAACGCATTAAAAGTGCTTCGTCAATGTTAAATATGTGATGTTAGGAGTTTTTCTCAGAAAAGACTTCGTGGAAAAAACCATGATTTCATTGTTGTCCTTAGGTCTCTGGTTGGAAACCGGAAAGAAGTGAGTGTACACAAGAATTCAATATAATAATAATAATAATAATAATAAAACCTGGAAATTGAAAGAGAAAAAATGTGGAAATTGAAAACATGTATCGTATTAGTGATAGTGGGTGCAGTTGGAATGATAAAAAAATGGAACAAGAAAACACATTGAAAAAATCACTGGAAACCCCAGCTTAAGACATATACAAAAATTGTCTTGTTACGTACAGCCCACACACTAAGGAAAAGTTTGTCTATGTAACGTTGAGGATGTTAGGGAGATATGAAAAAACATGAAATAGAGCAATAACAACACACCACGACCTGCTTTAGGTCTTTCTGCAGTATATGTATGATGAAAAATGACATAATAATAATAATAATAATAATAATACGAAGAAGACGAAGAAGAAGAAGAAGAGGTAGAAGAAGATGAAGAAGAAGAAGATAAAGAAAAAGAAGAAACAGAAAAAGAAGAAGATGAATGTGAATGTGGTTATAAATATACACAATTTGTGAAGTCTTTTACCGCAAAAAGATAAAACGGAAAACTTGAAATACTTTGAAACATAAATAAATATATAACGCCCTATAATCAACCCACCCTGTCCGTATGATTGTACGATTAGAGCCAAAGGATAAAAAAAAGGAGGTAATCGATTTTGATCCATTGAAGTTCGAACTAACAAGGTTTTAGAATTTGTCACCATCCTAACAGATGTTAATGATGCTCTTGTTAGGTTGGCTGACAAAAAGGAGGCATGAATAAAGGAAATTAGATTTATTTTCCAGTGGAACTCTTGCGGAATGGAAACCTCTTCGAGCGGTAATAAAAATTCGAAAAGTAATAAGCAATGATAATCAAGTAAAATAATCTTAACAGAGGTCAAATTCATTTAGGCGGACATTTGCATGATGAAATATTTTCCATCTCTAAACTTCTTTACACAGAAGCTTCTCGCTAATCAACCGATAATTCTATGTTTATATGTGATACGCTCCTTAGTTTCACCAATCTTGACTTTTAGAGCCTTACACTCCACGTGTTGTGGTGCAGCAGATATCAGCTTGGAACAAGAAATCGGGGAGCGGAGTTCGAATTCTAGTTAAAATCATTGCAATTCACTTACGCGCAAATATCCTTGGGGAAGTTATTAATCCGTCACTTCATTCCAGTAATGGGTTAAATAACAGAACAGATTGGGTTCTATAGCTTTGGTTGGCAACTAGTCTACCGCAGAAAGTAATGGCAACCTACTGCGGGAAAATCTTCTGCCCAGTCAGTTATGTCACCAAAAAGGACATGATCGTCCAAAGCGAGTATCACGTATGCACTTAATTGACTGACACTCCACACATACAGGCTCGTATTAACCGCATTCCCTTCGTATTCCAATGATTACGTAGCATTTCCAGTCATTCAGGTTTTTCCTCGGAACTGTTGTTTTGTGTAACATACTTCTGAAAAACTACTTCATTGATCACTGCGACCCTAAACATTTCAAGTCTAGGAGCAGCTGTTATCTATCCTATTCATCCTCATATTATACAATACTTACCACCTTTGACGTATAGAGTTTGAGTTTGAGATTTGTTTAACGGCATATCAACCTCTGTGGGTTATTTAATGCCAAAAAGATAGGGTCTTAAGGTTTTTTTCTTTTTTTTAATCTTCGGTTATAGTAAGAGGGTTGATGTAGTCAGATCTTGATGAAAACTTTTTGTTTTTATTCTTTTTATTTTTGAAAACTGAAAATGTCTTTTGTTTTGTATCCAAAAAAGTTTTGCTGAGAATAATTTTTTCTTTCAAAAATGTATTATGGTATTAGATCTTTCTTCAAAAATGTTTTGTTGGTAATACTTTTCTTTACAAATGTATATTTTTCTATAAAAATCTATATTTATTAATATATATCTATAAAAGTGTATATTTATACATTCATAGTGTTTGACCCCGATTTGGGGGTTAACTATGTGCTCATAGCTAGGACCTTAACAGGTGCTACCACTTCAGGTCAGGGTGGAACAGAGAAGAACAGCACTTAAGATGTGGTTCCATGCTCCTCACAAACCTACCAATCAGAGGCCTTGCTGCCGGATTCACTTTACCGTCATGCCCAGAACCATTGACGTCTTAAATAATGCCTCGTTCATAACATTCTACTTGAGTGATGCTTCGATATTTTATTAGTCAAAATTAATTTTGATTATAATTTTTCAGACAGTATTTGAAGAAGATTAAGTGATTTGTTGTGTCACTGATTAGTGACAAGGGGAAAATATATAGACTTACATAGAGGAAACTTCCAAGAATTTCGAGGAAAATATATTCACCTTTCATAGGTAAATTTGCAACTTTACGTTTAATGAAATTAACACAACTTTGTTGAAATGAAGAAAATGTGTATCATTCAAAAATGGTCACAAAAGAATCTCCAATTTTAGGACTGAAACAGAACAGAAATAGATTGGAACACATCTATTTTGCATTTGTATAGAAGTATACCCGTCAGTAGTAATATCCAGGGAGAGGCTGATAAATTCCTTGAAATCGAACCCCTGGGATCGCTCAATAATGCTAGTAGGAGGTTTATTACCGACAAACGATTTATACCAATGATCTACAGAGTTATTCCACAGCGAATTGATTTGGCAGAGATCTCTTTAAATGGTGCCAGCATTTCATGACATTCCGCAATTCCAGATGCCAAATGAATGGCGATAAATATGAATTGGTGTTGGGTCCAGAAGCTGTCGAGTTAGCGGGGGTAGGGGTATGCACAAAGCAAGTCACGCTTACGAGGATTATTTCTGGGTTGGCAGAGATGGGATTGTGGAATAACGTGACATGCAAAAGCGATGCAGGTTTGTTTATTACGTCCAATGCAGACACGCGAAGTTTGTAAGATATACACACGATGTAACCGAACCCTACTTAGCACCTAACGTCGCAGGTGCCGGCACAATATATCATCAAATTGGAACTAGGTAATGGCACATATTACTTGCCACGTAGCATGACAATACAAGCTGCTATACAAGAAGAAAAATGATATTAGCTAAGATTTGTAAGAAAAGTGACTAGAGATAGTTAAAATATATTTCAAAACTGATTGCACAATAAGGGAAATGTTTTGCATGATCAGAATGAGGTGAATAAAACAACAAAGTGGGCAGCTATGCCATACATCAATTCCAACAATTTCTTTGGAAGGCGAATCGCCGTAGGGGCTGCAATTTATATATATATATATATATATATATATATATATATATATATATATATATCCTTACTTGTGATGCTGTCAGGCTGTAGACTGGCTATTGCACAGCTATGTTCGCTTCATGTGGTTTCTTGTTAGTATGTCTCAGTCTCTTGGTGGGAATCAAGTGCCTTTACACAAGGAGAAAGATTTCCTCTCGTATAATAGAAATTTTGCTCAGTAGATAAATTATAATCATTTCTTTTTCGTGAAAATAAATGATTAAATGAGAGAGATATTTTAATTTTCTTTTATTGCACATACTTAACGGTTTTAAGACCGTGTGTTCACTAAGAGGTCCAAAAATATCCTAATTGAAGGAAGAAACTGTTGTTAAGGAAATCCGAAGCTTTCATTGTAATTGATAATTCTTCAAATGAGTCTAACAATTCACGGCCAAACAAGAACACACCCAATATATGCATCATGTTCCAGAAGTACATTTCCAAACAGACGAAGGTGAGCATCCTTAAGAATAGGTTTTTTTCCTTTAAAAACAAGTTTCTTTATTTGCCTCTATTTCTGAAATTAAATATTTTAATCATTTACATTATTCAGATTGTCGCTTTCAGCTTTGTTTAAATACTCACGAGGCTTCAGCTATAATACGCTCCAATCTTCCTCAGGTGATTGGAATTTAGAACTGAATCCTTTACTTCCACCTTTATGGCAGATTGTTCCCGTTCCATGTGTTATGCCACTTTTGACGCATTAGTTATCTCTATTTAACTCAAGTACGATTTTTGTTCACAACTGCTCTATCCAGGTATTGAACTCACAACTCTTTGGATAACGTCAGTGGAAACAACCAACGAATTTGTGCACTGCAATATATAAGGGATTTAGTTTAAAATTCTAATCCCCTTAAGAAGGCCGCAGCGTAAAACGAACAAAACGTCATGAATATGCAAAAAAATCGAATCAATAATTTCATCTACTGTTAGGGAAGTTGGTATACTGTTTTGGGCCAGGAAGTTCTATTCGTCAGAATCCATTTTGCACATTTAGTAATGTACCATTCGTCCGTGCAATAAATGCTGTTACCATATCTAGTCAGCTGCTTCTGGTTTCATCTTGAGGTTCTCAACAAAATCCAAAATAGTATCCTTAATTTAATCGATTCTGATTTAGCAGCTCACCTACAATCATGTTCCAACCGACGGTGAAAAAAAGTTGCCGGTGGCTTTCCTCTCTCTTTCAACAAGTATTTTCATGGCAACCTTTCTGACGATATTTTTCTTCAGGTTCCCCGACCACATATATTTACTCGGGCTACTAGATCGGCATCAAGGGCTTAGAGTTTTACTGTGAAAACTGTCTCTTCTGTGTTTTTTGTTTTTGCATTTACTTTTTGTAGAACTCCTTCCGTTTGCTTGTTTCATTGATAGCTACAATCTCCAAAAGTTTAGATGCAACCTCAAATGCTATCTTCTATTTACTTGATTCTCATATATCTATTATAATGTATTCGTCAGACCCTGTACATTGTATTTTTTTTCACCGTAACCCCTTTTGCGCAACAGTGACTGTCGTGTCCTTACTTAAGATGAAATAATTTAAATAAAAAAGAAAGACAAAGACAACAGTCCGAATAATGTAAATAATCGAAATAATTACTAGATTTTTAGTTTTAATAATTTCATCTCAAGTATGATCATCAAACAGTTGAGCCGTAAGTGTTTACAGAGAATGGAACAAATCGGAGAAATGTAATTGACATAAAAATTTACAATAAAGCACCAAATTTCAAAGGGAGAGCAGAGAACCATTGAACTTGCAGTTAATTGTTTGCATATTGCCGTTAACAAAAAAAAAAACCCAAAAAAAATAACAATAACTTAAAATAGATTTCCACAACATCAAGTGAGAGAGGAAAATATATTAGAATATAACATACTTTCTTACTTGTGGAACTCTGCTCCAATTTTTTTCTTCCTCATCAACTTTGATTTTCAAAACGTTAAAAGCCATCTGAATATTTATTTGTTTTCTTCATCTTTGTTCTTTTATTGTCTTGTCTCCCTAAAAGTTGATTTTACTCATATTCTGTAACACTCTGTGTGTTATTGAAACCTAGAAACTTTAAATTGACTTGCCTGTGTGAAATTAATAAAAAAAATGTATTGTTTATGTATTTGTTTATCTTTTCTTGCCAAATGTTAAGGATCGTTCTTCTATATAAATGGTCCCGTTAGAACCTTAGCGATCATTACCCTTAACAATTTATTGTACTTTACAGCTCCGAATAAAATTTGTCTCATTATAAATGTTTACACATGGACGCCATTCATGTGTAGTTTTGATTTGCCTGTGTTTTTCCTTTAGTCTGTCCAAGGAGTATCAGATTTTCTAAGCATTCTTTCCTCATTAATTTTGTGCCCTACAAAATTCAACTCACTCTTCCTTATCTAAAGTATAAGTTCACTTTTGTGTTGATATTTTTTAAACTTCATAATTGATCACATGTCTAGTCTATGATATTCTGTATTCTTATATAGAACCCCATGTCCTGCTTCGACTCTTTTCTTTTTCTGTTTCTTAACAATTTGCTTAGCTTTTGGAAGGCAGCTTCTGTAACGATAAAGTTATTTAGACTTTAATTCTGCATATTGCTTCATATGTTGAAACACTGTTTTTTGAAATTGTAATACTTATTTGATCTTTGTATGTCTACTCATTAATTTGGGCTGTCCTATCTACTGACAACAAATCATACTGTCTTATTGTAACTGACGCTTATTACATTTTTCTCGTTTTCCGTCAGTACATTCTACAGAATTTAATGTAGTTACATTTCTTTGTCTGATATTAACCCTATGACAAATACGTATTTTATGTTCTTACAATTATGGATACCAAAAATGACCCATAGTACGACTTCTAAGTTCTATTATAATAGTCTCACTATGTCTTTAACTAATCTACTCTGTCCTTACCCTAATTCGGGTCTAAATTTCATGCGTGCAAATATTATCATAATTAATTTTTTGAATTGGTTGCTTCGTTTCATAATACTATATTCTGTTCAAGATTGTATATTACCGTTAATTACGGCATTCTATGGATGTGTTTATACTTGTTAATAGGCAAGATAAAGTTTAATAATGTTTCTGTCTGGTGTTTAATGTTTTTAATACTATATTTGTTCAAGATTATATATTTCCTTCAATGACGGCATTTTATTGATCTGTTTATAATTGTTGAAATAACAATATATATTTAATAATCTTTCTACCTGGTGTTTAATGTTTTTGATACTATATTTTGTTAAAGATCGTATGTTTCCTTTAGTTACGGCATTCTATTGATCCGTGTATATAATTGTTTGACTTACAGGTACTACGCTTTAATAATGTTTCTGCCAAGTGTTTAATATTTATAGATCTATTTATTGTTTCTCGGATGCATTTTTCTACTTCGATATTTTTGTTGGTGAACTACATACCGTGAATAAAATTTAGACTTTAAAAGCTATCGAAGCTATCGAATTTGAAATTAACTTAATGTTTGTTATCCCTTTCATCTGCAGATATGTAATCCATTGCTCATTAATCTTAAAATCTAGAGTTTCCCTGAAATATTTAAATCTTTTTTGTGACATCCATTTATGTGGGGTTTATTTTGAAACAAAATTTAAAAGTGTTTATAATTAATTCGAAATAAAAATTATAAAAATTAATTAATTCTTCAAATATATCAAGTGAATGTTGCCCAATCCATTACTGTTTGTCTATATTAATTAAATAAAATATTGAAGTATTTCATAATTTATACTGTTCAGGCAGTTGTCTTAATTTTATTATCATATTTACGACGTTTCGGCCGTTGTAATTTCCTGCTCTTTTCGGTTGACTGAAATTTCCAACCGAACCCTTTATTTTCATAACTTGGATATATTGTTCTGAAGGTTCCATCAGTGAATAAAACCGTAGTTTTTTTTTTAGTGATTGGAATCAAAGTATTCAATATATTGTTACAGCAGTTGATAAAATAACTTCGAGACTTGAGTTAAAAGGAGATAACTAAAATATCCAAAAGTGTCGTGGCTCATGGAACGAGATCAATATACCTCAGTGATCGAAATAAGAAGTTCGGCTGAAAATGGTAATCAACGGTAGAAGGCCTGAACGTACAACGGCCGAAATGTCGTGAATATTGGCAAAAAGTTGCGGACAACAGTCCAACCCATGTAAATAGTGTAAATAGTATACAGATGTATGAAAATTTTATATGAAAAATAAATTACGAACGTTTGAAACTTTCATGCAATATGATAATGATTATTGTTTCTTAATCTTTCATTTTTTTATCACAGTAATTAAGATTATTATATTAACTGCATTTAAAGGAACTATTGCATATTTCTCTTTATATACTTATATCTCAGAAAAATAAATGATATTTTTTTTATTTTTCTGAAACACCCACTTGTTAAAGACTTATTATTTTCTTTGCCGGAAATAATACAAAGTAAATAGGAACGATGTTTGTAATAATATTATATCAAGTATTTTCTACATTGATGCACAGCGAAGTAAGAATTACGTTTATGGAGAGACGAAAAATAAATTTTCTTTATTCTGTCATAAAATGTGGAAAATCATATGAAAATGAATAAAAAAGATAAAATTAATTCTTTATTCGAGTAGGATCAAAATATGCTTTCCATCAATCCAGCCATTTTAGGATTAATTCATTGTGACAGATAGCTGTTCCCATTAAAAAATTACCATAAATATATGAAAGCGGACAACACGTAATTAATAATTCTAGCTGCACTAACGACGTAAATGGAATAATTCAAAAGAATGAGAATAGATTCATTTTGACCATTTCGATAGAGTGAAATGACATTATTCAGTGTATATGCATTAAAAAATCGATTACACTGGTTTATGAGGATTGTACGATGACAAACGATGGATATTATCAAGGCAAATGTAATGATTACTTTTTCAACAAATATAAACAAACATAAAAAGAAGAAAAACGTAAGAAACAAAATAAAGTCATTCGCTGAGATCAGTTTACACATTCAGTAAGAATATAAGATAAATTTTATGACGAAAATGTATGCTATCCAGCAGGATTCGAACCTCCGACCCCTATTTACATAGGGGAAGCTATCATTTGATCGGGTACTGTCTTAACCACTCGACCATGAATAGCCCCTTGATCAGACGAGGTTTTTATCATGCTTATATAATTTTTTTTATCATGCTTATTATAATTTTCGATCTACCGTAAACAAACCATATCTGCTCTGAAATGTATCGTAATGTCAAACAAATGTAAACATGTTACGGAAATTAACGAATTTTAACGAAACTTGGTTATAAGAAACCGACAATGTGAAATGAATTATTTTGAACATTATTTTTACCGATACTCGTATTTAAGTAGATATTTTGTTTTTAATTAAACAGTATTTTATATTTATATCTACCGGCCTGATTATTTACGATAAATTTTATTACGAAAATGTGTGCTATCCAGCAGGATTCGAACAATATATATATATATATATATATATATATATATATATATATAATTATGAATTAAAAGTACATTGCGACCGGGAAAATTTCATGTTTCGAAATGTCTGTCTCCTTATCAGGCAATGTTGGATGTTGGTTGTAAATAATGACCTACAATATTCGCAACACAACAAAAATGAAGTTCCCGAAACGCTCCCATTAATAGAAACGGCGTTGGAAGTGTGAGGTTTAAACAAGAACTACTTCAAATGAGGTTAAATACCGAATTCATCTAGGTTTCTGTTTATAGTACTAGTCCTAATACTTTTTGATCAGACCACGTGAAATACATATATACTTCCTCCCGCTGAGCGTAATTCTTCTGTCTGACCGTTTTATGGCGTATTTACGATGTATATTGGCATAAGTCAAAGAAATATTAATGCAGATTAACTAGGAATTTTTCTAACCTGGAGAATTACTGTAGTTGTTTTTTTTTGTTTTTTTTTTCGATCATTTTTACGCTCTTCTTCACACAATACAAGACATATGTGCAACTCAATTTATAAGGCTACTGAATAGTGTTGTTTTATGTTCTTACGAATATTAGATTATGATGATATGCAGAATAGATAACGGTTGACTCTGAACCTGAAGCTTTCACAGTTGTAGCGGCCAGGTAAAAGCCCAAGTAATGAGTCACCATTATTAGATAAGAACTAGACGAGATATCACGATATATGGCCAGCGGTCGATAAATATCTAACCACATTGTTTAGATAAATGTTTCAGGCCAAACATTCTCAGAAGGTTTACGCAAAAAATCATGTCAGAACCAATCCCAATTCAGATTCTTCATTCGATGGTTATAAAGAATCTTTATATACATATCAAGAACATTAAATCACATGTGGTAGAAATATTCAAATCATGGACGAATTGTAGGCTAACAAATATGTTAGATAAATTTTGGCGCTAATGATTGTCTAGTAGTTCATAGAGAATTTTTTTTTATATTCCTGAATGGAACGGGTCTTGGGAATATGAAGCGAATATTGATGCTTTGACTAGGTGTACCTCACTACATAAAAAATTATATCATCCATTTGTTTAACATTTTTAACGTGAAATAAATATTCAAGTTTTCGCTGTATTATTTACTTATTCATTTAAGGAACATGTTTTTTCACTACGACTGAGATCATGGCCTTCCATGTCAAATGAATGGTCAAATCGCATGAGGAATAAAAAGAAGCACATTAAGTATTTAAATATATGATTTACATTACTCGAATCCTTCTCACTTTATCTTTTTTCAGGCTTTTATGACACCAAATGTTGCGATCAGTAAATTGTCGCATTTTATATTTTAAATTTCTAACTCTTGCTCATTCTCTGGTATTGTCGATTGATTGCTAACCAAACACACCGTAACATTCATACTGGAGCTTCCAGCACATTTTTCAAGCAGTAATGCGTGCTCTTTCTAAATTTCCACCGGATTTAATTGCAGCATTGTACCCTAATTCTCACAGACGCTACTAAACTGTGCAGTCGACATAATCAGAAGAAAACGACGCGCATGCGCAAAGTAAACAAAGTATAAAAAGGCAATAATTTAGCAATCACCCTTATATACAGTTCCACGTAATAAGATATAAATTCAGATCATAAATATTTTACCTAATAAGATATAAATTCAGATCATAAATATTTTATATATATATATATATATATATATATATATATATATATATAGTAGCGAGGATAAAGATCAGAACGATATTCAAAAAAAGTTTAAATGTGAAATAACATTTTATTTTAAAGCTTCATAGAACATTTTATCAAGAAGGAAATAAAGATATAAAGGTAAATTATATGATTCCAAAATATAAAGCTCAATAAACTTATTTTGATAAAGTTATATGAATAATTACATAGCATTCGAAAAAAATAGATGATCCAAAACATCAGAACAATTAACAAAACCATACTATTATAATAGATACATGATATCCATATAAAAACAGCGTACATAATTCATTAACACTTGATGTAAAAAACCTTTACTTTCAATAAAAGCTTGACATCTTTTGCTACATGAGCGAATTAATGTCTTGTATTCATTAACAGATATTTTCTTTCATTCTCTTTTCAAATTAGCCCATAGTTCTTCGACGTTTCTTGGATTTTCTTTTTTCATAGCTCTTTCTTTTAGAAACTTCCAAACATTCTCAATAGGATTCACGTCTGTGCTTTAAGCAGGTCTCTCCATAACAGTAACATCCTCTTCAGGAAGAAATGTCTTAACAGACTTTGCTGTGAGACATGGCGGATTATCATGCATAAAAACAGCTGGTTGCTTAATTGCAGTTCTCAAATTAAGGTACAGCATTTTTCTTCAAAATCACTTTGTATATAGTTGCGTTAATTTTACCGTGTAGCCTAACAAGAGGTCCTGTACCAGCAGATGAAATCATGCCAAATACTATCACACTTCCTCCTCCAAATTTAAAGCTACTATTAGTGCACTGAGGCAAATATCTTTAGGACAGCGTCAAAGGAACCTTCTAATGTCACAACCGAACAGGTTAAAATTTGACTAATTGCTGAAATGGACACAACCTCACTGTTCTTCTGTTCATATAGGGTATTCAATGGCAAATTTCAATCGGCTCATTTGATTATTTTGGAAATGTAAGTCTTCGAAGTGGCTACTTGACTGTTCAGATTTTTTTCATTTCATCTTCGAGAACTAGTGTGCCTTGATATTTTTTTGCCAATGTTGACATTAACTCTTTTTTTAATCTTTACCAATCCATCTCTCTTTTCTTGCAGTTGTTCTTCTAGGTCTGCCAGGTGGTTTCTTGGTTTCACCTAACCCGAGTTTCCTTAAGTTTCTTTTAAAATACTATGAATAATACATTTAGTTTTCCCACACTCTTTGAAATATCCCCGATCGAGAGTTTATTTTCCATTACGTAACTTGACTATCAGTTTTCTAAGTTCCAATGACGTCACAGATTTTTCGCCATGTTAACAAAGCAGGAGTCAGTAAAGAGCCGATGAAATTTAATAAAATACCTGATTTTATATTAAAAAAATTTAATAATGCAAAATAATTTTGAAATTTTAAGGATATATTTAATTGTCCCGATGTTTTTGATCATCTATTCTTTCAAATATTATATAATTATTCTTATAACTTTATTAAAATAAGTTTATTGTAATTTATATTTTGGAATTATATAATTTACTTTTGTATATTTTCTTCCTCAATAAAATGTTCCTTGAAGCTTTAAAATAAAAAGTTTTCCATATTTAGACTATTTGTTAACATCGTTCTAATATTTATGCTCGCATTATATATATATATATATATATATATATATATATTGGGAAAATGAGTAACTCTAACGGGTGAGGAAATACAGAATTAAATAAAGAGAAAATGAGGTATAAGTCAATTGATAGATGCCTGTTTTTTAGAAGCTGTTAACATTTGATTTCAATTCGAAATACTTTGTAAAATCTGCTGATTAATTGACTTATTCTTATTTGCCCAAATCTATTGTACTCTAGAATATTCTTCTGCATCTGGCTAACTATAAGGAAATTTCAATTTCAATTGAATATCTGCGCACAAGAGAAAACCCTATAATTCATGAATCAGCTTCGGCCGCACACAGCAAATACTTTTTCTTTTTAATTTTAGGTGTTGTCCTCTCTTACCGTATCTCTTAAAATTTAAATTTCATAAATAATAATTGTTGCGTTGATAAATAGCAAGAAACATTGCTTTGTACACTATCTTTGGATCGTATCACGGTCATTTTCTCGTTTGGCCGCTCCAATCTTGTTTTTTCTGCAAGCGGGTTGTTGACCTCTAACTCCTATTGATAACGTTTTTGTACACCGTCCGATTTCTTTTTGGCAACACGATTGGTTAGACTGGTCGGTCATGCACAGAGACTGGATGCTATCCAACAATTCAAAAACACTTCCCCCAGTCTTTTCTTCGCAAAACTTTAAATGTGTTGTCAGAAATAAAATCTTGTCGCTGGGGAAAATAATCGACAATTGGTAATGTAAAAACGGAAACAGAAAACGAAAGAATAGTGGGAGTAGTGATTTTGAAAGATAATTAAATTGCAGATGAAAACTCTTTCCACTGAATGAAAGATAAATAAAGTAAACGAATTGCTATTATTAAACTGTCGTGTGATCAAAAAGTAACGGGACGTGCTATTAAAAGAAAACTACAACACGTACAGATATGGCATTTAGTTTATTTTCTTCAGATTATTGCCTTTTCTTAAGATACGCAACTTATACAGCGTTGTTCACCTTGTTATAAGCAATCTTGGAAGTATCTTTATTCTCTTGTATTGCATTAACGACTTAGAATCTTCTCTTTTCAAGTTGAATTCCGTTTTGGAAGAATTGAACGTAGAAAGAGGCGGGATCTTGTAAATATAAGGGTTGTAACACCTGAAGGAAAGTTGCACTTGACCAGAAACATCGCCTGTGATTGAACGTCTGTGGCGGAACGATTCACACACTGCACATTTTCTTTCTAAGATCTGCTATAAAGATCGGAAGTGAAAGATAACGTTATATCTTAGTGTGCATGTGAGACAGATTTCAAAGTTACTCTGTGTTATACATCTTCACTCTGCGTACCAGTGCTCGTGTACCGGAAATGTTTGATCAAATATTGTATATGTGTGTGTTAGTAGTGGTGGGGAGTTTGTTAGTGTAAGTTTTATTGAAAGACAAATGTTCTTAGACATTTTTCTGGGAGTTGTCAAGTTACATTTTTTTTTTCAAAAAGTTACATATTTTTTTGGCAATAAGATACATTTTTTTACTTTCCTACACTTTTTTTGAATAAGTACCTATCTATTTTTAAGGATTGCACTGTACATTTTACCCGTTTATTGTGATCAAAATTGTGAAATATGTGTAATGATTCGTCGTATTGCAAATTCATATAGGTAATAATTTTTTTATGGATTTTTCTGGTATTATCCTCATTGGTGATATGATGACGAATTTCACTAAAAAACTACAGAAAATATAACTGAGCTCAATGGCATAAAATTATGACAAGCATAAATAATTCCTTACTTTTAGCATGAACACATTTTATAACATTTTCATTCTAAGGTCCTGGGTGTGACGGTAAACTGCATGCGGCAGCAAGGCCTCTGATTGGAAGGTTGTTAAGAGCATGGAATCACCTCTTAATTGCTATTGTTCTCAAATCTACCCTGACCCGTAATGTTACGACCTGTTAGGGTTCCAGCCATGGGCAAATAACCCAAAACTGGTGTCAAATCTCAGTGAAAGTTTTAAAATAGACTTTTATAGAAATATATATGCATAAAAATAGACTCGTATAGATAAATATATATAGATAAATATATATTTTTGAAGGAAAAGAAATTATTACAATGATACATTCTTGAAGGAGAAAATTATTACCAGCATTACATTTTAAAATAAAAACAGATGACATTTTTCTACAAAAACAAAAAACCTTTTGACAAAATCAACTTTCTCATTATATCCGGTCATTAAAAAATATATCTTAAAACCCAACATTTTTGGCATTAAATAACCCATATGACGTTAAACAAAAATCAAACACAAACTATCATTCGAAATAAACTCAATCTTTGACAAGGTTTTATGTATATGGGACAGTTTATATGAAACAATATCAAGTCAAATTTAGTTCATTTAGCTACATCAACTCGATCGTGGTCGTTTGAAAAGCAACCTAATATTGATGTAGAAAAGCATTCTGTCAAACAGATTATGGTTTATACTACTTTAAGATGTTAAAACACAGGCATTAAAACATTGTAAAAACATCGAAAATATGTAATGAACAAATCGAAAAGTCTTCAGATAAACGTTATTACCTCCAGTTACTACAATTTCTTAACCGCTCCCACAAAAGTTTTAATGAAACATGTATAAAAGAAAGGTTATATATATATATATATATATATATATATATATATAGCACCTAATGAGCCAGACGAACCCACATACGTTTCATCTAAACACGGATTGTCAGGCTGTCGTTCATTAGGTGCTATTTATTTAGTTTGCTCTACTTTTGTACAGAGCGCTTTCTGTTAGATGATCAGTCGTGTCGGTTTTTTCTTTGGGCTTCGTGCTGAATTTGGTCCGAACATTTTGACTGATTTTCAGGCCCTAATTTTTTTTCTTTTTCTGACAGCAATTTCTTCCTTCCTTCGATAGTTTTCGAGGGTATTTTTCGAGACGAGTATAATTTTAATCTCGTGTATATATATATATATATATATATATATATATATATATATATATATATAATTTGTAACTTTTTATATTTACATATATTTTATATTTATAATCATATTTATATTTATATGTTTTGTTATTAAATAAGTTTTATTTATATTTATATATATTTATATTTATATATATTAATATATTTTTATAATAATTTTTATATTATGATTTTACAAATCATAATAAATATATCTTAAATCATTGTAACTTCATATATTTATATATATTAATATATTTTTATATTTATTTTATATTTATTATTATTGTACAAATATTAATACATATATATGTGCTTTTTTATGCATTTTTAATGCAAATGTCTACTTTTTCTGATTTAATTATGACCAAAATCTAATATATATATATATATATATATAGAATATGTTACGTGAACGTTATTAAAAAGCGGTAAAATCAGTCATGGTAAATCGCCTTAAAACATCAGGTGGCAGAAATCTGGGTTGCAAAATATAAGGTGTTTATAAATTAAAAATATTTAAAAATTCTACAATATAATTGTATTGAAGTCTTTTAAATGCAGTTGTTTTACTCTTTTACTGTTCTACTTTAATTGTGACTAAAAGCTAAGTAATTATATATATGGAGTGAAAAATCAACAAATCATATAAATAGGCTATAAAATACTCACGATTTTATTTTCTAATGAAATCAAATAAAGCCGTGGTCTGAATTGATGGGTATCTTCTTCCGTCAAAATAAATATATATATCTTAGATGAATGTCTTGATTTCCATATCCTCACTATTGAAGCACACTCAAATATGTAGAAATTAAAAATATATAATACATATTTAGAAAGTTGTTTTTATCTAACCGGTATTTCCTACTTTAATCTTTTCTTTTTCAAATAAGCGTTTGTTTAATATTTAATTTTTCAGAGGCCCATGAACGAAAGAAAAATCTGTACGAATTCGTGCGTACCGAATGCATAGAAAAAGGATGGACATGTAATGTGATGCCTATTGAGGTTGGCTGTCGTGGATTTCTAGGACACTCCACTATTTCATTTCTTTCGAAAATAGGCGTCACTGGAAGGGATCTAAAGAAGCAAATATGTCGCCTTCAATCTATTGTTCGACAAGCGTCATGCTGGATTTGGCGCAATTCGAAGAAATTCGCAAAGAGAGCATGACGTCGTCTACTTCTTCCGTTCTCGTTCTGCTCTTGAATTTTAAAAAACTGTTAAAGCGTTTTCATCTGTCTCAATGTGCCAATTGATTTTATTTT
The DNA here is from genome assembly GCA_037127315.1 of Ascarosepion bandense. NCBI lineage: Eukaryota > Metazoa > Mollusca > Cephalopoda > Sepiida > Sepiidae > Ascarosepion > Ascarosepion bandense. Next base: position 249,398 of record JBBBDQ010000845.1, read on the forward strand.
TCTGTCATTTACTTTGCCCAGTAGCGATTGCTGCTGATGGTGCCAGGGGTGGCAGTCCCGCTTTAAACCACCGAAACTGTGTATTCACCCTTGGTTAGCGGCTGATGAGGGCAAAGTAAATGCACATGTGGTCATTGGTCACATGTTGTATGTAAGAAATTTGCGGTCGAAATCTTGAATAAATACGCTAAAGATTCTATTTCGTTTGTTTTGTTTATAAGCGTTTTACTGTTTCAATCATTATCAAGAATCTGGCGTTGTGTGTATGACTGACAACTGATGTTTGAATCTGCCTTATTTGATGACATGTCTAGGTATGTAAACTCGATTCCGAAGCAAAGTTAAACAGCGATAATTCCCCCAAATCAATGAACGTCTTTTGCGAGAAAAGGTGGGAGCTGGTTAGAATAAATGAGGGAAGACAGGTTGAAAGTATCTTTTTAACTGTTGCGGCTTTGTAAATCTTGTACATTTATAACAATCTTTCTCTAAAAATAAAAAATAAAAATAAAAATTACATATCATTCCAATCTGGAAAAATATGTTTTATTATATTCGCTTACTTTTTATTTTTCTTTGAAATTTAGGATTTTAATTAAGAAATAAAATGTCCGTTGGGACCTCTAGTGGAAACATTCTCAATATTCTATTCATTTTGTTTAATAATTGTGTTGTTACTTAAGGGCTGCATATTTGCTAAGAAATTAACATTCGAAATGTTGTATCACTGGTGTATATTCTCATTCCATATGCTATGCTATTTCTGTAGGACATTTAGTTATCTGCCTTTAACTTCACTCTCTACGTTATTCACTCACCACTGCTGTAGCCTGATACTGGATTCTTTGGGCCAAGTCACTGGAACTAAACAACATCTATATCCACGGGGCCATGTGTCCTTGGGAACATATGGCCCAGCGATTATAATCATGGTTACCTCTCGAAAATCCTAGGCTGGAGCATACACAGCCGAAATATCGTGAATGTGGCAAAAAGATAGAAAAGATTGTTTAAAAAATGTTAATAGGTAAAAAAGAATATCAATCAGTTATTTAAGGTACCATAAGGGATACACACTTTTGCAGTCATCACCCCAAAGAAATATGACTGACTATGCAAAAGATTTTCCTAACTATGTTTGCATTACATTCTGCGACTAACAAGTTGCTAACCAAGCCTATAGAACCGAATTAATGCTGCATTTTGACCCATAGCTGGAGGGAAGAATTTGATTAATAACTTTCCGTATTTTATTTGCGCGTAAGTGAATGCAATGAATTTAACTGGAATTCGACCTCGGCACTCCAAATTCTCGCACTGGGCCGATATCCTCTGCACCACAATGCACGAAACGAATGCGAGCATCTATTTCGACGCCAGCGATGAAGGTAAAATATTTCTAAATAACTCGTTCTTGAACTGAACCCCGGTCTTTTCAACTTATATGATGATTTCCTAGCGTAGATATGGTACAAGGCCAAATGTATGTGGCATAAATCAGATTCGAACTAAATTCTCAAACGTAAACTCATCCAGCAAACCGTTACGCTACGTCGGAGTACCCTTCTCAATTGATGTATGTGAGTGGGTTTGATGGTTTCAATAAATAGATGTGTGACAAAAAAAAACATAGAATATATGTATATGTTTGAATTAATTTCAATAAATAAAAACTGTAGGCAAAATTTAAAATTATCGGTATATAATATAAATTATATGCAACTTTGCACATTCTGTAAAACCCACATAGATGATCATTCGAGTTTTATTCGAAATATTTTTCTAGTTACTATTTCCCACAAACAATGTTCTACAGGTCAGATTATTATAAATACTGTAATGCTACGTATTAATCATGTTTGTTATACTTATTTCAGGTGAAGAAGTCACTCGAAACCAGGTTAAGTATTTTCCAAATGAATAATGTCGAGAATATCATGTACTGATCACACGATCAACGGTGAACTCTAAATTCACTGGTTATTAAAATCAGAAACATACAAAAAGGATTACAAATAAACTGCAAGAAAACCGAATTGAATGGTCATCAGCAAAAATGGCAACCCAAAATGCCAATTACAGGTGAGGGACTCTAAAATCAAGCAGGTAGAGAAATTTAAATACCTAAGAAGTGTTCTAACAAAAGACGGAAAGTGCGACACTGAGGTCCGAAGGCGAATTTGAATGGCAAAAGTAGCATTCCAGAAGTTGAGTAAAGTATTAAGAAACAGGACAATTTCACTAGAAACAAAGAGGAGAGTACTGGATTGCTATGTGATGTGGTTTTTTAAATATGGCAGTGAATGTTAGACAATAACTTCGAAGATGAAGGAAAATCTTGAAGCAACTGAAATGTGGTTCTACCGAAGGATGCTGCGGATACCATGCACCGAGCAGCTGAACAATGACGAGGTTTTGGAAAGGATGAAGACGAAAGGGAAATTAATACTGAGCATCAGGAAGAGACAACTAAAGTTCCTGGGACAAGCAATGAGGAAGGAGAGCTTAGAGAATCTGTTACTAACAGGCCGGATAGAAGGAAAAAGAGAGGAAAGCAGCGGATAACATATTTGAAGGACGTGATCAGGTAGATGACGGAACGAGGGATGCAGGATGTAACAGAAGAAGGCGTGCTAAGAGCCATCAGGCACATGGAGATGTGGAAAACCATGATCGTTTACGTCCTGAAAGTACATGGCACATAAAAGAAGAAGACTGTTGAAAGTTTCTGAACATAATAGGCGGAAGAGCGGTTTGGTAAATATAATAATCACAGGATGTATGAAAGGAATGACAGCGTGTGACGACGAAAAACGTGCATACGATCATCTGAATGGAATGACAGAAAAGTTACATAGATTTACTCATACTTGTTTGGATGACAGGAAAATATAGAAAGCTATCAACGCTTATGTCATGTCGGAGAAGGACAAATACTTTTAGAAGATTGTAGAGATTAATATCCGATCTTCTTAAAAGTAAAGTACAGGAATTTGAATTCTTATTTTGAAGGTGGCAGGACTATCTATTTTCTAGATTATTGTAATTGAATCGTCCTATTTTTACTTGTTCCATGCGGCCTTGTGCTGGAATAACGATAAGTAAATATAGAAAACATAGTGCATCATCAGATTAGGTTCTGAAATTGGAAGCAACAGAAAAGAGAAGACATGCTCGAAGGGGAGACAATAAATAGCGAAAGATAAGCGTGCCGATGATGGAGAAAACAAGAAAGAAGAAATTGAATTAAGAAAGGAATAGATTATACAATAATGGGGAAGAAAACAAAAAAAAAGATTAAGAGGAAAAAAAGGAGGGAAACAGGCAGCAGGTTATTTCCTTCTATCGCAGTAAAATATCGAGCACATTACACGTCCAATTCTTGACCCCAAGTCCAAACGACAAGGAAGCGAACGTGAGATGTAAGTAGGTTTCGTTTACAGTAACATCACGGAGTATTTCCCGTCTCTATTGACAGAGGTTTATTTATTTCTAGAACATTCCGAATAATCCACAATCTTACGTGATTTATGCTAGGTAGAATTTTATATATATATATATATATATATATATATATATATATATATATATATATATATATATGTTGTTATTATTATTATTATTAATTAATACTTTTTAATTAAAATTAATACAGATTACTTTGCAAAATAAAATTTCTCTATTTCGAGCTTTTACCTCTTTATCAGGCAATGCTACTTTATGCTTTTAAAAATGATTTACATTTGAATATAAGAACCAACACTTTTTTTATTTATGGATGAAGGAAGTGTATTCAATTTCACTGATCAAATTAAAGATCCACTTTAAATTTGAAAATATAGGTTATAATTTTGGGGAAATACATGATTTTTTATTTCAACCTTAATGTCAGTCGATGAAAAACCTTGTCTTGACTGCCTTTCCCTTGATGTAACCATTATTGTTACAAGATTATTGTCTTAGATTTATAAAAGAAAAACAAATAAAATATTTTATATTATGGATTGACTTAAAGAGACATTTAAGTGTAAGCATACTGTTTTTATTTCAATTCAGAATGCATTTTCTTTTAATTTTCATAATTTTTTAATTTAAAAAAATTCTATCTCTTAAAACATTAAAAGATTGTAAGATCCGTTTTATTATATTAAAATATATTATTATATAATAAGACAACTTTCAATGACATAAAACAAAATTTGAAAATCCATTTAATTATTCAATTTTAATATTTGTTTAATTATTTTAATATCTATTTAATTATTATATCATAATATAAAACATATTATTAGATATATGTAAGCCAATCGATATATTTTAAGAATATTTTTAACCAAATTTTATGTTGAACCTTTTGCAATGTTTACAAATTACATTTATTTCATTACGTTTATTTAATATACTTTAATTTTAAGAAATTTTATTATATATAGTTGTTTTATATAGATACAACGGGCATGGGTAGACTAAAGCCTTATATATTCTAGCTTTTTTTTTAATTTTTAATTTTGATGTTGACCTTTTTTTGTTTCTTTTAGATACCAATAACTTTTTGATAGGGATGTTCTTTCTCTGTAATTGTTAGAATTATTAAATAAAAACATGTATTGAAAACATCGTTTTTTCGGAGATTCTCAGTACTACACTCGTAAATTTTTATATTGCTCGGATTTAATATAGAAGAAATAGTACATTGATAAACAATGAATTCTGTAAGGCACCTGTTTCCCAACGAATACTCTGTAAAGTCTTTTCTGTTACATGTATTATCGTCCAAGTTATTGTTTTCAGTTATTGGACGATTCTTATTTTCAATTAGGTTTAAAGTTTTATTTAGAATTTTACGATTATGATTTTTTGGAAATTTTTTCCCAATTATTCATACTGCTATTACCTAATTTTAGAGTATTTTCTATTGAAAATCTTACTTAACAGATATTCTTAGGAAAATTTCCTTAATCAAATCGAGGAATATTTTTCATAATTTACTGCTATTTGGTTGAAAGTGAGTGTATACCAAAATAATACTTCTATTCCTATTTTTCCTCGTTGGGTAGATATCTTTTACTTATTTAATAATTGGCTTTTTATATCCACTATTTTAAGGCAGTATAATAAGAATGAATATGCTTATTAAACACTTTTTTATTTGCAGAATTTTAAATTCTGTATTCAGTGTATGAGGGTAGATGATTAATGAGTGATGGAGGATGGTTAGATTTTTGTTGAATATATAAAAGATTTTTATTTATTTTTTATATGGTTGATATATTTTATTTTCTAAACTAAATTCATTTCAAGGAAATCTGCTTTTTATATTTGTGTGAAATTAAGGTTTTAAATTCTTCATATATTATTTTTCTAATTCTATCGATTTTAAAATTTGTATAATTCCTCACTACCATAAGGCCACCATCCCTGAATAATCCACTGTCTCCTGTATTTACATCCTTATGGCCTGTAAGATTGTGTATGTATTAGTAAGATTGTGTATGTATTAGTAAGATTGTGTATGTATTAGTAAGATTGTGTATGTCTTAGTAAGATTGTGTATGTCTTAGTAAGATTGTGTATGTATTAGTAAGATTGTGTATGTCTTAGTAAGATTGTGTATGTATTAGTAAGATTGTGTATGTCTTAGGCAACTGGATGACAATGGAGTAAAATTCTGAATAATGGGTATTGTAAACTGTTGGAAATTTACAGATATAACGGGTCTCCTGATTGGCCGAAGACCCGAACCTCGTCTTGGACTTGAGGCGGGCCTTTACGCCAGGAAGAGGCTCGCGCCTTTTTTTTACTTCTTTTTGAATAGACTAGCCTGTTCAGTTGGCACCGACAGCATCGGAGGAGATCTCCGTTCCAGAGATTCAACCAACGGGGCCAACAATTGGCACACTCATGTCTCGCTATATCGAGACCATCTTTCCAAAGTATTGGAGATCCATTGGGCTAACAGCCTTAACCTTAACAGAGAAAATATCTCGATATCCTTCCTTTCATATAAGAAACCCTTCAGGGCAATGCCTATCCTTCTGAGAGAAAAATTCTCTAAGAACTATCGACTTTCGACCGAATGGAACTGCAGAAGAAGCTGACCCCAGAAATTTCCTGTACGTCGCGAATCGCCGTTCCTCGTGTTTTTTCATACCCTTCTTAGACGAAGGAACTAACAAGCTAAGCAGCGAGAAAGACTATACCAGGCTACGAAGTAGCCGCAAAAATCAGCAGTTTTTGCAAGACAATAAATTGTTTTACTTTATCAGGTATGTCTTGTTTGTCTGACGGTTTCCTTCCACTGCTTAAGCACAGAGTTATGTGCGAATATCTCTCACAAAACTTAACGGACTTTACTCAAAGAAAACAACATTCATCCTAATGAAATACTGTATGTGTAGTGTAGAAGAAGTTATAAACTTTAACATCGGTGAAATTTATGTACATCGGTGAGGTGCTGAACGACTGGGAAAACTAAATTGAAAAAATGAGTTTCACAATTTGTTTTTAATTTACTGAAATCATTTTACAAGACGACACGCATTACGCAGAATTTTTCCACTATTTCATTGAATTACAAACACTGTTCTGATATATAAACATGTATACATAATATTTCCTCGCATATATATGTCTGTGCCTCTAATAGTCAAATACACGCTTCGGCCCATCTAACACACAGGCACATACACACACTCATATATATTGTTAAATAAATGATTACACTATATATTTATGTATGTATGTGAGTATATACGTATAGATATGGTTATATAGATAAGTATGCACAATACGCACATACACTCGTAAACACAAATATATACATATATATAGAAGGTTAAATATATTTGCTTACAAGATATATAGATATATATATGTGTGTGTGTGTGTGTGTGTGTGTGTGTGTGTGAATGCGACATATATACTTATATATATATATATATATGTCGCATTCACACACGCAGACATGTACATATATTTATATATGTGTGTGCGTGTGTTTAAAAGCTGTCAACAAATGAACTGAATTATATGTAGACGAAATACATTTTTTTTGCAATATCAAAGGCTTCAGAAATAAACATTTTTAAAATCGCACTGTGAAACAAATGAAAGCCAATTATAAAGGAACAAAATATATGAATTGAAACTTTTGGACTATTTCTTTAATGTGTTATGAATTGTATTACATGATCTTAAATCTATCAGAAAAACTTAAATGTAAAATATGTACATAGATTTTATGGATACACCGTATTTCTACAGCCATGAATGTTGACCAGCAATTACATAGCATAGAAAAACTTGAAGCAACTGAAATGTGGCTCTACAGAAGGATACTGCGAATATCATCATCTAGTATGTGAGCAATTATGAAGTCTTGAAAATGATAGAAACGAAAAAGAAATTGATACTGCACATCAGGAAAAGAGAGCTGAAGTTCCTGGGGCATGCAATAAAGAAAGAGGGCTTGGAGAATCTGATACTAACAGGCCAGATAGAGGGGAAAAGAAACAGGAGAAAGCAACGGATAACATATTTGAAGAACATAATCAGTTGAAGGACGGAACGAGTGTTGCATGGTGTAACAGGTGAAAGCGTGCCAAGAGCTAACAGGATAGGGAGACGTGGAAAGCCATGATCGCCTACATCCTGCAAAAACAGGGCACATAGAAGAAGATATATGCCAACTGTTTAAAAATTATAATGCGGTTACAAATTGGGGGATCTAATCTATAGTATAATCAATATATAAACTGATCCCTCATTTTATAGCCATGCTAGTGTCTATACATTTATATTCTAGATTTATGGGATAGTGGATTGCAGAGCGGGGTTTGGATGATGTAACAGGTGAAGGCGTGGGTAGAGCCACCAGAGATAGGGAAACGTGGAAAGCCATGATCGCCTACGTCCTGAAAAGACAGGGCACATAGAAGAAGAAGAAGAAGAAGAAGAAGAAGAAGAAGAAGAAGAAGAAGAAGAAATTTGAACTGAAATTATGATTGTATAGTATGTTGCGCGTGATATTAAAAAATATATTAAGATATGCACAAATACATGAATAAATGATTTTTTTGTGCCGTTTTCTTTCAGGACATTGTAGGTCGAAAAATAAGTTTATATAGGTTTGAATAACCTACTAGGCTGTAATTTTGTATGGTTCGCATACAAAAATTGGAAGGTGCAGGAAATGACATTCATTACTAACACATTGGAAGGAGGGAAAATATATTAGGAAATGTTTAATGATAAAATATTACTTATTTCACATGTTTTTCCTTCAGAAATTGGACTACTGTGTGTATGGGCACGTGCGTGTTCGTGTTCATGCAAGCACATATCAGTATATTTTCTAAACATTTATTGTTAAATATAAGAGACAATGAATATCTGTTATGTTTAATCATGAGCCGTTTGAAACATCGTATGTTCGCTTTAATTTCGGGGGAAAATAAGACAAAATTTCGCCAACAGTTTGATAATTTTTATTAAGTTGGTTATTAGCTTCCGGCTCACATTTTGTCTTTATTTTCACCTAAAATTAAAACCAAAATACGTTGTTTAGAATGTTTAGATGTTTAGAACGGCTCATGATTAAATATATTAGACGTTCATTATCTCTTTAATTTAACTGTACATGTTTATCTGCTGCCTCGATACAATAAATATCAAGATATATATATATATATATATATATATATATATATATATAAAGAGAGAGAGAGAGAGAGAGACAGAGAGAGAGAGAGGAAAATTCAATATGTCATATAGAGTGCTTATGAATTCTAATTAATTTCTATTAGCTAAATTAGCTCAGACGACACTATAATCGTTCAATTCGGTATAAATATTTTCCTGGAATAAACATTTCTTTTAAATTGAAACGGAAATCAACTAACATGATGTAGAAAAAAACTTGGCCATATCTCGGTTGGGGATCATTAGGCCGGGCGAGAAAAGTTCATATTGTTCTCGATAACATCCATTACTTTTTGTATACAGAACTAACATTTAATATTTTCTATTATGTATATCTTTTTGTACATATATATATATATATATATATATATATATATATATATATATATATATGTGTGTAAACTTATTTATAAATGGAACTTTGTCTGTGTATGTGTCTGTGTGTGTGTCCGTCACCTATAGACTCTGAAACGGCTGAACCGATTTTCTTGAAAATTTACACAGTTATACTATAAGCGTCTGCGAGTGTTCTTAGCTCGGTTTTGTATCGCGATACACCCGATAAATATCAAAAATCGATAATCAAAAGATCCCAGTTATAGAAGGAGTGGTCCGATTTTAATGAAATTTGACACACTCATAGAAAAAGACATAAGAAACGACATTCAGGTTGCAGTTCTTACAATATGCAGAAAACCGATAATATATATATATATATATATATATATATATAAAAGACAAGATGTTTGTATGTCAGTCTAGGGTTTCGCTTTAACTGGAAACAACTATTACTTTTTAGTTTTTCGTGCCAACGTCCAAAGATTCTGATCTCCAGGACTAAGGATTAGTTTTAAAGCTTTTATTACACCTGAGCAACGCCAGGCTATACTGCTAGTATATATATATATCTTTTCTTTTTAAAGTATTTTAAACTCTCATCAATGCTGTATTAGTTAAGCATCTCACATAACCGGACCTTTCCACAGATAGGCGATACTGCACATTGTTTCTCCAGGTCAGTTGCTGATATTCTGATGATAATTGTGTAAAGATTCTCTGATACACTAGATAAAAGGATGAAACAATGGCTGTAGATTTGAATTCTCAAAAGCTTTTAACGGTTACACATGCATGGTTTCTTCACAAATTGAAAAGTTACAGTGTCTCTGGGCAAATCTTTGAAACAATCTTCCTTGGCAAATCGTGAAATGAAAGTTATATGGAATGGCCACTATTCCAGATTCTTTCATAATAATGTAAGTGTCCCCCAAAACTATATTCTTAGTCCTAGTTGTTTTTTAATTTTCATTATTGACCTTTCAGATTGCAACAGCTCTGAACTTTTTATATATGCTGGTGACATAAGCATTTTCCTAGTCTCGACAGTAAGTACGATTGACATGATAACGTTAAAATTGACGATTGTTGTCAAAAACGAACTTTATTCGTCTTTTCACTAGGTCGAAAATTGCCTTGTTAATTGTAACGCCTCTAAAAGTAAACTTCTTTTCTATTTATCTTCTAAGAAATCTTTGTATCGTTTCCGTCAGCAAGGCTCATGCTAACGTACAAGTGAAAAACAAGTTGCGCCTTCTCGGCTGACATTAAGAATTTATTGATTTATTTTTAGGTCAGCTAATTTATTGAATATATTTTTAGGTCAGCTGCAAGGAAGGTTTCATAACCATGCATTGTTTCTCTAAATGATCTATCTTACATTTCGATACGTCTATCATTCGTCTATACTTAGAATATTGCTGCAGCATATATTCCGAAGCCTTTACTTTTATTTAGAGATACTTGATAAACTTCAAAGAACAATCAGCAGTATTATTGGTCCTGATCTTGTGAGTCGGTTTCAGTCATTTTCAAGGAGTCCAAATCTTTCCTTCTTTTGTTTTTTGACACTTTCATAGTAAATCTTTGAATCAGATCTTCGCTGTGGTGCGTAAGATCTATGAATATAATCACGGTACTAGATTGGAAACAAGGTCTCATAGATATGTAGTTGAGCTATGTAGATTCTACAGAAAGTTATATGCTATCAGTTTATTTGGTAGTAATTATTGCTAGTGTAACTCTCTTTATGCTACATGCTTTACAGTCAACTTTAGCGTGCAAAAGAGTTACAGTCAATGTCAATCACTATCTACTGTCTTCCTGTTTTAACTTCTTCTGTACTCGCTCCTTATTGACGATTCGTCTTTTTTAATTCTTCGACAGCAAGTAATCTCATGTATCATATTGGCTTTAATGCCTTGCTTTGGGTGAACCTGAGTATATATAATTCTCAACCCCGATGTGTGAAGACAACATAGCGGTATCTTCACAAAACCACGAAGTAGGCATGGACCTGCTCAGTTAAACTGAAAAAAAATATTTGCATTAAGCTTATCAATACTCCATACTCCACCGATATCGAGTAACCAACAATATCCTGCAAACCAAAATATCTTTTATCTTTAAAGCTAATGAAAAAAAGTAGTGCTATACATTATCACAACTCAACACTGTGCCTGTGTGTATATGTGTTTGCATTCGTGTATACATGTTTGCGTGTGCTAGATAGAAACATGTTCAGATATTTATCGCTTAAAATCATGTTAGCGTCATTTCCTTGCCAATTGATAATACATTATTTTTTTCTTGTGTTTTCCCTCATCCTTTTTTTTCATGTCATTTACCCGAGGCAACATTTTATTTTCTCGCTTTTTTTATCCTTGCGTTTTTTCTCAAGATTTAAATTAGTTTTTTCTCTACATATATTATTTTCAAAGCTTGGAGCACGTCAATTTATAGAGTAGAATGGCTGCCCGAAAGAAATAGAGAGAACGAAAAAGGATGATCGACAGAGTGTTATAATATTAATCTTCAAGTTACAAATATAAAAAAGCAAAACACTGCAAATTCAAAATATGTTTTAAGAAGGGGGAAATAAATAAAGATTGTGATTATTTCCTTATAGTACACCTAAAACCTATTCATATTTCATCATAACAATCTTATCAAATCATCTTTCGACACGAAATTCAATATTGGAGAAAACAAAAACATCGCAATGCTAACTTTCTTCCGAACATCGAAATAAAAGCGAAAACACGTTTTAAATTTCTCATCAATTTCCTGTTTTATTGGCAAAATTATTGAACTCCTTTTCCTATTTTCCCATTTATCTACACCGTAAATTTGTTTATAATTTGCTTTTAAAATGAGTATTAATATGGCGACGACAAGTAGTAATATAGCGACTACATTGTTATTTTCATTCGATATATTTTGCAGTTTAATTTTTACAGATTAATATTATATTTGCATGGCCACTTTTCATATTCAGCATGACTCATAATTTATCTTACAATCGGATAATTATAGATTAAACTAATCTGAATCTAGCGAAAAAGTAGGGACTTCAGAGAAGTTCAAATCAGCATAGTACGGATCAATTTCATAACCTTAATGAGTAATCGCAGAGCAGTAAAATTTACACAAGTCTTTGCGATTTTATTTAAATCCCATTTAATATGCGAATCAAGAATCACCTGTCTTCATTACACAAGGTTTTATAAACTGTTTAAGTTTGTAAACCTTCAATAACAAATATTCAAAATAATAATTAAAACGCTTCATTTTTCTCTGAAATTAATTATTTAAAATTCGTCATAAAAGTAGGCTCACATTTGCAGCAATATGACTTCGCATATATATATATATTTATTGGTCTAAGTCATTTGAAGGGATGCTTTATAACACATTACTCAATAAACAACAGATCTAACTATTAAAACAATACCTTTTAGGCAAAATTCGATTTCATTCATCAACATATTCTCCTTCTAGGTTGATACATTGATTCCGACGCTTCTCTAACAAATCGAGGCCATTTTTTACAGAACGATTTGTCTTTGTCCTGAAAATACGCCTCGGTTTCTGACATCACTTCCACATTGAAGCAAATCTCTTTGCATGTATCATTCTTTTGTGGTCTGCAAACAAGCAATAATCGCTGAGAGCGAGATCTGGAGAATAGGGTGTATGCGGAAGCAATTCGAAGTGAAATTCATCAGGTTTTGACATCGTTGCGATCGACTTGAGACGCGGTTCCTTATCTTGGTGAAAGATGACTTTTCTTCTTTATTTGTGGTCTTGTTTTGGTAGTTTTTCTCTGCAGACGCAGCAATATTGCTATTTATATTCACTATTAATGGCTGTTCTTTTGCCAAACTAATTTATGAAAAAATATTTGGCTATCCCAAAATACGGGGGCCAAAATCTTCCCTGCTGATGTTTGCGCATTTGGTCGCTTTGAACGGCATTCACCTGCTGCTATCCACTAAGCCTACTGCCGATTTTAGTTCGGAGCGAATTAGTGGATCCATGTTTCATCCATTGTAACCAATTCACGC
>JBBBDQ010000845.1:265000-285000 GCA_037127315.1 Ascarosepion bandense
AGATGATATTATATTCACGATGCTTCATGAACTATTTATCCCAGAGGTCGAAATAAAATGTTCATTTCGACATTACAATCACCTAAAGAGGGTCGGAGCGTACATCGGGAGAAACGTTTTGGATATAAAATAAAATTAAAAACAGCAGAAAATCGTGTAAATAATTACTTAAACATTTTTTTCTTTTTGAATGTTATATCTTTCGTACAACAAGTAAGCCATGACCTGGAGTGGTATGAGTAGTTAGGGAACCAGCTATGTGCAAATATTTAACCCCCAACCTGCAGTCAAAACACTATGAAAACAGTAAAATACACTTTTGTAGAAAAATATGCATGAAAATAGTATTTAATAGAAAAATATACATTTTTGAAGACAAAAGTATTACCATAACCCATTTCTAAAGAAAAATTGGATCTCAGCAAATATTTTTGGATACAAAACGAGAAGACGTTTTCGCTTTTCTAAAATAAAAAAAAGAATAAAAACAAAAGATATAGAGGTGTTTAATATGTAATAAAGGCAGTTGTTTGTAATGATGGGTTAAATAATCTGTTGAGGACATTTCAGTAGTTTTAACAAAGACTATATCAATTTATTTAGAACTGAGTACAACATTAAACACTCATTAATATATACTCACAACTTACTTGTTCATTATTATTATATGTTTTCATCGGTGTAATTCTTTGAATGCACATGGTAATTAGTTATCAGTCAATTCAAAACAAGGACCTCAACACTTTACTAAAATTATGTGTAGTGCCCAAATGCAACATGATTTGGATGACTCTCAGATGGTATCGTATCTCCAGGTAGTCACGGAAGTCACGCAGTTTTAATCGGATTCATCCCAATGTGCCAGCATCCACTGGAATTACCTTGGCATTCCCTTCCTGCATTCCAAACGATATTTTCAAGTCAACTTTTAAACCAGAATATTTTGTAGTTCAGGCAATTACTTTTTTTGCTGTATTTAAATAATTTTGTTTAACAAGTTTTTCATTTAATTGTTTTACACCAAGAAAGGGAGAAATGCCGGTTGTTCGCAGGTGGTAAAGATGAGTGAAAGTGATAGAGACGACTGAGAATATGGTATGAAAGTTACAAGGACAAAAAATGAACGCGGTTCAAGAATACAGAAAATAATGATTGACATTGCATTTATATTTTGGAAGATTGTAATTATCAGAGAACCAAAGAAAAAGATGTTTCCCACAAACATGAAGTACGAGAAATGAAACTTGAGAATTACAAGTGGTGGTTGCTTTTAGTTGCTTATAATTTTGTTCTTGCAATACAACATTAAGATATATTCTGTTATTACTTTTCAATATTTCTTATCTGTAATGGTAGTATCAGCAACAATTCTGTAACAAGAGAGAAATGCTACGTTTTTGCGTTTTTCAGACTCTCGAATATTTATCATTGTTAAAACTACCTATGATGAAATTAAGACGCTAAATCTACATTTCATTTAATTCAAGATTAGGGAGATTTTTATCTATAATAATTTCATCCCATCCTAAGCAAAATAAGGAAAGCAATTAAAATCTAAGGCTTCTTTAGGATGAAAGAGAAAAGTGTTAATGAAACTTTTAAACTGTTATTGAAGAGAAAATATGAAACATAATGATTATTGACGTTGCATTAGAAAATTGTGTAGATCATCGTTGATAGGAAAGTAAAAAGCCGGAAGAAATTATTCATAAGCGACAAGTGACGTCAAAGGTACTATTCATTTACATTTCGCAAATTTTTGTTATACAATAATGTGACCTAGATGACAGTTTGTACTATATTAACTTGAATTGCAGAGGTTATTGACGGGTACATCTGTCCATGACTGAAGTTAATAAATGACAAGGGTTGTTGACTGATACACCCAACATTAGATAATTGCATCAGAGTGCAAAAAAAAAAAAAAATGAAAAAAAAAGAACAAAATCATAAGTGACAATGGCTGTTGAGGATATTGTTAAAACATGTATCCGGCTATAGATAAAAGGCAACTAGGAGCAAGGGTGGTTGAAAGATATATCTGGCTGTAGATTATGTCAACACAGCGTCACAACACCATTAACAAAAATGCGCGGTAGATTTGGGGGCTTTATATAGTTTGGGTATTTTGGTTGTACAGAGAAAATACATGCTCACTTCATAGTCCAGACAGCATTTTCGAGTGCGCAATTCTCTCCGGCTACTCTCCTGCTCTACAAAAACGTCATCGAAGAAGAACAAAAATATAAGATTATATTTTAATTTATACGTGTCTTTTGTTGTTTTTCCAGATCCAGCTGCAATATATAACAAATCTACTTCTAAGTTTAAGATTTATGATGTCGAGTTTCAAGAAGGGTAGAGTCATAAAATTTGCTATGAAAATATTTACAGTAACGTCAAAAAATGTTATATTCCGCTGGCAGGAAAGTGATTCAATCTCAGATACGATGTCACAAAGGATTCCTTTTTTAAAATCGAGAGGTTGAAAGATTAATTCGAGATTTTCTCTAGGAATTCAATCCTAAGCAAACGTAACAGACAAAGCCATGATGTGAACTGATTGATTCCACTTTCTTCACAGATAACCGTTAGGCTACCATTTTCCAGCCAAAGTAATCTTTAAATATTAGGTATTATTTTTATACCAAACCATTTTCCGATCTATTTCAGCCTGTACCGCTATTTAATTGGCAAAATAAGTTTTTGGATAGAACAATCTGAAAAATATAGTTCTTATTTTCTGTTTTGATTGGCACCCAATTTAGCTACGCACCCACCGGTTTGGCAAGCGAATGAGGCATCAACGAAAAAATCAAATGGTTGCCTTAAATTATACGTAAAATACGAATGTAAAGTCATATGAGATAATAAGATCTCGAATTTAGTATCTGTTATGTGATAGGATTTTATTTTATTGCCGTTTTTTGTACAAATGATATTTTTCATTGATTCTAGTAATATGTTCTACTTATCTAATTTTATTGTTATCGTATATGTGGACACAAAAATAGTTAATCAAACTGTTAGGTCAGGAGAAATAATATTGCAGATCTTTCTTTGGATTTTATCAAGATTTTATATATATATATATATATATATATATATATATATATATATATATATATACCCATCAGCAGACTGACAAATATAACATTGTGGCCCGATAGAAATTCTTGATAAAATCCAAAGAAAGATCTGCAATATTATTTCTCCTGACTTAGCAGTTTGATTTCAATTCCGTTCCACTGCGTACATGGAGTGTCCCTCTGTCTTTCCTATAAATATTTCCACAATAATAATTTTTCTGATAAAATTTACACAATGTTACCGAAACTGTATTCATTTAAGTACAGAAATTGACTAGCAGCAACGTTTTACCATTTTGTAATTGAAATGGCAAGATATAACCATAAATTCAAGTTTTTCTTCTATTGAACTTCTCGATCATTTGCAGTGCCACGCAAATGTTTGCAACACATTACAAAAAATATTTTGTGGGTATTTCTAATACAGTTACATTAATTAAAGTTTTACTGCTCGTAAAATATATATTTAGGTATTCAGTCAAACAATCAAAATTTTTAAATTCAAAAAACTATTCCATAAAGAAAGAGAGTTAGTGTTGCGGATTCCGGGTGAGAAACCACACAATATAATAAATAACAAAAACAGATATGAAGATAGAAAATGTAAGTTATATTGAACGAAATATACAAACTGGAACACGGGTTAGTCAATTTAGGAATACCATGAGTAGAAATAAATTTATACAGTCTTGAAGTGTAATATAATATCCGGACCACTGATTCTTGATCCAACCATCTCCAACTAACTCTGCACCAACATACAAGTTAACTAAACTCTGCAGTTCGCCTTATTGGCAGGATGGATTATATGTACGCTCAGTTGAGGCCATTATTATGTACAAAGCAGCGATCCGACAACATTTAGTAACTGAAATTTTATAATACAAAATTTATTTTTATTTACAACAATTTATTTTAATAAACGTGTTCAAATTTCACAAGGATGTTTCGAATAATGATGGGATTGTGTTTTTAGAATGTTACAGATTAATTTTTTGATTACTTTTAAGAATGAATAAATGTATTGCGTCTTTTTTATCAACCGCCCTTTAAATATTGACAAAATATGGAAAAGCTATAGAACCCATGAAGACCTCCGTAAACGCATTGACTTTCATAAAAATGAAATTGGTTATAAGATATCTAGTCAGTTAAATGTGCCATTGAATTCAGAGAAGGTTCGACAACAAAAGATATGTCATTCCATTTATCCTCGAAAATCTGTCCTAAGAAGGTATCAGAACTTGCAGCAAGATTATTGACGAGAAAAGTTGTCAAAAAACCCTGAGTTACGCTTAAAGAACATCACGGTTAAAACTAGAAGTAAGTGCAGTACAAATCAGCATGGATAGTATTAGTCATACATTTCATCGTTACGACATTTTTCAAGGACTTCATTGAAAAATTACCTCGTAAACAAACACACGCTCTTGCCAGACATTACAAAAGAACAATGCATCAAAGAAGTAGTATTGTGGGGAAATGTACGTTGATCAGACGAAACGGAATTTGAAACGCCGTGGCAAACGTATGGAAAAAGAAGGGGACTAAATATTCACTGGATAATATTAAACAAACAGTATGGTGTGGAGGCGGATCAATCATGATCAGGGGTTGCTTCAACACCAAGTTGTAGGGAACGTTGAAATAATAGAAAGGTATATGTATAGAGCATATTAAGGTATATTTTGACTTTAAAATTACATCAGAATTCAGATCAGAGTAGAAACCAAGTTAGGCCTTTCAACAAGGCATCGATCCTAAACATAGGGCAAAGTTTCCAAAATCATGGTTAAGTGTAAATAGATAAATCATTCTAAAATGTCCAAGTCAATCTCCGGATCTCAATTCGATTGAAAATGTTTGGAGAGAGCTGAAATTGAGAATTCAAAGCAGGAACCCAAAAACCTGCATGATCTAAAGGAAATTTCTCGTGAAGAATGGAAAAAAATTATCCAATTAACATGTAAGAATGTTGTTTGGGACTAATCTAAACTACATATTCAAATTAATAATGACTGCTGCGCTACGAAATATTAATAGCTGATTTAATGAATCTATTGTGAATTTTCCGTGATTAAATATTGTTTTTCCTTCGTGGAATATTTTTACTAATTAACTTTTAAAATCTGATTGTTTTTCTAAAGGCTTAAACATATATAATATTAGCAGTAAGTTACATTAATTTATTGTTGTGGATTCTTGTTTAAAAACCATACAATTTGATAATAACACAAAACAGATATGAGAGGAACAATGCAAGTATATTGAACAAATAATATACGACATGTACACGGTAGGTAGATTCAGGAATACTTGTTAGTAGGAGTTAAATATATACAAAGAAGTAAGTCTCCCCGAGAGCAATACACTGCGCCTCCACAGCCTTACCCTCTCTTCTGATCTCAAGTGGAACCACTAAATTGAGTCAATAGCTAAATCTACTGCTAGGAGGTTTGGGTCACTGTGTCGGGCCAGGATGTTTTTCCTGCCTGAAACCATCCTGCATATATACAAATGAACCATTTTTCCGTGCATGGAGTACTGCTGCCATATATGATCAGATGGCACCGCTGTTCATCACCGTGTTCTCGACAGGCTCCAAAGGAGAATCAGCAATGTGATAGGTACCGACTTGGTGGCTCGACTACAGCCACTTTTCCACCGACGAGCGGCGGTTCAACTGATCTGACAAATACTACAACTCTAGCAACCACATCACACTACAGACACCCTACAAATACATTGTTCTCTGTAGGCAGGATTATAAGTACAGATTTGACTAGTCTAATGAGTGTGTAAAAAGGGGCGATCTCCAACATGTATATTATTTGAACTATTGTCCTTATCTTTATTGCAATTTGTACGACGTTTCGGCCGATGTACGCTCCGGCTTTTTTCAGGTGTTATGAATTTCAGACCGAAACACTTTATTACGATCAGTGGGTTATTATTCTCATTCCTTGTGTGAAACCCCTTTTAGTAGTCATGAGTTACATCCCTCTAATTCAACTCCCTAAATTACTTGTTCACCATTCATGTAGCCTGGTGATGAACCCACAATTCTTTAGGTAAAGTCACTTAAACTAACCGACGGCTATATCCACTGAGCCATGTGCCCTTAAGTGAATATTATGAGAATGATATATCCCAGTAAACACAATAAATAGTTTGGTTCGAAATTTCTAGCAACTGATAAAGGTCGGAGCATACAATGGCTGAAACGACGTACAAATTGCAATAACGATGAGGACATTAGTCAGAATAATGTAAATAGTGTAAATACGACCTCATCTCAAAAATATAGACAAATGCTTTCATTATTTATGTTAGAAATCCCTTAAATCGTTATATTCTGTCTTCTTAAGTCTAGTTCGTTTATTGCCTTTTCTCATTATTTCTAGTCTTATATCATCTAGCATTCAGCGACCCCTTGGAGTGAGACGATAGAAAAATTGCAGAAACTGAAGTAGTCAAAAAGTCTTAGTTCGTATCTCATTTAACATCTGTCACACTCGCGTGATCTTGAAATACGTATTTTGAAACTCTAAGCAAATTTAAAAGAGACGCCTGTGAAAACAGCTTGGATTATTAAATCATCAAGAAAATGCTTAATTTAGAAAAAATCTTATAATTAAGCTGACTTAACCAGGGTGAAATATACTGTAACATACCGGCGCATATATGGTTGGATAAATATAGGCTATTAAGAAAACTAACATAAAACCCAATAACTCTGCTTTGAAAATTTATTATTCGTTTCTAAACAAATATATTTGAATTAAATTTCAGCAAAAGTTTGAGTCAAATTCTTAGGCTGTTTTAAATTTTTCAAATAAAATTCGAGTTCATAGAATTCACAGAATAACTTCAGACGGTCAGTATTTACATATATCTAAATATTGTCATTTAAATTTTCTTAAGTAAGTGCACACAAATTTATTTCAAAAATATGTTAGTGTTTTCGTGTGTATGTGTGTGTGTATGTTTGTGTGAAAGAGAGAGAGAGAGAGAGAAAGTGAAACTGAAAGAAAGCGAGACAGAGAGAGAGAGAGAGAGAGAGACAGATAGACAGACAGACAGAAAGACAGAAAGCGCGTATGTGTGTGCATTTTTGTGTCCGGTACGTTTCCGTCCATTTTGAATATATCAAAGCTCATTTAAACGGAATGCGAATTGGCAACCAAACAGAAGGAACATACTACGACACGTGACCTGTCATTTACCACTGGGTAATCGTGTGTACAGAGTGATAACCGACTATTGATGGTGAACTGAGTATATTTTTCCTCAATAGCTACGTATTACAAAAATGCATCACGCCATACAGATATTTTTCTCTCCTTATCTCGAGTTTAGATTTTTCTCTTTGCAATGTCTAAATATTTTTTCCAGAAATGAAATCATCTGAAATAAAACGCCGTCGAGTAGACTTAGTGAACAGCAACGAAACAGTTGCCAAGAAATATTTTTCAAAAATAATGAGAAGGCATTTATGAACAATAAAAATGAAGATGATACCTATGATTGCAATCCTATGTTTGAAAGACTATTTTATGGTTAATATCAAATAACTGGAATATAAGGATAGCAGTATTTTTTTGTAATCATATCACCCCAAGCAAGGCATTCCACTGCCACCATAGCACAGGCGGTTACATAAAGCGACTGGATATAGGAAATGTCAGAAAGAGGGTTATAGACGAGAAAGGAGGTACATAGAAAGAGTGTTTGAGAGAATGGCTGCAAGTTAGTGTGTTAGAAGGTGTCTATTGACCTTACATTTAAACTCCTGGTGGTTGTAGCCATCGGGGAAAATTATTGAGTGTTTGTAATATATATATATATATCTTCGAGTCAGTCAGTTTTACCAATACCGTAAAGAGTTTCCCTTATTTGATGATACTTCTTTGGTTCCTCAATATGATGGATTTCAGGGCGTTATTCGATTGTCATCGAAACTTATTCATTTTACAGCTGAAATTGCTAAATGTGGCCACATGCGTAACAGTATATTCTCTCGCATTAATCATTTACGGTATTCTATTTCGCCTTCTTGCTTTACAGTTACATTGATTAGACAATTATGAATAAACGATGACGCTTGTCATTTCCTATTTCATTGAATCCTGTTCGTTTATTTTCTCATCTCTTCAAAGATGATTTTTCTCACATTTATTCATTATTTCTCTTAGTAGTTTTATTGTCTTGCTTTGTATGAAACTAGTGTTTCATTGAATAACACATTTAAGAGGGAGTTGCAAAGAGAATGTTGCAAAGACTGTAAACTGAGAGCACAATACACGATGTTAAGCGATATATTTGAACCTTACAAATGGTGACCCTTACAAGATAAGACTAAAGATTTCTATGTTTGGTCAAATTAATTGAATGTCTGTCCTTTGAATATATTATTGGAAGAATTGGAGAAAATTTATACCAAGTAAAATTGTGGACTGAGTAGATGAGCATATTAACCATAAAAACCTAAAAACATGTACCAAAATGGCGAGTCACGCGTGAAAAATAAAAGGAAAAATGAAATAGACCAAGATATAACTTCGTGTATAGTGAAAATAACCAAACAATACAACACTGGCGATGCATGCAGATTGTGCCAGGATAAAAGTTAGCGATTATGTTGTTACAAGGACAAAGGAAAATCTAAATAGAATTTCAGAAAAAATGTCCAGATGTAATCACGCCTATAAATACATACTAGGATCATACAAACATGGATGAGGATCTTGTAAGATCATTGAATAACTGTCTAATACTTTTAAAGATTTTCGGTTGTTTAAAAAGTCAAGACGAGCGTTGGTAAAAATCTTTGTTCTTATTGTTTAAAAACGGAAATATCAGTTATTATAAATCGCCTAAAAATAGCAAAAGATTTAAATTTATGTTGCGGGAATAACATATTAAAATATTCAACAGTTCTCTAACTTAATATTTTGAGCACTTTTTGTTACAACTCTGTACTAATTTAATTTATTTATGATAAAAAATTAAGTAATTATATATATATGTATACATACACACACACACACACACACATATATATATATATATATATATATATATATATATATATATATATATATATACATCCTTCTTGGTTTTCTTTTTCCCCGCAAATATTTCTATAAAAATTATAAGTTCCAACATTTGATTTCATCTTCCGCTATTATAATTTTTTTTTAATATTTTTTAATTTTGAATTTAAATTTAATTTTTTTGAATATATGTAATTTTAGAATAGTCAAGATTTTACTGTTGGTAGTAAAAAAAACATAACTCCCAAAGTCAACTGAACTTAAATATATATTTATTAAACCGTCAGTTTAAAAAATGCGCCTGATTATTGAAAAACGCATGAATCTCCTAGTCCTGTCATCGGCTTAGGTTATTTATAATATTTGTTAATTTATATATATATATATATATATATATATATGTGTGTGTGTGTGTGTGTGTGTGTGTGTGTGTGTATAAATATATTGTTTATATATATATCAATATATATTAATATTCTGTTTATATATATGTATTAATATATTGTTTATAAATATATATTAATATATTGTTTATACATACATATATGTATTAATATATTCTTCATATATATATATATATATATATATATATATATATATATATATATATATATTTATAGTTTCAGTTGACCAGAACGTTCGTTTTCTTACCATGAACCTGGTGTTCGAAACTCATCATAGTCGTTTCGTCAAGAATGTGATTTTTTCATGTTTTATGTGACCCCCAGCAATTTTGGAAGTTGCTTGAATAAACCGCTTATGAGGTAAACCCAATTCTTGTGTATTACATTAGGTAGAAGACTCCTTTTGAGGAGCATTCAATGGTTGTGATAGACGTAGTCATGTTTCATCGTCAGCAAGGTGTAACGACACCTGGACTTGTTCAAACGTCTGACCATGCCAGGTAACTTTTTTCCCCAAAATTGTAACTAAATACTTCTCATAATATTTGCAGTATAACCGACAGTTTCTTGTATATAACCTTTCTATTTTTTAACATACGACAGTGAAAAGGTCATCTGAGTTTTCTATCAATATTGAGCTGTCCGCGATGCAAAGTGGATGAGTGGTCAATGAAGGCTGATTTGAAAATTTGAATATAACATTCGCGTGATCCTGTTTTTTAATTAAAATATGATAAAACCCCAGTTTTAAGATATGCTATAATAGGATTAAATGTGCTGAAGATCAGCGATCGAGCTTATGTACATGTAAAAGTGATGTCACCAACCAGATTCACGCCATATGAGGAATGTGTGTCTACTTGCGTTTCATATGCTTAAGAAGAACATAGAAGTAGCGCTGTATTTGAGGTCATGTTGGAGAGATAATCATTTACAGTTTAATATTGATGTGATCGGAACTTATTTCTACGGTAAGCTGTTTTGTAAAGTGGGAGTTCTTATGAAAATCCAAGTTGAAGTTCCTTCTTACGAACTACAATACCAAAATGAGTATATATGAATTTATATACTACATTGGTTTTTTGCAAATCTAACAACCTCAATAATATCTACATCGGCCACACCACAAATTCGCTCTCACGGCGTCTGACGTTGCACTTAAATAAAAATTCAAATATATTCCGTCATTTAGAACAACACGGTTATCAACGCACACTTCTGAGAAAAACGCTTGTTGATAACACGTACATACTCAAACAAGAAAATAATAAGCAGAAACTAAAAATCCTCGAAGCACTCTACATTAAACAATTTAAACCTGGTTTGAATACAATCAATTTCGATATTTCCAACAACGTACTCAAATGTCTGTAATCAGACCAGGGACCACAACACCACTATTTTGTCACTGTCTTCGGCCATCCGCCACGGTAGGGATGGACTTATATTTTCAATTCAATTATCTTTATTGTTAATAGCTTAAATGTTCTATGTTTACTGTGTGTTATTATTTACTCTTTGATAATGGCTTATGTGAGCCGAAAGCTTAGACCCGATAAAAAATTCAACAAATACTGTGATTTTTTGTTGTCTTTTAACGACATCACCATCAAGTATATCAGACGGTATGAACGGATCCTACACAAAATTAATAGACAAAACTTGTCTATATTATTCAATGAAACCTGCATTAATGAAAAAATGCTGCCAAAATACACACAATTTAAATTACGTGATCCAGCAGCCCAACACACCATCACCACCTTGAAATATAAATGGAGCCTTGTGAAAAGGCAAATTGAAATAGCGAAAGAAAATCTTGACACATTATACAAGAACAAACATGACCTCTTCAAAAAACTGAAAGATATAACTACCTCAAACCAACTAGAAGAAATAATACTCAGACTATCCAAAATCACTGCAAAATCTGAAGTTGAACACCGTGCTAAAATTGTCAAAAAACTTAATTCACTATACAATGGCACGATCACTCTTCCCAAAAAATTCGATAAATTCATAAATCTTTCCAACCACGAACTAACTAAGCACCAAGAAGAATTACTCAACCTTGGACCTAACTGCCATATATACCGTAAGTATAACCAGCTTACTAAAAAATTGAAATAGAAACGCTATATCAAAGCATCACTAAATTACAAGATGAAAAACTTATAACCGTTAAACCCGAACTGAAAGATCTACTTAAGGCTGAGGCAATCAAAGATCGCCATGATAAAAGCAGAAGCTCCTCAAAAATTCTATCGAAACTAAAAAGTGCCGCGCACGAACTACGCAACCACCTTCACATAATTGTAAAAAAGCTGACAAGGCTAACATCTTTGTTGTACTTAACAAATCAGATTACAACACAAAACTCAACCACATACTCCATGACCACACAAAATTTTAAAAAATTAAGAAAAACCCGACACACCAACTAAAATCTAAACTTAATAAACTCATTAGTGCCAACAACGCTGATCAGAATTCCTTAAAACTCCCTAAAATTATTGGTGACTATAAACCTGGTTACATATACGGAACCATAAAAACTCATAAACCTAACTATCCTCTCCGCCCTATTATATCCCAAATTCCTACTCCTGTATACCAGTTAACTAAACATATTAACCAGCTTATCACACCCTACCTTCTGAGTAAATACAGCATAAAATCAACCCTAGAGGCAATCCAAATCCTCAAGAGTGAAAAACCTAATAATGAAATCATAGCTTCACTTGATGTGGAAAACCTTTTTACTAATGTACCCGTCAGTGAAACTATTGATATAATTATAAGAAATGTTTACAGTAATCCTTCATTACCCCCACTCAAAATTAATCCCAACATCCTAAGAAAAATTCTACTAGCTTGTACTACTGAAGTGCCTTTTGTTGATCCAAACAACACTATATATATACAACGTGACGGAGTCTCCATGGGTTCAGTGCTTGGTCCGATTTTTAGTAATTTCTACATGTCTAACCTTGAAAATACTACGTTTGCAAAAATTACAAAACCATCAATATATCTACGATATGTTGATGATATCCTACTATCAATTAAAAATACTAATGAAATCTTACAACTTCAAAAACAGTTTCAAAATAACTCAGTTTTAAAATTTACTTATGAACTTAGCAAAGATAGCAAAATTCCTTTTCTTGATATATTAATTAACACTGACAACAATAAATTTACTATCTCACCGTATCAAAAACTCACTAATAAAAATCTCTCCACACTCAATTATATTAGTGAATGCCCCCACTATTACAAAATAGCCATTATAAAAAATCTATTATACCGTGCAAAAGTCAATTCATCTACAAATCAGATCTTCTACAGTGAACTAAAAAACATAAAACAGACACTCATCAATAATAATTTTCCCAACTACATAGTTGATGAACAAATACATTACTTTCTTAAAAAGCTTAACATGGAAAAAACAACACATGATACTAACCCAACCAATCCTAAACATATCACTCTCTTATACCGTAGCCAGATGCACTCCAACTACCAACTAGATGAAAACATCCTAAAAAAACTCATAAATACTAATATTTCTCCGACAGACTCTAACAAAAGAATTAAGTTCATTATATATTACACTAAATCCACTACATCTAATTCATTTGTCCGCAACGACTCTTCCCCCACCGTTAGTGATTTGCAAAAAACCAATGTAGTATAAAAATTCATATGTCCATTTAGAGAATGTATCTCTAACAACCTCAATAATATCTACATCGGCCACACCACAAATTCGCTCTCACGGCGTCTGACGTTGCACTTAAATAAAAATTCAAATATATTCCGTCATTTAGAACAACACGGTTATCAACGCACACTTCTGAGAAAAACGCTTGTTGATAACACGTACATACTCAAACAAGAAAATAATAAGCAGAAACTAAAAATCCTCGAAGCACTCTACATTAAACAATTTAAACCTGGTTTGAATACAATCAATTTCGATATTTCCAACAACGTACTCAAATGTCTGTAATCAGACCAGGGACCATAACACCACTATTTTGTCACTGTCTTCGGCCATCCGCCACGGTAGGGATGGACTTATATTTTCAATTCAATTATCTTTATTGTTAATAGCTTAAATGTTCTATGTTTACTGTGTGTTATTATTTACTTTTTGATAATGGCTTATGTGAGCCGAAAGCTTAGAACCGATAAAAAATTCAACAAATACTGTGATTTTTTGTTGTCTTTTAACGACATCACCATCAAGTATATCAGACGGTATGAACGGATCCTACACAAAATTAATAGACAAATCTTGTCTATATTATTCAATGAAACCTGCATTAATGAAAAAATGCTGCCAAAATACACACGATATATATATATATATATAATGTTCTAGTGGAATCTATTGAACATTTGTCCTCACACCACAATGAAATCATTTCAGTTTAAATGATTTTATCTGTACGATCAGGAAATCATCTCTGCATGATAGAAAATAAATAAATGAATAATAAATAAATAAATAATTCGAGATCAAATGCTACTTGGCCTGAAGTAAGACAGTTTCGCTTGTCGCCTTACACAAGCTGAATTTCGGTTAGATTGAGAGGAGGGAAGAACCGTCTGTTCTAACAGTAGCGTCTATAGTTGTCAAAAATAAGAATAAGAGAAGCGATCTATTTTTGACCTACTCCATGGAGACTGCTAGGCGAAACTCAAAAAGTTGCCAATGAATAATGAAGAAGTTATTGAAAACGAGATTTGTGCTTTTACTTCCTTGCTATGGCGGTAATTTCCTATTCTCTTTTCTATTTGAATGTAGACCTTTCTTCTTCTTTTTTTCTTAAATTCGTGCACATCGAAATCTAATGAGTGCTGAACAAACACTTGATTGATTTTGCGTGACGGTGAAAATCTAAGCGATTTTTATTGTGTATGTTCACATTCTTTATTAAGGTTTTACTCCGCTTATTAAATTACTTTTTGAAATTTATTCTTTTAAGTATGCATGGAAATATAAGCTAACACACTTATAATGATATGCAAGAAACAAAGTCTTACTGAAAATAAGAACAATTAATCAGAGATAGATTTATACTCTTTGAATGTGCAGTATGTAGATAGGTAGTCGCTGCTTGATTTCAAGATCGGTTTGACCAATTCTATTTTTCACGGTTATATTTCCTTCGACGTCTAAATGCCTTTATGTGTACACAATTAAAAGTCTATGTATACATATGCAGGCGTCACATGTTAGCAAAAATTAAAAAGACAAAAACGTCAATGCGATAAATTCATCATCCCATCAGAAAAAAAGTAATGATATAACAGGGTAAGAATACAGGCAAAAATAACATTGTTTGCAATAATCTAGTAATTGCATGGCGTGTCGGAAGCATGTGGAAAAAACTAAAAGAAAATAACAAGGTAATTAATGGCGACATTGTATGATCACCCCCTGGCAAATCATTAAAATAATCTAAACATGTCACCAAGGATATTATGTAAATAACTACATATAAAAAATGCTTCATTTATAAATAACAAAATGTTAGTTCGTTTTGATAACAAATGATATTTTTAATTGGAAGTTTAGCATTTTTCCTTTTCAGTTTCTGAAACTGGACCCATAATAATAAATATATTTATTTTCTTAAAAGTCAAGCAAATTTCGGATGTTTAATAGAATGAAATCGCCAGGATTATAATGGATACCATTTGAATATATGTATAGTTGACCGAATATTTCATACCGACTTTTCGTCGTATTTGTTCCTACACGTTAGAATACGTCAAATTCATTGACAGATATAATATTATTATATTATTATATTTCCGATTAGATCGCACTTCAAACTATCTCTTGAGAAAGAAAAATTAAAAATAATTAATTCGTGTCAATTTTGCCTCCCTATTCAAATGGAAGATTAAAAGATGCATTTTAGACACTTAATATAATTTTTTTATCACCGTAAATGCATAAATGCCTCGCAAGAGACAAAAAGATATGTACTGTGTACGGTGAAAGTGGTTTAGTTCACAGAAATGTACGGAAGTTGATCGCTAGTTTAAAGTTGGTAATTGTAGCCTTATTATTAATGAAACTTTAGGCACACCACTTCACTATAGATGACGTCAAATTAAGTCATCAATTGAAAATAAACTCCAATACACAACGATGGAATTGGTAGAAACTGTGCATTTATAACTGAGTATTTGAATAAGATTTATTAGTTTAGCTGCTATGATGTTTCGGTACCATATGTTGTGAGTAAAAAAAATCTTTTGAATTGCTTATGAGTGATGAGAAACTGATCGCCTAAAAATGTTCAGCAAAAAGGATCTTGAACTACGGCACATTAGCCACATTTAGCCTTATCTGAAGTAGGTATTCATTCTTAGAATATCATTCTGTGCATCTATTGTGACTGAAAAAGTAATCAAGTACTATAAGCTTCTGCCAAGTAACCAGTAAATTTATTATGAAATTTACTCATCGCAGAAAAAACATTTAAAGAAACCAATTCAAGAAAAAACTCCCGCAATTGACTAACCAAAAAAGAGTTGTTTTCCATCAGAATAATGCCAACCGTCACATTTTTAGCAAGCCGGCAAAAATTGTTTTAGCTAGGTTATATTCATCAGACATTGTCCTTTTGATTATAATTTATTTAGTTCCATGCAACATAATCTCAATGTTAATAATTTAATTGTTTTTATAACGCAAAAAAATGACATTAATGAATTCTTTGTCAAGAAACCACAAAAATATTTGGGAAGACAAAATCTTTGATTTGAAAGAAAAATCGAGAAATGCTGTGGATAAAAAAGGTTAATATTTAGTTTAATAAATACTTAACATCATTTTTGTGCTGATTTTTTTTCCTGAAAAGTCAGAATAAACACTGCGAACGACAATATCTGAAGAGAGATATAGAAGAGCGTGTATCAAAAATTTATCTCTCAGAAGCAATTTGAAAATCTGAACAAACTGAAAAACATAATTTGCTGGTCAAAGCACAGTTTTAAAACACAGAACTCTTGTTCTCAGTTTCTGTACAAATGTGACAAGAATATTTTGTAACTGACCCAATTTCATGAAATTTTGAAATTATCAGAATTTACTTGTAATTAATTATTTTATCGTCAGGTCATGGATTTTCCATATTTTTGGAAAACGTATGTGATGGCACCCAGAATAAAGACGTCTGTCTGCTAAAATATCCAGTAGACAATGGATACAGAAAATAAACAAAAAAGCAACAACAAAGAGACAAAAAACAGAACACCAGTCTTTTTTATTTTGATTTCATTTATTTATTTGTTGTAGAAAACCTGGCCTTTTTTATCAATAGTAAAATGAAGAGCCCCTCAGCTTAGCATATTTTTGACAGAGGTATGTTATAATTTTAATTATCTCTCATTACCATAAAACATTTTTTTGGATACATTTTTCGTTTTCTTAAAATATGTAATTAATATCGATAGACTCAGATCAAATGATCTTCGCAAAGTAGAAGCTAACTCTCCACAGGAAAAGAAATTCTGTTTAATTTTTTTGTTCTGGGAATCTATTGCAGTAAAATGGACGTACTGTTACCAATTTAGAAAACCGTCATGGATAATGTAAGTTCTAATCATAGAAACAAAACAAAAACCCTCTTTGTTATTTTTCGAACCTATATGTTGAGTATTCTTTTTTAGAAAACCACACAATATAACAATACCAAAAACAGATATGAGAGGAAAAATGTAAGTATATTGAATAAAAGGTATACAACCTGTAGACGGTTAGTATATTCAGGAATACTTGTTAGTAGGAGTTAAATATATACAAAAAGTAAGTCCGGATAATAGTCTATATTCTTGCTGACCAACGAGCGTCGGTTCAACTGCTCTGACAAACACCAACTCTAAAAACATCAGCCTGTTCTGTGTAGGAATGGTTATTTGTACACCATGGAAGTGTCCATATGTCTGTGAAAAGGAGTGACTCCCCAACACTATATATGCAAGCTTTAATTTTATAGCCGATCAGATAACATAGCAACTTAAAATAACAGAAATGTATTGTAATAACCGAGGGCATTTTAGATAGCATTGGTATTGGGAGATATTTCTTCAGAATTGACAATGTATTATTATCATCATTATGTTACTTTTTTGATGTCTCTTGTATACTTTTTCCTGGTCCCAATAAGAGACATGAGATCAGATATGGCAACATGCCATTTTCCACAGAACTTTTGCAAAAAATTATTATTTATTATTATTATTATCATTATAGATAAAAAAAAAGAAACTACACAATGTGAGTTTGTCAAATTATCACATTTTTACTCCTTTATGATAAGGCATACTAAGCACTTTCGTCACGAATAGACATTTGAAGCGTACAGTATATATATTTCAACGATAGACTACTTGTAAAAAAGGATTTTTAAGAAAATAAAACCTATAAAATAAGTCTTATTATCAAAACAGAAATTGATTGCTGAGGTTTTGGTGAAATGAAATAAAAAATAACCACCTTGATAATTTAACGCGCACATCAAATGCAAGTTAGGCAAATTGAATTGGTCAATAGTTTATAAATATATTTGAACAAATTCTTCGCTGGAACAGTAGCATAAATCCGAAGAAACTGCTCAAGTAAATTAGTATGATATGCAAATAAAATATTCAGAAGCTGTAGATATTCATTATCTCTTGCGTTCAGAGTAGAAACGTATTCTTTTTACTCTCATTCGAAATCAAAGAGTACAATCCTGAGTGATGACAAATTTTTAAAACAAAGGCATTGATCTCCAAAGCTTTTCACTCGGTAGTTGCTTTTGGAGTAATGAATTTCTTTCTGCTTTGAAAATTTACAATTAAAAGGTATATGAAAATCGGAAGTAAATTAAAAAAAAAATCTATATGAAATTACTTGCGGGATTCACTTCCTTCATTACGAGGTGTTGGCATTATTCAGTAAATATTTAAGAGTTCCTGGAACCTTTGTCTGCGAGCAATATTTGGCGGGTTTTGTCTGAAAACAAAGAAACATGAAACACGTAATTTAAAACGAAAGACAATGAACATTTTTAACGAAAGAACATACGTGTACACACAATCAAATACAGTGGATATGACATTAAATATAGATATAATAATGTACTTGTCCTTTTGCGAATGTGTGAAACAAGCGAGTGTTGTGTGACAGTTCAGTAGTAAAATCCATTGGAAAAACGAATGAGGCGACCGGTAAGCGTTCCCATCTACGAAGTACAACATCTTTGAACAAAAAGAAGAAAAAGCTGTGAAGAAATATCTGTTGTTTTATAGATTTAAATAAAGAACGTGTGCTTTTGCTGAAATAACGTGTGGCTACCTCAATTGTATTATATTAACACGTGACTTTACTACTTATATAATGCTTTCCACTGGTATCCTGTCCAAACATAGAGGGACAATATCCACAGTTCTAGTGGGATTATGGATATGGGTTTTGTTTTATTTGTATTTCACTGGTTGGTATTAAGAACAGCATGTTTTGCTCATGAATCAAAAATGAGATGAAGCTAGAATTTTTTTTCCAGAGCTTAAGTATATAAAGGATAACACCTGTAAGGGTTCAATAGCAGTTCCATGCTCAAGGTTTCTTCACCAGATGTTAATGATATCGTCCAGGTAAAAGGATATACGGATTCGCATTATCAGAATTGGTATTCTTAAAGAAATTTTTCCTTATTCTAAGACATTAAGCCTTAATTAATATTAAGAAAAACAAATACGGTGCTATCTAGATTGAAATTACATACTTCTAGCATATGCTAAGATATACAAGATTCCGATGAGTGAATATGTAATTAACCAAGATTGAATTGCTTAAATGAACAATTAGATATTCCGTTCACTGTAAAACATTTGTGTTGCCATTGACGAGATAATTTCTGTTTTGGAAATCAATTTGTAATGACAAATGTATCATTTTAAATAACCGTTCATTAAATACATCATTACAAGTGATGGCATTTGAGTTAAATAAGAAAGCGTTCAAAATAAACCTTAGTGTATTGACTAGGATAACAATGTACCTTGAATGCAGAGATCTATGGCAGAATATTCGACGGGATTAAAAGAAAATAAAAGAATATAATCATCTGATTATATTATTGTAGAATAATCAATGAAATATTCCAGTCGCACAAGAAAGATTAAACAATAACATTTTTTGTTATTCCCCCTGTACTTACCCGAATTTGCACGAAATGATTACGACAGTTTTCGATCGCTGCCAATTGGTTGAGTAAGTTTCTTTAATAAAAACCTGATTAATATTTTAATTAAAAAAATTGTCACATTCAAACCTGCAGAGAATTAACTAAACTGTAGCAAAGAATGATTATTTTTTTCTATTTTTCTTTTTCATTTTATCAACACCTTTGGTGTTCGCTTAAAGAGGAAAATAT
>JBBBDQ010000845.1:290000-360000 GCA_037127315.1 Ascarosepion bandense
TTTATTTTTCCGTTGGTATATATATATATTTATATATATATATATATATATATATATACACAATATATGTATGTATGTATATATATATATATATATATATATATATACATTTATATATATATATATACATATTAATTAGCGTAAAAATGAATGTAATACACGAATGACAGATATATTTACAAAAATTATACGAAAATATGCTGAAATTCTAAAGAGAAAATATATTCAATAAAATCTCTATTGACTACAACCACGGCCTCCATGCGTCTCCTGCACTTGTCTAAAGTGTCTAGTGTATTTTTTAAGTTGTTAGATGCTACTATAATTCTTGCCTTCCTATTATCTTTGGTGTTACAAGAAGTTGTGTTGGTATCTCACAAATTATAATCAAGTGAGGTGCAGTCTGTGGAGTTAGGTAGCCACATGAAAGGGATGATGTAGTCTCAGACATTGTCTACAGCCATGTGTAGATACCTCTGTGTGTGTGAAATGGAGCAGAGTCTTGTTGTCAGATATAGAATTTCCATCAAACAAAATCCTTACCAAGGGTAGCACTAACCGATGAAGTTACTTGGTGTAGCCTGTAGAGAATGATTAAATATTTTCAAACCTACAGTCACTTTGCCACAGATGAAACATAGCAAGAGTATTTCCATTGTCTCAATATTTCCATTGAAATTGTTCAGACTAGTATGAATTCGAAGTTCCACATGTACAGAAATTTGTATGTAGGAACCGCAATACCACGTAAACGCTGTCGAGTCGATCTCGTTTGTTATATTCAAATACATTCAATTTTCAATGACATGAAAGAACTTATTTTCAGGCAGCTTCCAAAAAGAGAGACTTCCGTGTTGATCCTTCCACGACTACTTCAATTTCAACCTCTTGAAATCTATTATTTTCCAATATCTTTCATAAATATATTTCTCTTTTCCAGTCTTCTCACTTTATTTTTTTTACAATTGGAGTAGATCGATCTATCTATCGCCCGGTTCACACTCTACTCACGTCTATTGAACATGTTAAGAGGATCATCCCTTGTTCTCTGTTTAGGATGTGGTTTCCGGCTTTCTCTTTTCAAATCTTTTCACTATTACCTAGCCCCCGGCACATCAGTGGCTTTACCGCCTTGCTCGGGGTGATACGATTAAAAAAAAAATAATATTCCCTTACCTCCTCTTCCTCGTCCTTCTCTTCTTATTTTCAAGTAAGAACAGCAGTCAGTCATGTTCTATCTTTAAAGGCTCTTGAGCGAACATTTAGTAATATACAAATAATATCATGTGTAGAATATAAGATAGTAGTAGAGTTCTACGAAATATTCGAATCAGCCTGGTGTTAAAGAAAAACGTAATGCGATTTCTAAAACAGATGAAAACAATTGCACTTACCATTAGGCTCGGAAAATCGCATCTCTGCATTGCTCTGTCTTATTTTTCTATCTCTTCATTAATTTATGAATCCTTTTATAAATTTTTCAAGTACTTTTTATTTATATCATCTGAGTGATTCCTCGCCTTGTCGAGCAAGTTGAATTAAGTTCAATAATTTAGTAGATCGTATGAAATATTACTCATCATTCTACGCCATATGCAATATATTTCATAGGATTTCTGAAATCTCAGATGCGGTATAATATTATTCTCTTTTTTTTTTCACATATTTTCTTTGTCATTGCTTCTCTCAAATGGCGTCACTTTCTACACGAACAAAATTTATTATGTTCCAATTTTACAAATTCACATAAATCATTATATTTAACTCTGCAAAAATCAAAATTTGAAATTAATATTAAAATTTCATTTAATGAAAAGTAAAGACAAAGGATTGCACAATTCCTCTCGGGAAAATAATGTGCCAGTATTTTCATTGTCGTTCTGTCTTAATCTAACAGATGTAAAAGACCAATCTTGATTTGCATACTTGCGCCCCAGACAGTATATCGAGTGTGAGTAATCAGACTTACAGATATTCTCGCCAAACTGTGCAAATAAATGTACTTCTAAACAATAAATCCCAAGTTTTGAGCTATCGTTTTCAAAATGCGTCACACTTAAATAGATATTAATTTGAAATTATTTTAGGATAAATCTTGACTTTGATTTATTAAAAGTGAAGAATAAAATTAAATGATTATTTATGAATCAATAGGAACTCATCGTCATTGGGCTTATTTTCGATTCAAGAATTTAATTACATGTTTGCCGACCATGTCCTTTTTGATGTTAGTGTTTATTGCTATATTT
This sequence comes from Ascarosepion bandense, assembly GCA_037127315.1. Taxonomy (NCBI): domain Eukaryota; kingdom Metazoa; phylum Mollusca; class Cephalopoda; order Sepiida; family Sepiidae; genus Ascarosepion; species Ascarosepion bandense. Next base: position 292,250 of record JBBBDQ010000845.1, read on the forward strand.
ACCACCAACATGCAGGCTCAGTACGAAAAGTTTCCGATTTACCTAAACATTCTTACAGTCACTCAATCTTTATTGCCGTATGTCTTTGTAACTTTTGGTAGAAGGTTAAAGAAAGTTAGAGTGGAAGAATGTGCCAAGAGCTTGAATTTTTAAGGCGAATTTCTGATTGCCAGTAACTTGGTTTTTATGACATGTTTCTGCAACCCATATAGATTGTGACATGCACAATCCAGTTATGAAATTGTATCAACATACTACTGTCCATTATAAATGTAATATATTACCTTAACTCGAAAATACTATGATTGATATCAAACGCAGAATACACTAGCAATAGCAGATACTGATATGATCGAGATCAAAGGAAGAAAACACAAGCAACAGCCAATAAAGATATGATCGAGACCAAAGGCATAAACCACAGGTAATAGCCGACAAAGATCGAATTGAAATGAAACGCAGAAGTCACAAACTAAGGAACCCAATGTCTTCTGTTATATAACCAATAACCGGATGGAAGACGCGGATTAATACCTTTCCGAAGGGTATGTGCGCGTAATTGAATGCAAGGAATTTAACTGGAATTCGAACTCGGCTCCCCGATTCCTCGTTCCGAGCTTCTATCTGCTGCACCACAACGCACATCCGATAAGAACAGTTGAACTATATTAAAATTAATAACTAAACAACAGGAATCATTTTTAATTGTTCGATTTGTACGATGTAATATGCATTTTAGTACATAAGTTACTACTCACTTAAAAATGACTTCCAGTTTTGCATTTGTGCTTTTTTGTGGATTGGTTTTGCACTGAATATTCTAATCGTGCTATATTGGTTGTTAATCGACTTAACGTACTCAAAATGTTAGGACCTTGGTAATCTTCCACTGAAAGCTGACTCCTTATTGTTCGGCTAACTGCCGACTAATATCAACTGCCTAGTAGTAGTTCTACTGAACTCCAATAAACCTCTAAAGAACTCCTATGAATTTCCAAAAAAATCCTAAGAACTTCCCCTGCTAACTTCCTGTTAACTCGTATTAATATAGGAAGGAGAGTCCATTATCTGAGGAATAGGTGTGTTTCTCCATAACGGCTCTTAAGGGTTTGTGTTAAATTATATATGTCGATTAAATATTTATTTCATTAGTAATACTGTTTTTCTACAATATATTGAACTTTTAAAGAGATAAATATATAATGTATGTAAAATAATTGTGCATCAAAAGAAATAATCTTTTAAATGAAATTTAAAGAATACCACCAAACATAAATCGACGAAACTTTTCGAATAAAAAATAGCTGAAAAACGAAAGTTAAAGCTGAGAATAAACGCGTCCATACAGGACATATTTGGTTGACATTGACCAAAGAATTTGCATTACTGTTGGTTAAATTTCATAAAATATTGTTCTCTTAAGTTTTGTCTTTCATGTAAATAGATTTTAAGTGCCCAAAATTTAATTTGATTGAAACAATATGATGCCAAAACAGCAGTTCTCGTACGATCAAAGAAGTTAAAAAACTTCATGCCTGGTAAATATCTAGATGTCGCTTGCAAATTCCAGGTGATGAAAGCCTGAATATGAGCGTAGTGGAAATCGGTGTGCCTATTTGTAATTCCAGTCAGATTTTTTACGTTTACTTACGTGCAAATACCTTGGGTAAAAGTATGGATTCACCACTTCACCCACCCCACAAACAACTATGGTTTATTTAGTAGGATTTGTATCAGTAAATCATTAATATCTCCCACAAAATCATACAATCTACAAATATTTAGATTAATATCCAAAGGAGAACATTTACATTAAGACCCATATTAGCATGATTCTATTTATAATATTTAATATGAGAAAACGTTGGTATTCAACTGGTAGTCTTGAAATTTCGGAATGTGATAGACGTTATGAATGAGAAATTAATACTTGAAACATTAGTGTGTAAGAAAATATATTATCATACAAAATGTGGAAAAGAATTTTTGTAGTGAAGAATTATTATTATTTATTCAGAGTAACATTCATTGAATCATTTTTGTTTATACATACAATAATATAAGCAATCTTCTTCAAAATGGCAACTTTTTAGTCAATTTATAATGAAAAATACGGGTTAATGAAACCATGAAATAACCATAATAGGATTAGTTATGAAACGCCAGGATAAAATCAATCATCCAAAAATAACAGAACTCTGGAGTTTGCTCAGAAGGCCAACATGCCAAACACCGTCAAATGCTTTCGATATATCAACCGCAACAGCTTCTGTTTCGCCTTTCTTATCAAGACCGTGGTAAATATATTTTGATGGTCATTAGGAAATCAGCGGTAGACATTGCGAAACTTAAGTAATATTGTTTGTCAGGGAGATGGTTGTAAGGTGTGAGAGGCATAACTATTTCAGGAAGGATAATAGCCTAGAATACCGAGCCAAAAAGTGTAAGACTCTAATAAGTCGATACATATTGTGATTCCATGTCTTCACAGTGTACTTAAAAAGAACTACAGAATAGGACTCCAACAAATAGGAAAGCAGGAAATAATAAGGCAGTGTTTAAAGAGTTGTGAGAAGACTGGTGTGATCTAAGGTATACCTTTCTTTTGGTGAATGACTGGAATTTCATCAACTGTGCTTATATTACTTAGTTGAGTCTCAGTTCTAGGTGGGAAATTGAGTTTTGGTACTCAAGATAATTCAAGTCTGTAGTCGGATGAGAATTTGCGAGTAAAGCACTCGTTCTTGTCTTTTGAGGAGGCGAGGAATCTATATTAATTGATGAGTAAAGGGATCAATTTTTTCTCTTGGTCAGCATACTCTTGCAGACTCATCCGTAATCTTTGAAACTAAACTTGCGAAATGTTATATCTTTTCCCCTCTATTAGTAAATAACAGTTCAGCATAATTTAGGACATGCTTACATTCATTACACGCAGACCCAAAAGGTCTCTATTGTGATCAGATGTGTCTCTCGGGTAAAGCTGATAAAAGTGAGTCCTGTGGACGATGGTAGCCTTTCAAACAGCAGAGAACTAAGGAGATTAACGAATTTTTAGTCTAAATTTCCTTGCAGCGATGAAAGCATCAATGCACCCCTTTCACTTACAACGAGAGTCAGAGGCTTGAACAAGAAGATTCAAACCTTTTTTGCAAATGACATCGCAAGTGACATTGCAAATGAAATCTCGAAACATGTCCCAGTTCGCTCGTTGATAATAGTAAGATATTCTGCTGATGGAAGTTTTCTTGATGGTGGAGGAATAGAAAGAGATATTGACAGACACCGCATCATGACCAGAATCTTAAGTTGAAAAAGTTACATAACATGGCAAGAATCAGTGATAGAAATAAGGAAGCGATCTAGAAGACAGATGTGTCCGCTGTGGTTAATATTGAAACGCGTGTGGAAAGTCACGACTTGCGTAAGAGACAGATTGAGAGGTTTAGTATTTGGAATCCATCAAAATAGATGACAGTGTTTTCCATCTACTTAACCTGACGGATCTTCAAGTCACCAAACACAAATACATTAGTGAATGGGTAAAGGGAAACTGGTCTTGTCAATATTGTCTAAAATGCTATCTAGCATACAAAAGTTTGAAGAAGAAGGATAGTGTCAGAGCAAGAAAAGCTAGCTTTCTGAATTTAGCAAAGAGAGACAATGGAAAATGTAGGAGTGCACCACAGATTCAATAAACATCTCCTTAACCAGTGGGAGATGTTTGCTGACAAAATCACTCAAGCCATACCTAAGAACATTGCAGACTTTCTTAAGGAGAGGAAGGTATCCGAGTATCGAGAAATCAAAGGAGGGAATAAATAAGGTTGGTGCTAATTTCGCAGAGAAATATAATGTCAGGGGACCTTTTGTTGAAACGATTCCACACTTGAAAATTTGGTACAGTTAAAACTGACGCTACAGAAAGATATAATGAGGTATTAGTTGGGATTTTTCCACGGTTTGGTTTTATATATTTAATTGACTAATTTTATTATTTAGGGTTATTTTCATAAGGAGGGCCATAGAACAGCAGTAGCACTTGGCCATCAAATGCAACATGTGCGGCAAGGGAACAGTCGCAGACTGCAGCGTAATATTGCCCATAAAGACACTTGGTGGGACGCTCATCAATGCCCATCAATACGCATTACAAGGACTCAGATCTTAATGAACTATTGATCAGTGCAGCATCTCGAGACGCTACGCAAGGGATCGAGCTCCTAACTACAAGTCAGAACGAACAACCAGAAAACTGCCAGACCGGTAAGCACAGTATAAAGAGACGTTTCCATTATATACGCACATCACAAAAAATCTTTTGATAGCACCATTAACACCTGTGAAGAATAAATAAACAGGGAATAGGGTACAAGGGATGATCTTCTATTTCTGTTCAAGAGAATAGAGAGAAGCACGGAAAGGGACGTATGAGATCATATCTACTTTTATTGCAAATAGATATTTAAGTAAATAAAATATAATAAAATAAATTAAAATGAGTTTTAACTTAGTATAAGTCAGAAAAACTTATTATAATCTATTACTAACTCAATAAATGGTAAATAATAACAAAACAGGTAAAGCGATACCTTTGAAATTAAAATAAATAATAAAATAAATAAAAATAAATAATAAAATAAATAAAAATATACATCTAAAGAGTAAAGAAAATTACTTGCAAAAATAATTTACTTATGATATTACTAAATTTAACATTCAAATAATATAAACTATAAGGCTCAAAACGCACAGACAAATTTATAAGTATGTCCTCCATTCAAATTATAAATGTTCATTGCAGGCATTAAATAAGAAAATTATAGGCAGATTTTGTTACCTTACAAAAGAGAGAAAACAAGTTTAAATAATCAATGTTATGCATAGTAAATGAAGGATAAATTACTCAGAAAGAACCAAAACAAATAAACGATTTTTAAACGGTTTCTTTACAATTTCGATATTTGCATCCTTTTTCATAAAAGGAAAAACGTTACGCTGAATATAAAATATATTAGAATTTATTTTACGAATGTATAAAAGAATCATTGATTGAACAAATACTGGGTATTGGATGTTCTGAATAGGATAATTCATCAATTTGTCACATAAAAATTATTTTTATTATAACATGAAATCAATCAATGGATACCACGAATTTACGCTCTCACACCTGGAAGCATGGTAGATTTTGAAAAAACAGTAGCTACTCTGTCATCTACGCACCGCTCATTCAGTAATGAATTAGAGCACTCTGGCTACTGGCGTATGATACATCATACGCTAAAAGTCTACCTCCTTCTACCTAGCCTCCATAGCTCTGGGGTAGAATCGCCGACTGACGCCAATTCGGTCAGGTTTCAAACCTGGGTTAGAAGGAATCGGATGTCTAATCGAAATGATGAGCTGTGATACAGCAAAACAGATCTGTCTGTTGATGTACACAAAGTTTTTTCGAATCGATTTACAGGCGACGGCAAAAATCGGCGAAACGCTTATAATTTATGATCTCTTCTTCGCCGAGACGCCTTATGCGAATTCAATTAGAATCGGCTAACTAGTAGATGAAGGTCTAGGACTTTGAGGTACAGAACAATTTTTGAATCGATGTAGACGATTCGTCAAAAATCAACGACAAATATAATTTCGGGAGGTCTTTTGCGAACTTTATGCATTTCCTGAAGATGTTGCAGTCAAACTTAACCAAAATACAGTCACTGATAGTTCAAGGTCTGATGCCTTTATATGCGAACATTTTCATTGATACATTGGGAGTGGCAAATGTAATGGAACAATTGCTTTTCGCGGTCATTTAGTTTTCGAAACTCTTAGTTATTTTCCAACAATAATTGGGTCATATTTTGTAGCATCTACCTTGTCATATGCCATAACAATTTCACGTTTACTAGAAGGTGACAACCATTCTTATGTTGCTGGGACAACGCATCAGCTTCTTCTGCGTCACACATCATCGCATCACATTACTCTTCCAATGTTACACGCATCATTCGTGTTTATTGGCAAAATTTACTAAGCATGAATCCCGTTTTAAAAATACATTAAGAAACAATAATTACTTACGTGTCTCGGCAAATTCATACGAGATCTTTTTGAATAAGTACTTGATATTAACATTTCATCAAAACTACTAAAAAGCCACGAGCAAATCGGACTATACAGCTAGTCTTGTAACAAATAAACAAGTATATATATTAATAATTAAGGATTATATATTTCTAATAATTTAACACATATTATCATACAAACAACGAAAAATATAACAGTAAATACAACAATAAAAAATTAAAAAACTTCCCTTTCAAAATGCGACATAGCTTTCTTTGATCAATAATAAGTCACGTCCGTTCTCATTGACATCAGAGTTTTATATGTAATATATATATATATATATATATATATATATATGTGTGTGTGTGTGTGTGTGTGTGTGTGTGTGTGTGTGTGCACGCGCGTCATTGGAAATCTCTGTCTTAAATCTAAATTGTCTGTATTCTACATGAAGTTTATTCTCTCTCCATGAAATCGGCTATCTCATACAATGGTTTTTATCTTCTCTGAAGAATTAGTGTAAGGTTTATACTCTTGAAGTTTTTGAAACCTTGGTGGCTGAATACCGGCTGCTCTCTGAATACGGTTATACTTTACTCAGCGTTCAAAAAATGTAAATATATTATACTCCTTCGCATGATCTAATCATATATGTAGAGTTTTATCAAGTAAAGAAAGTCAGTATAATGTCAGAAAATTATTTGCTATTTAAAGGCTGTCGTCTTTTTTCTATAGAAATGTTCTATGTTTTATATAGAATCATTTTTATAGAGAATGATTATTCATTTTAATATGCGTCTATTATCGAGTTAATAGAGGTATCCATTAAAATGCTCTGCATCCGTTTAACTAGCATGTGCCTTTTTTTTTAATAAAATATATTAATTCATTTAAATTGGTTTTTACACTGTATAAATGATATACTCCGTCATATAATAGTCAGCAAAAGAAAGTTAGTGTTGTTCGGGTTTCATGTAAGTGAAATCTGTTGTTTATTTTAACCATGTTGCTGATATATAAATTTTCTACATAGGTACATTAGACTAATGAAATAAGATAAAAAACAATTATTTTGAAAAAAAGCATATTCGTTCTCCAATATTATACCATTCTTTATTAAAGTTTGCCGTTTTAATGAAGCGGAAAGATTACATTGAATAAATTGTTTGGTTTGATTAAAAGAAAATTGATTCACTGTGTTGCGCAAAACAATTTTCAAACCAGAATCTCTGTAATATATTTATGAGTCTATATTATGTCCTTGCTTTGAAAATGCCGTCACAACTTTTTAATGTTCCTGATAAATGTGTAGATAGTTTGATAAATAGTTGGATAAATTCAAACTAGAATTTTAGAAGTTATTGATCCCGATATGGCGTCTAGTCTTCAGTAACTTTCCCACTGACATAACGTAGCTTCCCTGTTCATTTACTATAGATATATTCATGGTAACTTTTATGAAGATATTTGTTTCTATTGTACTTATATTTAAGAATATAAGCGCGGTACTAGATTAGTTGCAAGATCTTACACTTCTATATTTGGAATCGGTAGATATTCCCTGAGGATGTGCGTTGTGGTGCATTGGATATCGGCTCGGAACGAGAAATCGGGGAGCCGAGTTCGAATTCCAGTTGAATTCATTGCATTCACTTACGCGCAAATACCCTTGGGAAAGATATTAATCCATCTCTTCCTTCCAGTTATGGATTAAATAACAGAATAGATTGGGTTCTATAGCCTTGGCTGGCAACCAGTCTAAGCAATGGCAAACTACTGCGGGATAAACTTCTGCCCAGTCAATCATGTCTCTTTCGAGACATGATTGCCCAAGCGTGTTTCATGTATGGCACTTAACTGACTGACTGAGATATTTCCTACGTTCTATGCTGACAGTTTCTTAATTCGCACTTCTCACTCGTAAATATCTTCTTTCCGATATTTTATTTGTTATGGTTAAATAGCAAAAAAGACTGTGTTCTATAGCCTTAGTTGGCAACCTGTTTACAGCAGCACAAATAAGCAACGTATGGCAGAAAAATATTCACAACACATTTGTTTGGGGACAGTTTGTGGAGCCAAAAATAATTCCATGAAATCTTACTAGAGAAGAAACCGGCTCGACTTGCTAGATGATAAATGGTTCACCAACTAAAAACACAAGTAAGTAACCCCTTGAGTCTTAGTAGCTATCTTGTCTTGCTTCGGGTGAAATGATAAAAGTGCACTTTATTCATGTTAGTATCTGTTGGGGATCGCCCTTTTTTACGCACTCAATGGATTGTCTAAGGTGTACTTATAATCCTGCCTACATAGAACTACTATGTCTTTGAATGTGTTAGAGAGTTGTTGTTATAGTTGTAGTGCTTTTCAGAGCAGTTGAACCGATGCTCGTTGCTCAGCAAGAATATAGACTTATTACCTGGACTTACTTCTTTGTATAAATTTCACTCCTACTAACAAGTATTCCTGAATCTACTAGCCGTGTACTGGTTGTATATATTTTGTTCAATATACTTACATTTTACTCTCATATCTCTTTTGTGTTATTATTATACTGAGTGGTTTTCTAAACAAGAATTCACAACAGTATCATATAATCATATTACCCAGTAAATATGTTCCTGCAACATTCACTAAAAGTTTTTACTTGTCTGACAGAATATATTTCCTTCATTATTTAAATCATGCTCATTTTTACTTTTTTACAGTTACGTTTTGCTTTTTTCCTTACATTTTCTTTCCTGGTATTTGTTTTTCGACAGTTATTAGGTTCAACTCTGTCTTTTCCTCTGCAACTTATTTCTCTTTTCATTAAGTGTTTAATTTCTGCTTTAATCCTATTTTTCCTTGATATTCTTTTTATTTCTCTCTTGGTTATTTTCAATTTTTTTTTCGTCCGCTGTTTCTCCTCTTCTTATTTTAACTTTTCCTTCCGTTGGTGCTACACTTTTGTTGTTCCAAGTGTCATTTCTTTGGTACTTAACACAAAAACGTCGTTTAGACTGGCAAATTTTTTTCCTTTGCAAACATTAAAAACATAGACACAATAGCAAGACACTTGGCGCAGTAGCATTAATGTCCAAGTTGATAAGAAACCAAGCAACCGGAAATAAACCGAATCAGTCACTTGTATAATTACAAAAGGACTCGTCTGAGGTCCAAAGAAGCTGCTCAGTCCGACCGTAAAGTGAGACTTCAAGGCTAAGAGTAGAAAAATAGTACTTCGTGAAAAGTAAACAATAATTTTTTTGCAGAAGAGGGAAAGGCGTCATTGGAGGCAGTATTGATAGTGTTGCGGTCGAGATAACTTTTAGGTAAAGATTGCTGAAGATTGCTTGTACATGATGCATAAATCATTAGGAAATAACAAAAAGAAAAGAAAAATATAAATGTATTTCTTGTGTAAGATCGAAACAATAATAGACTTCGTTTTTTTTTCATCGAATTAAGAAAACGAAACATGAAAGAAATTCCCTCGTCGGGAAACATTTAGTTCTTGGTGAATAATCGTGTATGTGTGCATCTGTAAATATATCGATACATAGTGACTTTACTTACTTTATTTAGCAAAGGGTCACATAGGTTAAGAAGAATATGATTTTCTAATTGCACAAACAGTTGTTTCGATAGTATGTTTAATGAAATTCTATTTTGAGAAAAAAATGAAATGAGTGGAAAAGAAATAAAAAAATCTTTACAGTTCAAAATGGAATTAGATATTTTCACAACAACTGTGTCATAATAGCAACATCTTGATTACAACCCGGTCTATTTTCATAAAACAGTAGTGCTAAAATGTTCTCGATTTAAACACCTTCCCTTGCTTTACAAAAAGGCTTCATGCACACAAACGTTTATAAAGACATACCTCAAACGTAAAATATTCCATACATATTGGTAGTACATTAGTTGATTAAACTTTTTACGAAACGGCGCCTCTCGGAAAACTGAATATATCTCAGCACACATAAAAAATTAAATGGTGTACATTTAAATGCTATAAAGTAAAATAAATTTTTGAAATAAAATATGAACAAATTTGAAGTTACTTTATTCAATGTTTCTGTTTAGCTAGTGCAGCTTATTTTGTTTGAAATCTGTTTCTGTTTTTTTTTCTAGATTTCTTTAATGTTTGGGTGAATGAGCGATAAAAAGCCCTCATTTTTTCTTCAGTTATGCGTAGTCATTCTCGCTTCTTGTTTTTTTGGAAGTTGTTCAGAGTCGAGAAGACTAATTCACATACATAAAAGTAGAAAATTGCAGTAAAACTGACGAAGACATTTTGGCTAATATAGGATTAAATATTTGTCTATTTTCTGAGATTAGGTAGAATTTGCAGTATTTGCATTATTCGGATTACTCTCTCCTTTTTGCGATTTGTACGAAGTTTTGGTAGTTGTAGGCTCCGGCCTTTTTCAAGCGCTAGAAATTTCGAACCGAAACCTTTATTAAAATCATTGTGGTATGTGAACTCCAATCCTTGCCTAGTGTCGCTTCTGGAATTCATGAGTTATCTCCCTCTAACCCAGTAACTCATGACTTCCGGAAGAGACAGAAGGCACGTAATGGTGTTCATATACCCCAGTGATTGTAATAAAGGGTTTGGTTCAAAAGTCTTAGCACCTGAAGAAGGCCTGAGAGTACAAATTTCGTAAAAATTGCAAAAAAGATGAGGGCAATAGTCCGAATAATAGGATTAAGTACTTAATACTTATTCATTCATTCACATGCTAAAGCTGTACTACTACTATTTCCACCCTCACATATATATATTTATGCTGTGATTATATTTCGTTACATACATAAGATCACACGGCAAACTAGTTATTAGTGACACGACGCTTGAGGGTAGCTGTGTTAGAGCAAGACAACATTGCCACTAATGTCATGAAATGATGAGTGTTATATTTCTAAGAGGAGCATGTTGAAAATTTATTAATAATCTCTGAGAAAATATGAGATGATAGCTTTAATTATATTAGTCACACCAAAAGCATTTATTGTTTCTTTTACTACACAACGCGTACTCATTGGGTCTTTTCTCAGTACATATATATGTTATATGAATCGTGTCTGGTAAGACTACAGGTCAGAACTAAATTCATTGAAATGTAAATAGCTACAGAATTTTGATTAAATTGCTGACGTCAATAGTTCCCAAGTAAATAAAGTCTAAATCCGAGGTGATTTTTGAAAGTATTTGTTTAAAATGTTTTGGAAACGAATTAGCGATCATGTTGCTTCGTTCACGTACGCTTACTTATGCGAATTCACTAAGTAGACACAATAGAAAATTTTTAGAGATATATATTTTCTAATGTGCATTATTCTTCATGCTAAATTCCTTGTATTAATGTAAATAAATTAATAAAACAAATGCCCCATATTTTACAACTAGATTATGAATATCATTTCTGCTCAGGAATTCCGAGACCATGAGCATTACAGTGTACACTGTAAAGTACATGGACTGCAAAGGTGAGGACAACTATTGTTAAATTCTATCTATCTATCTATCTATCTATCTATCTATCTATCTATCTTTCTATCTATCTATCTATTTATCTCATTCTGTTTATATGTAAGGATCTTAGTAAATTCTTAAATATATATATATATATATATATATATATATATATAGTCACCCGCAGACATCTGTTTTGCTGTATCACAGCTCATCGGTACGGTTAGACTCCGAATGCTTTTTAACCCAGGATTGAAACCCGACTGAATTGGAGTCAGTCAGCGATTTTACCTCTGGGCTATGGGCGTTCAGTAGAAGAAGGCAGACTTTTTAGCGTGTATATTATAATTAATCGCGCCCAATAGCCAGGGTGCTCTAAATTATTTTACCGGATGAGCGATGCGTATATATATATATATATATATATATATATATATATATATATATATAAAACTCCGAATTCTTCATACGTTATATAACTCTTTCAGCGAGAAAAATCTCGCTTTTTCAGCAAGGTTCAAAAACAGAAAGAAATTATTTCAAATATCGTAAAAACATTCACATACCGGAAGAATACTCAAAATTATATCCATACACAGGAAATTGACATAAAAATATTAAACACACCTGGATCATTTTTAATATTAATAGAATTAATATTAACAAAATCTGTTTTTGTTATTTCGTTTAAATCGCCAATCAAATATAATATAATATATATATATATATATATATATATATATATATATATATATATATTTGATTGGCGATTTAAATATGTTTACGTTTTAATTTCTGTAACCTTGGTTGTGCAGGATAAAGCAGATTAACTTCAGTTTACGCATAAAACTGCCTATATATATATTTTTTTTTTTAATAATCTCATCCCAAGCAAGGCATTCCACTGCCACTATTGCGCACGGGGCTACATAGGGGAAGGTAAAGAGAAGGAGAGGTTAGACATAGGGAATGTCAGGAGGAAGGTGACAGATGAGTAAGATAACGAGGATGAGGGTTGGGCAGATGGGAAGAGTGTTTGATAGAATGGGAGCAGGTTAGTGTGTTAGGAGGTGTCTATTAACCTTACATTTAAACTCCTGGAGATTGTAGCCGTCGGGGAAGCAATCGTTTGGAAGAGAATTCCACAGTCGGGAAGTACGAGGAAAGAAACTGTTGGAGTAGAAGTTACGTCTGCATTTTATCGGTATCACTTTAAAAGGGTGGGATCTAGTTGCTAATCTAGTATCTCGTTCAAATTCGTATTTAGGGGGCACTAGTGATCTAAGTTCATCGGAGCAGAAGCCGTGAAAGTATTTCTAGAAGAGACACAGGGAAGCCACGTCGCGCCGGTGGGAGAGAGACTTCAGGCGGTCTTCCAAGTCGGTATCTATCACATTACAGACCCTCCTCTGAACCTTATCGAGAAGCCCGAGGAGAACAGCAGGGGCACCCGACCAGATATGGCAGCAGTATTCAATGCACGGGCGGATGGTAGATTTATAAATGTGAGAACCGATTTTCATAGCAGCGGATTTAGCAATTGATTCGATATAGTCATTCCATTTGAGGTCCGCTGAAAGTGTGAGACCAAGGAGGCGCAGTGTTTTACTCTCTAGGAGGCAAGCCTGGTCCATGTTAATGGGAGGTAGGTGAGATTGTCGATGATGGTTAATTGAGAGTAGCTTCGTTTTAGAAGCATTAAAATTTACTAGCCATTTCTTACCCCAGTCCAATATGGATTGGAGGTCTTTTTCAATCTCGGCTGCGTGGTTAGCTTTGACGCCTACACCAGATTTTTGTAGGAGGCGAGAGTAAACTGTGGTGTCATCGGCGTACAAACCTATTTGGGCTCATATGGAATCAAGGAGATCATTAATGTATATCAGGAAGAGTGTAGGACCTAAGATGGAGCCTTGGGGGACACCTGCGTTTGTATGGTAGTTCTGAGAGGCATGTCCGTTTAATACCACCTTCATTGTGCGGTTAGAGAGGAATGACTGGATTAGTTCAAACAAATGTCCAGTTATACCATAGCTCCGCAGTTTACATAGAAGGCCAGCATGCCAAACTCTGTCGAACGCCTTAGATATATCCAATGCAACGGTTCGGGCTTCGCCATTCCTGTCGAGTGCCTGGTATATGTACTCGGTGATGGTCGTTACCATATCAGCAGTAGACCTGGTGAAGCGGAAACCATATTGCTTGTCCGAGAGGAGCCTGTGTGCTGTGAGATGCTGAACCACCTCGGCGTTGATAATCGCTTCGAACACTTTGCCAAAGATCGGAAGAAGGCTGATAGGGCGGTAATTTGCAGGGTCAGAGGGTTCTCCAGTGTTTTTAAATATAGGAACTACAGAGGAAAATTTCCCACAGGCAGAAAAGCAGGAAGCAGATAGGCAGAGGTTGTAGAGCTTAGAAAGGACAGAGGAGATTTCAGGGGCACATTTCTTTAAGACTATGTTTGGGATTCCGTCACCACCGCTCGCTTTGTGAGGGTCAAGTTTTAAGATTATCTTAGAGACAAGCGAAGGTGTAATGTGGACATCATTCAGTTGTGCCTCGGTTCTAGGTGAGAAGTCGGGTGTAAAAGTTCTAGACGAGTCCAGACTCGAATTGTTCGAGAATCTGCGGGCAAAGCATTCAGCTTTATCTGCTGGGGAGGTGAGGACCTCACATTTGTTGATTAGCGGGGGTATTGTGGACTTGCTCTTGTTAAGTACTCTTTTACAGAGTCGCCAGTAGTCTTTAGAGCCGAATTTAGAGCATACTATGCGTTGCTTCATTCTGGCAGCAAACAACATCTTTGCTTCGTTAAGTATCCTTTTACACTTATTACGAGCTGAATTGAAAAGGCGCCTGTTTTGGTCCGACGCGTAGTTACGATAGAGTCGGAAGAAATGATTCCGGTGGGTAATGGCAGCCGAGCAAGCGGGTGAGAACCATGGAGACGAATGAGATTTAAGCTGGAATTTCCTAGCAGGGATGAAGGCATCGATGCCAGCCTTAACCCAGGAGGAGACCTCGGATGCACATTCTTCGATGGGAAGACTAAAAACGTTGTTCCAAGTGATGTCACAGAGGAAGTCTCGAAACGAATCCCAGTCTGCTCTTTGATAGCAGTACGATATTCTACTTGTCTGGGTTTCATGGGTCGGGCGGGAGTGGAGTGAAATATTGACAGACACTACAGTGTGGTCAGAGTTTCCGAGTGGGCAAAGTTGTCTGGTAGTACAAGAGTCTGGGATGGAAGTGAAGCAGAGGTCTAGAAGTGAGTTCCTTCCGTTAGGGTTGTCGGAGAAACGCGTGGAAAAGTCCACTACTTGCGTAAGGGATTGGGTGATTGAAAGGTTCATGGTGTGGACACCAACAGGGTCAGTGACAGCGTTCTTCAGCCACTTGGTGTGGTGGGCATTAAAGTCACCAAACACGAATACATGGGCAGAGAGATGGGAAGAAATGGCTTTGTTAATATTGTCAGAAATGATGTCAAGTAACGAACAGTCGGGGGAGGAAGGAGAGCGGTAGAGAAAGAAGAGATAGCTAATCGAGCTGAGAAGTGAGAGGCGGAAGCACATGAAAGAATGATCTGGGGATTCAAAAGATGACACCCTAGCTAAAGGAAGGTGTTCGCTGACATAAACACCAAGCCCATGCATATGAACATTGGAGTCCTTCCTGAAGAGGGGAAGGTAGCCAGGAACGTAGAACTCAGATGAGGGGATAGAAGGGTTAAGATTAGTTTCACATAGGTCTAATATATCAGGTGTGTTCTTATGGAGGAAAGAATCTACGCTGGGGAAGTTGGTGCGGATGCCGCGTAAGTTAGTGAAAGAGATGCAGACAGGTTTATTAAACAGAAAAATTATATTGTTAGCAATATATTATATTTTTGTAATGCAGTATATTTCACGGCATCACATGTCCCACAATAAAATGGGTTAAACAGTTCTAGATCGGATCTTTTCAACTGTCTCTGAATTGGCTAATTGGCACGAACAAACGGGTGTGATTTCCTGGTACAATAAATAATCTACACTCTTCAAAATTGTTTACTGATTTTTGTCTTGGCAACCCAGCAAATCCCATTAAAGTGAGTAGACTAGGCAAGCTCTCACAATTACTTTTCCTATTTATTGCCTTGAAGTGTAGTAGATAACGACTCAGAATAGGAATTCATAGAGCCGAGTTCTAAATTAAATCGGTTTCATTATATTTAATTACACGAAATTACTATTTGAAAAGGTGTGAAGCAACGTTTTCTCCCCTCTATTTATGGATTAATTAGTAGGATTGTATCAATAAAATTTCATTATCTTCAAAACACTTAAAATCTCAAAGCAGTCACAGAATTTTACATGACTTACTGTAAAAATGAAAAAAAATCTATGAATAAGAATTGGCAGGTCATTAACTTAGCAGTTACGGAATTTGTGGAAAAATTAATAGTAATACACCATAGTACAAATAGCCTGCATATCTGTACTAATGCGTGCATCTACAATTACAGAATTATAAAATCCAGAGATGATATACACTGATATAATATGAGGTTGTAAAATTCAATCGTTTTCTATTATTTCATTTAGGACTTATTACTTTTTAATAGTTCTTATGTATAGAAACTAAAGCCTCGATATATATATATATATATATATATATATATATATATATATATATATATATATATATAAACAACATATATATGGGACAGTATGCTTTTTTAAAAGCAAGTATTTTTAAAATATGTTTCTTGAGATCAACGTATGTGCTTAGGCTCTATAATCTAGGGATATTGACAATATTTATGACCTTGAGTAAAATTAAAATTATTAAAGTTTGTTGTAATCTTATTTTTTGTCAGTTTAATTTCTACACCTATGGAAAACGAATATTGCTGTATAAGATGTAATAGGAATAATGTGCGGTACGACTCTCTACGGTCCCGAGATGACATGTTCTCTACAGAGGGCAGACCTGAGCATAATGTTTTATGAGAGATCGGCATTTGCTCATGCAGAACGCCTCCCAAATATGGAGCAACAGAAAAATAACGAGAAGAGTCTCGTTATTTTTCTGTTGCTCCATATTATAATTTAGAGCTGTTCTTCTCCCAATTCGGTTGCCAAACATAGAAACAAAGCTCAGACTTTGCTAATATTTACCCAAGGTCCACATTCAGAGCATTTTCTTTTTTTTAGGCCAGTTGCCATACTCTATACAACAGTCACTTCTGCTATTAATCCATGGCTGAAGGGAACGATATATAGATTCATACATATCCTAAGGGGAATTGAATGTAACGATTTCATAATTTTCACTTACTTGCTTATAGTGGAGATGGAACTCAACTCTGTTTCCTCAATCAATACATTCAGATTTACCCCTAGACTTTTGTTTCCCATCATAGTTGTTCAATCAAGAATTTTAGAGATTCAAGAAAAAAGAAATACATGTAAAATCTGTCATGTTCAAATATTTAATTACTTTTACAATTGACAGAAACCGATGTAATTTGCGACGGAAATAATGTAACATTTTAAATATTTTAATTATTTTAGTTTTATGTTCATTTGCTTCACAAATTTTTTCTATAATAAAAAAATCTACGCGTACATTTCTTATAAAACCTACCAGTCTGTCTTAAACGGTAAGTTATTCTACTGCTGTGTCAAATTAAGCTTATTATTATTCAACAATTGTCTCGTAAAAATAATTATAATATCACTACTATTGTTGCTTCATATTAAATTCTCCTCAAGATGCTAACATTCCAAACTCATGGCTAATTTCACATTGAGGCGACGTTTACAAAACTAATTCATTACTTTTCTTGTTACATTCTAAATTTTATCTGCAGCCTGTTATTGGTGCTGTTGATAAGCTGGCTCAAAATTAAGAATGTCCATAGAATTCCTCTTCTTATACTTGCCTTAATACTATATTTTAAGACACACACACACAAACACACACACACACACACACACACACATATATATATATATGATTTCGTATTCTGATAGATATATGCATATTAGAAGATGAAACTGATTCTGTACGAATGTTTCTGACATATTAATTAAATCCGTTAATGAGGACGGAATTAATGATAAAGCGTTGTTTTCGGTGTTGTCAAAGTTATTTGTTTATTCGAGATTACTTTTAACAGCTCACAGGACGAAATAGGGTAAATGCAATGACGTAAAATATGCAATTATTCTTTCTTTACATATGCTTAAATATGAGTAAAGCGAAAAGCTAAATTAATTGAAACTAATGGAATAAGCTATAAAGATATTTGTTTAAACCTTGCCCTAACTACAACAGATTGGCCCTTCTTAATAAACAAGGGTCCTAACTTCGCCCTCGCTAATACTACGTCCCCATTATCACGAGATTGAATAGCCTGATCAAACTTTTCCTCGCATGCCGTTTGCGCTGTTAATCTACCTCGATTGATTTGGTGACTATAACCAGCAGGAAACTATATAAGTTTGAATTTTGATATATTCCACCGCATATTCCCAACCACAGCCCCCAATCAATTCTCGCTGTATCTTTAATAGGATCTGGTCTGGAAAAACTTCTCTCAACAAATAAAAATGGATTCAATTTCCATTAGCCAACCATTCTAAATTTTTGCTCATCTGCATTTACACGATCTGAATCAGTCTATGACTAGAGTAAACTACAGAATGGAAACTTAGACAACCTAAGTGCACTACATTGACAGTCTTAACTAAACCTTGGTCGAAGTAGCTAGAACCCACCATCGAAGCTGAGCAGCTCTTAATAAGCCATGCCCACCCACTAGAATGGTGATTACGATATTATTGACAAGATCAAGAGTGTCGAAATATGGTTTCACATCTCGATTTTTAGTTGCTATACTATCTATATTGGGGTCAACGAGGTTAATCCGATCACCCGGTGAAACTAACCAACGAGATGCGGTTTTTATTTTAGTCACTGTCCGCCGAATAAAATCATGACACTCTACATGGTCATTATACGCATAATACCAATGAGACGGAGAGACTTATCCTTCATGGCAACATCCAGCATTCAAAGACTCTCTGCCGGATCTGTGAAGACAAGAGCCTTCGCCGCGTGCGAAGACTTTCTCACCAGCCAGGAATAACCAAACGGACGTCCATAAAAACATAATTAATTGAAAACAAACTTGCTAGATCTAATTCATTCATTGTCGGTTCTCCTCTACACAGCAGTGCTGCGAAAATTTAATCTCAGCCATGGGCATTCAAAGTATCTAACCAGAATGCAATTATTAGTCTGAATAGGGTTATTAATCTGGCTTGAACTTAATCATCGAAAGAACACTAAATGCTTTTCTCATTTACCTATGGTCCATCTCAAACTTAATTGAATAGTTTAGGGAAAGTCCGTCAATATCCCAGCTATAAGTCAGTTTTAATGTTCTTTAGAGTGAGGGGTGAGCGAAACATGAGTCTTCATATCAGAAAATTGTTTCAGTTTGTTAATTTCCTGCTTTTCTAAAATTGCTAGTGATGGGGTGATTTTGAATGAGTTGGTGGCAACCTCAATATCTCCCCATACTTGCCGCACCTTCGACCCTGAGTCACTTTTTGCTTGGAGAAGTTTATGGGGATATTCTACACCAAGCACCCAATACCTTATAATCAGTAGCAGATATTTTGGTTCTTTTATCTGTTTTCCATAATAATTTGGATTTCTGTTTTTATAAATACTGGTGTGGGAAAACACGGCAAACGTTCTGCCTAAAATTACATGACACTTTTTTTTCAATTTCAATTTTCAATTTTCTTTTCCCTCAAAAGAGAGACTTCTTTGACTTTTAGTAATTGGAGGTATTTTTTATTTTTAAGGGAGGAAACTGATAGTAAAACAGTAAGTATGAAAGTTTATTGTTTCTCAGAGAAACTGGAACCTCGGCTGATTGGGATAAAGTTGCAGTGGGTGTCTGACGGTTCAGGAAACGATTTCAGAACAGGAAAGACGGGATAGAACCCGAATGCCGTGATGTTTTTAGGTGGCAATATGTGTCAGTAAGTGAATATTTTATCATACAATTCCGCTTTCAGCTGCTGCTTAATTTTTTCAGCTTTATCAAAGCCAAGATCGGAATTCATTTGGAAGTCTTTATATTATTTAGCCGTTAACGCTGGTAGATAGAGTAAGTATATATGCCATGTAATTCCGGATGCTTCAGAGCATTTTGCATAGAGACAGAAATAAAGTCTTCCAGATACAGCATGATGTAAAAATCTTGTTCCTGATATCAGAGCTGTCATTTAGTATTTGTCTCTGTCGATCAAGGTAGATGGTCAAATGATCCCCGATAACACGATGAGAAACTCCATCTCTGCCTGCCGCATTCTGTTCTCAAGATCTTGAAATTTCTGTTAAAGATTATGATTAGATGCATTTACACAGTCTTTGTGAGTGAGTAGCAGTGTGTTACACATGGAAATCCCGATCGCTTAAATATATTTTGAAGATTCAACTTCATGAACTTCACTGATTAACCATCTGTCTTTTGTGTAGTGACACATTGTGTGCGCGCAGTTCTGACACATGTTTATTCAAAATTGCTGAGTTTTCAAAAGAATAACTTATTTTATACTAGGGTTCTCTTGCACTGATTGCGAGCAGATGTGAACAGGCGCCTATTGTGATCAGTTGACTGTCTCCGGGATAGACGGATGCAATGGTTCCTGTGGGCAATGGCGGTTTGAGCAGGCCGGAGAGAATCACGGAGAGGAATGAGGTTTTAAGCAATACTTCCTGGTGGGTATGAAGGCATCAATGTCAGCTTTCTCTCGCACTTCCCGCCTGTGGAACTAACTTTCGTATTCTTGCTTTCCTGACGGCTACAACCTCCAGAAATTCAAATGCAAAGTCAATACTCATCTACTAACCATTGGACTTTAGCTCTCTCCCCACCCCCGTTTAACCTTCCCTTTCTCTCCACCTATGCATCTGTCATTGCACCTGCTTTCTCAGCTTTCTATTGTTCCTTTCTAACTAGTTTGTACTCCTCACTCTTTTCTAATTAATCTTTTTACATTTATGTAGCCCCCTGCACATCAGAGGCGTTTCCGCCTTGCTCGGGGAGAAATGATTGAAAAAAAAAGATTAACTACTGGACTACACTAAAATTTCCGCAATGTTGATAACATATTTATGGGGATCGTTCAGCAAGAGGGTAATATACCAGCCTCAATGTTAGAGTTTTTATTTACCAGACCCTCTCAAAAAAGTCCGTAGAGGAGACAGGCCCATTTTTAAAGTGAGACTTTACGAATACGTATAATCGGTTCAGAATTCACCGTAGCTTAACTATACACTTGTGTAGGGATTTTTTGTATTGTCCCCACTTTCATTCAGCATAGCATTGTCTGGGCTACTCTATACTCGATAGTGAGTTTGAAAATGTCAGAACAAATAAATCTCAGTATTAAGCTATAAACGCCGGAGTTGACACAAGCAGGATTTTTTCCTAGAGTATTCCGAATGCATACGTAGACTACGTATGTGGCAGTTGGAAACTGGCCTATCTTTCTATTACAGAAGTTTCCCCTTAAGTACAGACTCGTCCGTGTATTTCCCCATCCTGAAGTTGGAGATCCCGGCAAAGACAGAGCTTTGATAAATTTCAATATTTACCCGAGACTAAAAAAAAGATTTTAATGTAGGGCATTCCGAGTGCGTACGCTCAGTTAAAAAAGTGTCTATTTACTTCGGTTGCACTCCGTCTAAATTCAGTGATTTTAACAAGGATGAAGTTTACATAAATCTTTGTATGTGAGTTCTTCTGACTAAATATATTCAGGACAGGTCCAATTATGATGGAAAAAGATCGTTTCGTCATATATTTAAATTTAGCAATATTCTACGTTATTTATCTTCTCATTAATAACTCATATATATATATATATATATATATATATATATATATATATATATATATATATATATATATATATATATGGCCGTGTAAAATGATAATATACACGCTAAAAAGTATGTCTCCTTCTATCGAGAGCCCGTAACTCAGGGGTAGAATCGTCGCCGACTGACGCCAATTCGGCCGGTTTTCAATCCTGGGTAAAAAGCAATCGGCTCTCAAACTGTACTGATGAGCTGTGATACTGAGAAACAGATCTGTCTGCGGATGACTACATATATTTATGTTTATATATATATATATATATATATATATATATATTAGAAAAACATATTAAATAATATAATTATTTGTGATATGACTATAATAAACACACATACATATATATTTGTAGAGAGTTTCATACATTAGCTAAAGTGACCTAAATATTGTTTACTTTCATGTAGTACGATATGCTGATAACCTTTACGGTATAAATTTAAATATATGTCCTTTTAAGTATTTTTTAATAAAATGATTACAATTTTAAAATGCTACTATAGTTAAAATAGAAAGCATGAAGGTGTGTAAAAACGTAAATTAGTTGCTAGATATATGACATTCTTCCGGAAAATTGAAAGAACAACGATTTCTATGGTTCTCTGCTTCAACAATTTAAAGTAAATTTAAATATAATGTTATAGAAATCTATACAGACGTCTGTATACTTATTTTTCTAAATAAAGAAAGATCTAGTATCGGCAGGACATTATAGAGTAAAATTACATCAAGGTAAACATGTCTTTATTCCGACGAGAGTCCGCATCAGAGAAAATTTTTATCCATTTCGGCATAAATATTTCTAATATTGTTACTGATATATAAAATCTAGTATATTAAAATATCATTTACGTCTCTCTCCCTCTCTGTCTCTACGTATAATATGCAATCATGTTAGCTTAAAAGACAGGCAAGATGGGAAGAACAGGAATGCATATATATATATATATATATATATATATATAATAATTAATTACTTAGTTTTTGTGAATAATGTAATTAGACCACTGCAAAAAGTCCCCGTTAGTGGGCGTTCATAAATAAACGGTAAAAACAGTTCTTGCAAATTGCCAGAAGACCCCTACATGGTAGAAAGCTAGGTCACGTAATAACTTGTTTAATAATGAAGAATATATATATATATATATATATGTGTGTGTGTGTGTGTGTGTGTGTGTGTGTGTGTGTGTGTGTGTGTGTGTGTGTGTGTGTGTGTGTGTAAAAATATACTCAGTTATAATCTGAGATTAAGGACTGAATGGTTATATAAAATAAAGACAAGAGGAAAACTGTATTTTAAATCGCCTACGCGTTTCGTCCTGTGATGGACTTTATCAAGACAAAAAGACGAAATGAGCTTTATTCTAAATTACGTAATTATGAACAAACAGTGTTGGCAACCACAAAGACACTCACATATCATTTCAAAAGATCAACAGAATATTTTAGTTTTTAGAATTTCTTCATGTGTAGTGGAAAGTCACGAGATATTAAAATGAAGGTAATTTGACCGTTTTCTTTGAAAACATGAAGAAATTCTAAAAACTAACACACGAAATAAACAGTTTTCTGTGTTTGCTAGAAAAAATTTTAATATTGAAGTCTCTTTACCAGCACCTGCTCCGGAATTTTAGAAGGGAATTTATTAGTAAGTGCCGTAATAAAGCTAGTTTTATGAACACTTAAATTTTAAATTTTAAATTTCTAATTTTTAGATTTTAGGATATTAAAAATAAAAATAAAAATATAAATTTAATGATTTTTGATGAATTAATTTAATTTTAACTTTAAATAGTAGTTTAACTACTCTACCTTCCTCTCTCAGTTTCTTTTAATTGTCTATCTTTATAAAATACGGATTCTTTTATTAAACCCCTATTTCCTCTGTTATATTTATCTTTTAAATCACTTTTTTCACATCATAAATTTACGATATATAACTCTTTTTGGTTTGTCTATACCTAAAAATATCTTTAATTAGAATAAATTAAATAATTTTTTTAAAAATCTTATTTCTACTTCCCCCCCCCTTTTTTTTTATAAGCGTTTCACCCCGAGCAAGGCATGTCACTGCCACTACTGTGCAGGGGGCTACGTAGAGTGGAGAAAGGCTGATTAAATATAGGAAATAACAGAGGGTGGGTGATAGGCGGGTGAGGATAGCGAGAATGAGGGTTGGGTAGATGAGAGTGTTGTGAGAATAGTTGGGAGTTAGTATGATAGGAGGTGTCTATTGACCCTACATTTAAACACCTGGAGATTGTAAATGTCGGGAAAGCAGACTTGTGGAAGGGAGTTCCACAGGCTGGAAGCGCGAGAAAAGAAGCTGTTGGAGTAGAATTTACGGTTACATCTTATTTGTTTAACTGTAAAAGGGTGGGACCTAGTTGCTAATCTAGTATCTCGTGTAAATTCGTGCTTAGGCGGCACCAGTGATCTAAGCTCATCGGAGCAGAAGCCATGAAAGTACTTGTAGAAGAGGCACAGGGAAGCTACATCACGCCGGTGTGAGAGCGGCTGCAGCCGGTCTGCCAAGTCAGTATCAACCACGTTACAGATCCTCCTTTGTATTTTGTCAAGAAGCCCAAGGAGAGCAGCAGGGGCACCCGACCAGATATGGCAGCAATATTCAATACACGGGCGGATGGTAGATTTGTATATGT
The DNA here is from genome assembly GCA_037127315.1 of Ascarosepion bandense. Taxonomy (NCBI): domain Eukaryota; kingdom Metazoa; phylum Mollusca; class Cephalopoda; order Sepiida; family Sepiidae; genus Ascarosepion; species Ascarosepion bandense. The sequence continues at coordinate 316,395 of JBBBDQ010000845.1, forward strand.
GCAGAATAGTTTCAGGTGGGAAAAATTTCCGGGCCCTGCACAGGGAGCCCACTTTCATAGCAGCAGATTTGGCAATGGATTCAATATAGTCATTCCATTTGAGGTCTGCCGAGAATGTAAGGCCAAGGAGGCGTAGTATTTTACTCTCTGGGAGGCTAGCCTGTCCCATGCTAATGGGAGGTAGATGCGATTGTCTATGGTGGTTAGTTGATAACAGCTTTGTTTTGGAGGCAGTGAAATTTACCAACCCTAATATACTTTTTCAAACAAGTCTCTTTTTTCTAAGATTTTAACCCTTTTAAACATATAAAGTTAACTTTGTTTGACACGTATCGAGTCTTTTTATATTTTAAATTTTTCCTTTTATTTTCTTTCTTTTCTTTCTTTCTTTATATATATTTTTTTCTCTCTACATTTTTTATATCCCGCCCCTTCCCATTCTCTTCTGATTTGTTTAATCAAATTCTCAATGTAACGGCCTCCCTTTCGTTAACTCTTTTTTGATTATTAAGTTAGACATGCCAAATTTTCTCATCTTTCACTTACAACACAATCAAAAAGTAAAAACCAAAAATAGACTGATTTTTAAGAAAAAAAAACGTTTTGTTACGTATATTTCTCAAATCCTAACCGTTATTTATATTTTTTATTTCTTTATCTTTTTATTTCTCTTTTAATCTTATTTTTTTCATTTTGATTTAGACTGACTGCTGCTGAGGAGACGTGAAATCTCTCTTAGGGATTTGATGTTGAAATATTCATTCAACATTTTTGAATTTTGAAAATTTATTTTAATTTATACATATATATACGCTCTCTCACCATGATTGAGCCCTCTGGAAGAATAGTAGACTTTGAAAACAGGAGATACTATGGCATCTACGCATCGTTCATTCAGCAATGAATTAGAACACTCTCAGCTATTGGGCGTGTATAATGAAAATATGCACGTTAAAAATCTGCCTCCTTCTACCGAGCGCCAGTAGCTCAGAGGTTGAATCACCAACTAACACCAATTCGGTCGAGTTTCAATCCTAGTTAAAAAAGCAACGGCTGTCTAATCGTACTGATGAGCTGTAATATATCGAAACAGACCTGTCTGCGGTTGAGAATATATATATATATATATATATATATATATATATATATATATATATATATATATATACATGTGTGTGACTGTCGGTTTGTCTATGTGGAGTGGGTAGATATATTTGTATCCATAAATAAGATGATGTTTTAAATCTCAAATGATTGCGCGTGGCATATGCAAAAGAAAGTTGAACATTATAAATAAAAAAATATGCCACTCTTTACAATCTTCAACTGAAATCCAAGCTGCATTTTTAAATATGAATACTCAGTAATATTAAATAATATATGAAAGAACATATGCAATATTTTGAAAATAATAATTGTTTTATACAAAATCTGCACATGGATCATACTCTAATGTTGCAATCCCCTCACACTTTTCACGTAAAAATACACTTCCTTGAAACACAAATCTATAATCTACAAATCGATATATATAAATTATTATAAATATGTACAATATAAGAGAATAGCGATTCGTAATTCAAATGGTGCCATATACTATAATAGATTGGCAATTTACAGCTGTGCGAGCGCATCAAGACTGTCTGATGCTGATATGAATAACGCACTGACGTTGTTCCACGTGAATTTTTCAAACGTCGGAATATAAATTAAATATAAAGGCTAATTTTTTTTTAGTCGTGTTTGATACGTATTATTTAATTTCTGTGACGTAATTTCGCAACCATCTTAGATATTATACGGAGTAAATATAAACAATCAGCTCTTATGGCCAAAAAGTGCAAAAGGGAAAATTGCTGAACTTAAACTCAAAAAGTATGTGTCGACCTGGCTTCCCTGTAGATATGTGTCCCTAAAAAGTTTGAAAGGCGTAACTTAAAAAATGTAGGAGTGCATAGCTAACAGTCACACACAGACTCACTGATTGCCTTTTATATATATAAATCAAGAGGATTTGAAAAGCTGAACAATGTCCTATTGAGCATACCATCAGCATATATTTTATTCGTTGTTCCACGTGTTAGTTTAAATCATCACATCGTGCAAAACCATATTTTGCACAAACATTTTAATTATATATTCGACACGTATTATACTATTATATGTTTGACACGTATTATTTAATTTCTGTGACGGAATTTCGCAACCATCTTAGATATTATACGGAGTAAATATAAACAATCAGCTCTTATGGCCAAAAAGTGCAAAAGGGAAAATTGCTGAACTTAAACTCAAAAAGTATGTGTCGACCTGGCTTCCCTGTAGATATGTGTCCCTAAAAAGTTTGAAAGGCGTAACTTAAAAAATGTAGGAGTGCATAGCTAACAGTCACACACAGACTCACTGATTGCCTTTTATATATATAAATCAAGAGGATTTGAAAAGCTGAACAATGTCCTATTGAGCATACCATCAGCATATATTTTATTCGTTGTTCCACGTGTTAGTTTAAATCATCACATCGTGCAAAACCATATTTTGCACAAACATTTTAATTATATATTTTATTTAACACTAGCCCAGCGTTGCCCGTGCAACTCAAACAATATTTATTTTGTTTTACTGAAATTAGAAATATAAAAATTATTACTCTCTCAGTTCAGAAATTTTAGAAGAAATTTGAAAAATGTCGACATTTAATTTTAGATGAAAATGTTACATTAATGTCACATGAATTAGAGACAGTTGATTTCCTGCATGAAATATTTAGCGAAAAAAAGCTTTATTCTTTTAAATTTTATTTTCTGAAGTATGAAATATTAAATCTGAAAAAAAAACTTAGATAATTAAATTAACCATTGCCATTTATTTTTTTACATATTTTGTTTTGGTTTGAAAAAACACTTTTTTTAAAAATACTTCTTTTGTTTCAAAATTACGGGAAAAATATTAACATTTTTTGTTGACCAAATGAATTTTTCAAACGTCGGAATATAAATTAAATATAAAGGCTAATTTTTTTTAGTCGTGTTTGACACGTATTATTTAATTTCTGTGACGTAATTTCGCAACCATCTTAGATATTATACGGAGTAAATATAAACAATCAGCTCTTATGGCCAAAAAGTGCAAAAGGGAAAATTGCTGAACTTAAACTCAAAAAGTATGTGTCGACCTGGCTTCCCTGTAGATATGTGTCCCTAAAAAGTTTGAAAGGCGTAACTTAAAAAATGTAGGAGTGCATAGCTAACAGTCACACACAGACTCACTGATTGCCTTTTATATATATAAATTTTTAAAAACTAATGAATGGTTACTTGAGTTTTCATTGTACATTTAGCAGTGAATTAATCCATACTATTTTATTTACACAGGTTGCAATCTTGTAGTATTTATATCAGTTGTATAGAAATTGTTGGAGATGTAATATCTGTAAATTTATATTCATTTTAGTTGATACCTCTATTTGAATAGATGACATTTTTATCTACAGCAATAATTCATTTCGTCTACTCAGTTATCGATATCACTCAAAAATAGAGTTGAAAATAATAAAAATATGTCCAATTAATAAAAACATCAATTATCACCTTTATATATTATTCTAGCATCTACGCATCGTTCATTCAGCAATGAATTAGAAAACTCTCAGCTATTGGGCGTGTGTATAATGATAATGCATACGTTAAAAAGTATGCCTCCTTTTACCGAGCGCCCATTAGCTCAGAAAAAGAATCACCGACTTACGGTCGAGTTTCAATCCTGGGTAAAAAGCAATCGTATGTCTTATTGTGATACAGCGAAACAGATCTTTCTGTGGATGACTATATATATATGTAAATATCAACAGCCCATTCCTGAAGAGTTTGGATAATGAAGGAAGAAGGGCTGAACCCTATAGTTAGTTGGAAACTGATATGTTCGGCTCAAATTCCTAGGAATTTTCACGATAGAAGCAATCTGTGTTTACAGGAAAAATACAAATATTAAAGTACCCTAGGCAGCATCTACTCTTGAATTTAAGGAAAGAAGTCATTAGTAAATGCTGCCATTAGGCGAAATTTGTGAACGTTTAAAATTTATGTTCTGAATTCAGTTTTTTAGAAAAATAAATTAATTTTAATTGATTAATTAATTAATTAATTAAATTTTAAATTTAAATATTTTTCCCTGAACATTATATTTTTTACGTGTGGTTGTGTGCGTATATATGTGTGTGTATATATGTAGTATGTTATTTTTATATATAAATGTATGTGTGTATGTATATATGTATGTGTGTATGTGCTGTGTATATATAGGTGTGTGTGAATGTATATATATATATATATATATATATATATGTATATATATTTTTATATGTATATATCTATATGTATATGTGTGTATATTTATGTATATATATATATATATATATATGTATGTGTGCATGTGTGATGTGTATATACATGTATATATGTATATGTATATGTGAGCGTGTGGGTGTGGGCGTGCGTGGGTGTGTGTGAGTGTACACTTGTTGAATTTATTAATTTATTATTTTCTTTAAATAAAAACATTTTTTTAAATTTTTTCATTTTTATTTTATATTTATTATGTTTTATATTTTATTTTACTCTATGTTTTATAAATTCTATTAATTTTCTATAAATTTTAGAAATTTTATAACTTTCATTTTTTATTTTTTATTTAAATCTAGTTTTAAAATTAAATTAAGTTATATGTCAAGATTTTCACCAAAAAACGTTTTTTTTTTTTCATAACTTCATCCCATTTATTTAAACCAAAAACCGCTATAATTTTTTGTCAACACGTCTGTTAACGTATCTATGGAGATGAATATTTTTCTTTTTTCCTTTTTCTTTCTTCTCCTTTCTTTTTTCTTAGCTTACTTCCCTGTCAACCACCACTTCTTTCTTTCTTTATCCTTCCTTTTCTTAGATCCACACAAGACTAAATGCACGCACAAAGAGAGACGCATATGCACGTGTGTGTGTGTGTGTTTGGATTTGTGTGGATATGTGAGTTTTAATAATTGAATGGTTTTACGGGAGTGTTTTTTCTCTTTATATCCCTACACTAATGATAGGAGTATGTCTTGTGTTTGCTTTTCTTTGTCTCTCTCTGTCTGTCTCTGTCTGTCTCGCCAGTATGAGGTTCTAAAAATCCACATTTCTCATTCAGTCAGTTAAGTACCATACATGATACACGCTTGGGTGATCATGTCTCGAAAGAGACATAACTGACTGGGCAGATTATCCCGCAGTAGGTTGCCATTGCTTTCTGCGATAGACTGGTTGCCAGCCAAGGCAATAGAACCCAATCTGTCCTGTTATTTAATCCATAGCTGGAAGGAATAGACGGATTAATACCTTTCTCAAGGGTATTTGCGCGTAAGTGAATCCAAGGAATTCAACTGAAATTCGAACTCGGCTCTACGATTTTTTGTTCCGAGTCGATATCCACTGCAACACAACGCACATCCGAAATATCCCAAAAACTTCAATTCACTACCTGGGTCCATCCTGTCTAAAATCTTGTCGTTTCTCACGTGTTCTGTCCATGGTATCCTCACCATCTTTCAGTAGAACAGCAATTTTTATTACTTAAAGTCTTTCCTTCTTCATTGATTAAATTGTCCAGTATTCGTTGTCATACTAAAAGACAGGCATCACATAACAATCTAGTACTCTGTTCTTATACATTTTTATTTTTCCTAACATCTCTCGTACATAGAGAGAGACGATAACGTCATCAAGAATATTCCAATGTTAGCTGTTTTTGTTTTTATTAGTAATAAAGAATAAAATCTTTTGGATTCGGAAGACACATTAATAACAATTTATAGATTATGCAATCGGAGAACGGCAATATGTCGTTTTTTAACAGTTACCTTTCTTCTTCAGTAATAAACAATCATAAAAAATATTTAAACAATATCTTATCAACTTTTTCATCTTATTTTTTATTTTTTCATCTTACCATTTTTAATTTTAAAAACTGATATTTGTACTGATAATGCAGTACAATCTTCTAGAATTTCAACACTCATTAGCTGCGTCTTGTACTGAATAAAATCTAATAATTAATATAGTTGAATATGAGGCATCTAATATGTAACATAAAATGTTTTTAAAGCCATTTCTATTAACCTTGAGTGGTACCACTTTATCATAAATCTTCTAAGTACAACACTGCTTTACAATTTTCACAGCATTTGGATCAAGTCACTGCAACTAACTAAAGTCTATATCCACTGTGCCATGTGTAATCGCACATGGAATGGGAATGCTATACACCAGTGATCGTAAGAAGGATCCGGTTCCAAATTCCTAGCACACAAAGAAGGCCTGAGCATATAATGGCCAACATTTTGTAAATATGGCAGCAATTATGACGACAATAGTCTGAATAATATAGATAATGTGGATGTATATCTAGCCTAGTCTTACATGACTTGGGTTAGCCATTATTAGTTATTAATTACTAATTCCCTTCAAATTTCTGTGGACCGCTATTAGATATCACTTCAGACCGTCTATTGTTTCCTAACTGTATATTTTTAATCGTATCACCCCGAGCAAGCCGGTAACGCCACTGATGTGTACTACGTAATAGTGAAAAGATTGGAAAAGAGAAAGCTGGAAACCACATCCTAAACAGGGAACAAGGAATAAGCCTCTTAACCTGTTCAATAGACGTGGGTGGAGTGTAGATCTATTTCTATCATACATACCTGTAATGTGGAATATCATCTTTTGTCAGTATTTCTTCCTATCCTGGGATTAGCTTCTGCCTTGAGCCTACTCCTAGTGTTACAATCCTACACGTATTTTGCACGTGTTACTATTTAACATAAATTCAACCCATTGTCTGAACTTACACTCCGCTAGTGACTTTTTCATACGCAGCCTATAACGATTAGACAACGCTGAAAAAGACGGATGTAGTGCTTGAACTAATCGACAACTGATAATGACCTGAATAGGAATTATATATATATATATATCGGATCTACAGATGCATCTACTGCTAGAAATGTTAGGTCTCTGTGTCAGGCTAGAAATCTTTTTCCATCAGAATCCATTTTGCATACTTCTAAATTTACCATTCGTCAGCAAATTAAATACTGTTGCAATATTTGGTCGGATGCTCCTGTAATTCATATCGACGTTCACGATAAATTCCAAAGAAGCACATGCAATGTAATTGGTCCCGATTTGGTTTCTAGAGTTCAGTCACTTTCTCACAAATGACGAAAATTCCATGTGTCATTTCTACAAATATTTTCATAGCAACTGCAATGCCGAGATTTTTCCCTCGTGCCTGTCAACGTGAATGTAAACGTGCTACTAGATTGGCATCTAGGTCCCACCCTTTTACCAGTGGAATAGTTGAATGTAACCATATCTTCTACTCTAACAAAATATTTTTGGCGCTTTCCGCCTATGGAACTACTTTCCGTTTGCTTGCTTCCCTCATAGCTATATTATTTCAAAATGTTGGAAATAAACATTTTATAATCTCAGACAATCATTTTCTAACATCTTCTTAAAACAGCAAACAGCCCTATCACTAATGGAAATTAAAGGACGGAGGACTGACTTTAAATTAAATAGAGGAGGATCAAACATGCTCAAATTCCCAATAAATTCAGGGACTGATGTAATCTATGCTTGGAGGGCAAAAATAGCTATAATCAAATATAAAAACCCTAATAAATGTTAAATCAGACAAATGAACTATTTTTTAAATGTAGACATAAAAATATCTATAGGATCAAATAACAAGATCGAAATTTAACTTAAAATTATGATTTTGGAAAAAAATCTAGAACTGCCCGTTAAATACTTTATAAACCCCCCCAAAATATCATTATTGCTATCATGGGTACTTTACGACTATTGCTATTATTATTATGTCATTTTTCATCATATTTCGATTTCTGCTTTGGTCTCACTGCCAACCAAGTCTGCAGGGAGACCTAAGGCAGGTCGTGGCGTGTTGTTATGACTCCATTTCATGTTTTTCTATCTTCCCTATCATCCCTAGCATTACATAGATAAAGTTTTCCTTAGTGTGTGGGCTGTACTTAATAAGACAATTTTTTGTATATCTCTTAAGCTGGGGTTTCCAGGGATTCTTTCAATGTGTTGTTTTGTTCCATTTTTTATCATTCCAAGTGCACCTACTATCACTGGCACAACTCTTGTTTTCAATTTCCACATTTTTTCTATTTCAATTTCCAGGTCTTTATATTTTGACAGTTTTTCAAATTCCTTGATTGCTATGTTACAATCCGCTGGACAAGCCATATCAATTAATAGACAAGTTTTCTCCTTCTGGTTTTTAACAATAATGTCTGGCCTGTTTGCTTCAATTTTTCTGTCTGTGTAGATGGTGTAATCCCATAGAATGGTTACATCTTCTATTTCTGTAACCGGTGCTGGATGATGTTCATACCAGTGTTTGTTTACAGCTTTTCCATAATGTTTGCACATTGCCCAATGTAAATATTGCCCAACTCTATCGTGGCGATTTTTGTATTCGTTTGGGGCAAGCACAGAACAGCCTGAGATTAGGTGGTCTATTGTTTCTTGGTGTTTATCAAAAAACCTGCATTTTGGATCCATATTATTATGCATAATATTTGCCTGAAAGTTTCTCGTGAAAAAACTTTGGTCTTGTGCTGCAAGTATAAATCCTTCAGTTTCTGGATATTGGCTATGCAGAGGTTTGTCTTGCCAGCGCTGTTTCATCTGTTCAAGAGCTTTATCTTTGGCTTTCATTTTCATATTTTTTGCCGCAATAGTTGGTTCTTGGCTTCTGTTTTGCTTTTCTACAGAGTCTACTAACTGTAAATCTTGTTTGTATTTACTGCCTTCTTTTATTATTGAATATTTTTTCTTTCTTTCTTCATGTTGCCTTACTAATTGTATCATTCAATCCTTTGTTGTTTCTATATATGTTAGTAAGCCAATAGTTGTTGTCTTGTATGACAATTCCAGCTGAATAAGACCCTTTCCACCTTCTTTACGGGGTATGTATAGACGGTCTACATCAGCCTTATTTTCACTATTATTAAGGTAGTTATACAATAATATATTTTAATGTAAAATTATATATATAACTTTTTAGATTAGTTTTGTGAATTATTCCTAATTTGTATTCACTTATCGTTGTATGTTGTCTTCATTATTAGGATTATCATTATGTTGTCATCTTTCATTATATTTTGATTTTTGCTATGATCGCACTACCAACCAAGTCTGCGGGGAGACCTAAGGCAGGTCGTGGTGTGTTGTTATTGCACCATTTAATGTTTTTTTATATCTCCCCTATCATCGCTAGCGTTACATAGATAAAGTTTTCCTGATTGTGTGGGCTGTTAATAACAAGATAATATTTTTTATATCTCTTAAGCTGGGGTTTCCAACAGTTCTTTCAATATATTTACTAGCACGATTCTTGTTTTCAATTTCCATATTTTTTTCTATTTCAATTTCCAGGTCTTAATATTTTGACAGTTTTTCGAATTCATTGGTTGCTATGTTAAAATCCACTGGACAGGCCATATCAATTAATAGACAAGTTTATCTTTCTGGTTTTTAACAATAATGTACGGCCCATTTGCTTCAATTTTTCTGTCTGTGTAGATTGTGTAATCCCATAGAATAGAGGCATCTTTTATTTCTGTAACTGGTGCAGGGTGAAGTTCATGCCAGTGATTGTCTACAGATTTACCATAGTGTTTGCACATTGTCCAATGTAAATATTGCCGCACTTTATCGTGACGATATTTATATTCATTTAGGGCAAGTACAGAACAATCTAAGATTAAATGCTCTATAGTTTCTTGGAGTTTATCACAGAACCTGCATTTTGGATCCACGTTATTATGTATAATATTTGCCTGAAAGTTTCTACTGAAAAGACTTTGGTCTCGCTCTGCAAGAATAAAACCTTCAGTCTCAGACTTTAATCCCGATGCAAGTAACCATCTATTAGTATTAACCTTATCAACATTGGATTTATTGGCACGTTCTGGATAATCGCCATGCAGGGGTTTGTCTTGCCAGCGTTTTCATCTGTTCAAGAGCTTTATCTTTGGCTTTCATTTTCATATTTTTTGCCTCAATAGTTGGTTCTTGGCTTCTGTTTTGCTTTTCTACAGAATCTACTAACTGTAAATCTTGTTTGTATTTACTGACTTTTTATTATTGAATATTTTGTCTTTCTTCATGTTGCCTTACTAACTGTATCATCCAGTCCTTTTGTTATTTCTATGTATGTTAGTAAGCCAGTAGTTGTTGTTGTGTATGCAATTTCTAGCTGAATAAGTCCTCTTCAACTTTCTTTACGGGGTATGTATAGACGGTCTACATCAGCCTTTGGATGATGCATCTTGTGCTTAGAAAGAAGATTTCTTCTTTTAGAACCCATTCTCCTGATGTTTTTTGAGTCCAGTTTAAGATGTTGAAACTATATTGGACCACTGGGATGGCAAGGCTATTAATTGCCATAATTCTGTTCTGAGAATTAAATTCAGTTTTTAATATCAGTCGTAGCCTTCTATAGCACTCTTTACGCATTATTTCTTTCATTATTTATGGTGATTTTTTTCACTCTCATTTACACCTAGGTCTTTATAAGATTATTCTGGCTTTAATTCTTTTATTGTTACAGCAGGGTCTATGCTAATTGAGGATGTTTGTTGTAGCGATCCACGTAAAACTGTAGATTTAGCACATTTATTCAAATTGAATTTCATTTCAATGTCTTTGCTGAAGGATTTTACAGTTTGCAGATCTTCCAGCTCGTTATCATTCTTAGCAGACAACTTTAAGTTTAACTTTAATTTTGTCTTGCTAAGTTGACTGGTTAGTGCTACTAATGTTATGCAGAATAGTAAGGAAAACAAAGAATCACTCTGAAATATAACTTTTGATGTTTATTTCACCAGACTTAAAGGTTCCATTTGTATGATTGAGGTAAAGGGTTATTTTCCGTATCGATATGCATTGTTTGATGAAATTGATGATGATGGGTGATATCTTGTATATATTTAAATTCTTTAAAATCCAAGAATGTGGCACACTATTGAATGCTTTACGATAATCTATCCAGGCAGTACTAAGTTTTTTCTTTGTATTGTAGCAGTTTCCCAGGATCATTCTGTTAATAAGCAATTGGTCTTTACATCCGTAACAGCCACGTTTGCACACATTTTGTTCAATCGGTAACATGTCATTTGTTTACAAGAATAAATATGTCTGTTTTGTTAAAATAGATGCAATTAGTTTGTATGTTGCCGGAAGGCATGTAATCGGACTGTAGTTTTTCGAGTCGTTTGTGTCACTATTCTTGGGTTGAAGAAATGTAATTCCTTTGGTCATCCATGCAGGAATTTTAGTGGGATCGTTAACCGCATTTGGAAGTTCTTTGGCAAGTTTTATGTGCTGTATTTAAATAATAGATTCAGAAGTTAGGAATTTTATCTATACCTGGAAATTTTTAATTGTCTGTTTTTTTTCAGTGCACATTTAACATCCTCTTTTCTGATTCCAGCCCATGTCTGTTCTATTTTATTTTTTATTCGTTCTATCTCTTGTGCAATCCAATCTACTTCTTTGTTATGTTTTTTAGGGCAAGCATATATTTTTCCCAGAACTGTATAACTTCTTCCATTTTGGTGGGGACTGTCACTTCAATTCTTTTTTTACCTATTTCCCTGTAACATTTCTTTGCATCGGTTTGAAAATCTTGTTTTGTCTGTAGAATCTTGATTTATTCTCATAGCGTCTTATTCTTTGAGCCTTCAGTTGTATTGTTTGCTTTATTTTTTCCTTAGTTGATAGGACTTCATTATCATTTTTAATGTTGTATTTTCTTTCGACTCTTCTGCCTTTTCTAGTTCTTACATTTATTTTTCTTGTCATTTCATCGAGTACTGATAGTTCACTTCTAAGTTGTTTGAATTCTTTGCCTTGTTTTTAATTTGATGTTCAATTTCTTTGTTGCTGCTATTGCTGATGCATATATTGCTTCATTGAGATTTATATGAGTGTCTTCTTCATCCAGTATTAATTTGAGTGCTGCATTGTAGAGCTTAATAGTTTTGAGGTTATGCTTTGTTGGTTGTAATTTTAGGATCTGTTCTCGTTCCTCCAGTGCGGTATTTTGTATTACATTTATATGGTTCTTGATTTCCTCCTTGACTTCTTGCATAATGTTCTCGTTTTCCGTAAAGTAACAATAATAATAATAATAATAATAATAATAATAATAATAATAATAATAATAATAATTATTATTATTATTATTATTATTATTATTATTATTATTATTATTATTATTATGTCATTTTTCATCATATTTCGATTTCTGCATTGGTCTCACTACCAACCAAGTCTGCGGGGAGACCTAAGGCAGGTAGTGGCGTGTTGTTATGACTCCATTTCATGTTTTTCTATCCTCCCTATCATCCCCAGCATTACATAGATAACGTTTTCCTTAGTGTGTGGGCTGTACTTAATAAGACAATTTTTTGTATATCTCTTAAGCTGGGGTTTCCAGGGATTCTTTCAATGTGTTGTTTTGTTCCATTTTTTATCATTCCAAGTGCACCTACTATCACTGGCACAACTCTTGTTTTCAATTTCCACATTTTTTCTATTTCAATTTTATTATTATTATTATTATCATTATTATTATCATTATTATTATTATTATTATTATCATTATTATTATTATTATTATTATTATCATTATTATTATTATTATTATCATTATTATTATTTTTAATTTTTTGTTATATTATTACGATTAGAATTAATAAGAAATAATAACAATCAATTCTCTAGCAAAAATTCAACCCCTTATTTTTAATTTTGAAGGTCATGCATCTAAAAATAGACATCTAGCAACCCATGTCGATATTCATTTTTTTCCTTAACGTCGGATTTTTGGAATTTTATGCCAAGGACAATGAGTGATGCTAAGATTTAACACGTCAAGTTAAACTGCCTTTCCCTTATTCTTTTCTTTTCTTTTCCTTTCTCTTTTTTCTTCTTTTTTCTATATTCACTTGACTTTTTCTGGATAAACCTGAATCATTCATTGTTGTATAAATATGAGCTGACGAGCGGTGATAAAAAAGCCGCGAAATATTATATTACTTATGAATATATAAAAATATCCAACGTCTGTTCTTGATTTTGATACTCTGTCATATTTAACATTAAATTTGAACATTGAGTTCTCTTTGGATTTAATCTCTTGCGAAATTTATCTTATCAAGTACCAATGAACCAAGGAGAGAAAAAGAAAGAGATAAAGTGAGAGTGATGATTGAGCATAAAATTAATAAATTATGACTGGTGTGATAAAATTACTTCAATTACTTTATATTACGATGATATATATTTTTGATAACCTCTCTTTCAATATATCATTTATAATAGTTAAAGCATCCTAGTTATAGCATTTATTTACTTAGAGACGTTTGTGCCTTTAGTAATTTTTAAATTTTCAGTATTTAATTATTTCTTTCTTTTTTACGCCCCAACCGTACAATCGCTTCTATAGTGTGTTCTTTATAGTGTCTGGGCTTAAGTGATTACTGTGCATAAATTGGTTGGTACTGAGAAGTAATCTTCATTGAAACGAATGCTTTAACCCGAAAGATTTTCTTGTTAACTCCTCAGTAAACGAGCTGTCACCTTCTGACACGACTACTTCCCTTCTGTTTGGCTAGACTTAAAATAGCCACACCAATAAATGGATTGCTTTTAGCTTGTCCATTGTCTGTCCAAGATGACTACAACGATTTGTACCACTTTTAATTTTAACGTGATAAGGATAACGTGAAAGAATCTCAGATTGAATAATAATAATAATAATAATAATAATAATAATAATAATAATAATAATAATAATAATAACCCTGTCCTTTTTCAATATAAATCGATTTCTGCTATGGTCACAATACATACCAATTCTGCAGAAAGACCTAAGGCAGGTTGTGGTGTGTTGTTATAGCTGCATTTCATTTTTTTTTTTTGCTTTTATATTCCCCTAATATCCCTAGCCTTACATAGACAAAATTCTCTTTAGTTTGTGCGCTGTACTTATCAAGAAAATGTTTTTGTATATCTCTTATGCTGGGGTTTCCAGGGATTATTTCAATGTGGGTTTTGGGTTCCATTTTTTATCATTCCAAGTGAATCCACTATCACTGATACGATATTGTTTTCAATTTCTACATTGTTTCTATTTCAATTGCCAGGTGTTTATATTTTGAGAGGTTTTCGAATTACTTGGTTGGTATGTTACAATCCGCTGTACAAGCCATATATACTAATAAGCAAGTTTTTTTATATTGGTTATCAAAATAATGTCCGGCCTATTAGCATCAATTTTTCTGTCTGTGTAGATGGTGTAATCCCATAGAAAAGTGACATCTATTTCTGTAATCGGTGCTGGGTGATGTTCATACCAGTGTTTGTTTACAGATTTACCATAGTGTTTGCACATTGTCCGATGTAAATATTGCCCCACTCTATTGTGACGATATTTATATTAATTTAGAGCAAGTACAGAACATCCTGAGATTAGATAGTCTATTGTTTCTTGCTATTTATCACAGAACCTTCATTTTTGATCCACATTATTATGCATTATAATTGCCTGAAAGTTCCTAGTAAAAAGACTTTGGTCTTGTGCTGCAAGAATAAAGCCTTCAGTCTCAGACTTTAATCCAGATGCTCGTAGCCATCGATGAGTAATAACTTTATCAACATTAGATTTATTGGCACGTTCTGGATATTGACCATGCAGGGGTTTGTCTTGCCAGCGTTGTTTCATCTGTTCAGAAGCTTTATTATTATTATTATTATTAATATTATTATTATTATTTTGTGAACAATGTTTATACGGATTGTGTTAATAGTTTTGCCCTGTTATGTATTTTATTTTTTCTGTATACTCAAATACTTTCGATTCTAGGTTATCTGGGGAATAATACTTTTAAAGATAATGAAGTTTATTTCATTATTTTTGTTCATTTCTTCTCCAGAATTGAAGTTCGACAATTTTCAGTCCCGTTTGAACAAATATTGTTTTTCATTTGTGACTTTGTGACTATATTTCTCAATTTTTTTCTTATGCATTTTCAGAATTGCTTTTCTCTTTTATTCTATTTTCTTTTTAAATAATTACAACTAATAAAATGCTTAGTGTGATTTTCTGTTTCTTTGGTTTATTTTCTTTCAATTTCATTTTTGTCATTTTTTTATTTTTGGCATTTCTGTCTCATGTGTTTTATGACTTCCTCTTTTTGATTTCTTTCTCTCTTTCTTTTTTTCTTTCCTTACCATGTTTACTTTCTAATTTATGTGATTTTGTAGTGAACAAAACAAATTCCAAATTTAAAATTCAAATCTGACTCACTGATTTTGTTAGAAAAAAAATCAAATTTCTTTTACGAACCTTTTTCACGAGCCGACGCGAAGTTTGTTGCCAATGAGAAGCCCAGAATTATATCCGGGTGTGAATTTTCAAATGACCTGTCTGGAGCCCCAGAAAACGAAATAAAAGGACGAGACAAAAAGACGGTCGCAGTAGAGAAATTACGAGTATAATTAACACGTCCTTTGACAAACGTCAAGCGATCGTATTATTATAGACTCTCTTGCTCTCTCATCTTCTTTTTCTTCACTGTTCACCAATTCACTTAATAACCGATCGGTACCCAAAGACAGAGCAAAGACTTCAAAGACACTCCTAACAAACAAATGCTCACTCATTCAACATGCGCATATACTCTTCCAGTAGTTACTACTATGAACATTTTAAACAATCGTTATCAACCAAAAGATATTACTTAATTTTTGTTTTGTTACTATATACAGTTTTATTTTCTTGTTTTGTCCCCCTCTGATAGTGGGCTGTCTACTAACGAGGCCTAATAAAACTTATCTGTTTCAACACACATACACTTCACTATAACAGATAACCCACTATAGTTTAATACTTCCAAATTCGAAAATCTCTGTATTTCTTTGCTTCGTATTTCATTCACTGTCATATATTCTAGTAATCAATTTCGATTCATTCATGCCTTATTTCTTTCTTATATTTTCAATTCGTTATTGTAGTAATACTTTCATTCATTAATTGTTTGTGCAACATATTTTGTAATAATTCATTTCGTTGATCTTTTTTAATCTATCTTTTTCTTTCCATCTCTCTGTATCTTTCTATTTCATTTGTTTTATTGCATCTTCGTCTACCTTCCTTCCTTCCTTCCTTCCTTCCTTCCTTCCTTCCTTCCTTCCTTCCTTCCTTCCTTCCGGTATTTAATTTCTTATTCATGTGGTTTAATACTTCATAATTCGAAAATCATTTTCTTTTTCTTTATTTTTTCTTCCTTTCCTTTGCATTTTCTTCACTGTTATTTTCTTTTTTCTTTCTTTTCTCATATATTCTCAAACATTTTATTATTGATAATACTTACACTCATTAATTTTTTCTTAATCCAATTCGTCATATTTTGTAATAATTTCCTTCCTTGATCTTTCTTTTATTCTAGATTTATTTCCAAAATTTATTTATATATTTTTGATTTACTTGCTTTAGTTCCCCAAAACTTGGCAATCATTTTTATTCCTTTCTTATTTCTTTATTTCTTCATTTAAATTTAATATCTCATATATTTGCTTAAATATTTTTCTATTACTGTATACATGATCATGCTCAAAACATTTTTGTGACGTATTAACAATGCCATTCATTATTTCTTTATTTGCAATCAGTTTCCACTTTCTCCTATGTGACGTTCCCCTAAACCTTTCCTCTCAAGCTTTTCCTCATTTACAACGCTTCTCTCGTTCCCATCTCTATTATTTATCATATTTCCCTTCCACAATCCAGTTTTCATTCTACTTTATTCCCCCTTTTATTTTTATTTTCATTCATTTCAGCTCCGTTCCACGTCTCAAATTTTTTTTCTCCTAGTCAATTTCTTAATTTTCTATTTTTCGAATCATTTATCTGTCCATATTTTATTTTCTTTTTTTCCATTTCATTTTTCGCATTTCTACATTTTTTCTGCAAGACTTTATCATATTTTATACCAAACCAGCTTTACTCTCCTTATCGACTTTACTGACTTTAAATTCCTACTGCACTTCTGATATTCCATACATATTTGGGATAGGAAATTAAGAATTAAAATTAACCTTCTTCTTCACTTTTACAAAAATTCACAATGACGTATGAAATCCTGGTTTTTCCCAAAGAGTAAAAGGTTTTACTTCGTGCTTACAGAAAAGGTCGAAACCAGATTTCGCGAGTAGATGTTAAATTGATATTCAGACCAATGGGAGCAACTTGCAAGACCATAAAAACTTCGCGATTCAGTGCGAAAAATAAACATCAGTCAGACACTCAGATGGGAGCAGTGAGATACATAACTAAAATTTATCTGAAAAACAATAAGTCGACCCGGACATAAGGTCGCGTCGCACAACGTTCTCTTTATTTTTCGTGTGCTGATTCATTTTACTTCTTTTTCTCCAAAGACATTCCTACCAAACAAAGGCTCAACATACATGCGTACGCATAAACTCTTTCCACAAAATTACTCATACTAATATTTCTTGATACCCTTAAATTTCTCATTGAAGATTCTACGAATTCTTGTTATTGTATTCTTTTAATACATTTCTATTCAATCATACAAAATATGTATTAATACCCATTTGCAAGAATCTGTTGAAATATGTCACCAGTTTTACAAACAATGACAAATCAATTGATTCGTAAAACGGATAAGATTTTATAAAACGCCATTTTTTAAAATAAAATTGATCTCTAAAATAATGAAAACATATCTACGTAATACCGTACGTTTTTTTCTCATGAGAGACTCAAAAAAAGATCATCTCGCCATGAACAGAAGAAACTGAGTATATAATCTATAAAATAAATTAAACAAACCAAAAGGGGATTATGTATTCATAAAATGGAAGCGTTTTATCAGGAAAGATATTTTAACTGTTGCATTCTCTTGTAATATGGTTCATGCAAATTTCTTAAACTGAATCCATGATTATTTGCATTAATTAAAGCCAACCTCTGTATAAACTGCGTCTACAAGTTCACCAGTTATCACATTATTAATAAACATATACGATCACATTACAAAATTCATGGTTTTACTGATCCATATAGAACAAAAGTCGATGCTCCCGTGTACGTGCCTATGGTATTCTCCGGCATTTGCTGTAGAATCACAATTCTAGAGAATATATATATAATATACTAATATATTATGCTCTCATTACGATTGAGATCTCTAGAGAAGAATATTTTAAAAACAGTTTCCACTTTAGCTATATGCGTGACTCTTCAGAAATAAATTGAGTTCTCTCGGAAACTGGCGCGTGTAAACACTGCTGATATACAACACGTTTAAATTTCCCTTCTCTGATACAATGGCTTAGGACGTAGAGACTCCGACTGACAAATTGGTCGAGTTTCGATCCCAGCCAGAGGCGAGTGGATATGTCTAGCCACGCTGATGAGCTGTGATAGCGCGAAACGGGCTTGTATGTGGATGACACACACGTATATATAGGAAACGCTTTTGACCTCCATCAGAAGTAGAAATTGAGCTCTGAGCAGATACGACAAAACTACTTCATTTTTGACATTATATAATATGTTTGTTATAAAGGTAAAGAATAGCATCCATAGTTAGGCGCAATATTCTCTAAAGGCACGATCTCTCTTCGAGGTTTATCTGTTCATCATGACTGGTAGTATCTCGAGGTCTGACCGCCAGTAATAGAATCTAACCAGTTTGGTTTTGGAGAAATTTACTGTTAGATCGCAAAAGAGGTCAGCTGTCAGATAATCAAGTTCTTTTAATGTTCTCCAGTATATCCTCGTATCATCGGCATATATGTTTAAAAATGATCGGATTATATTCTTAAAGAGATAATTTATGTAAATCTGAAAGAGGGTTATTTGAAGAATGAATCGCTGGGGCACGCCTGCGTTAGCCGCCACGTGCTTGGATTATTAGCCGTTAAGAATTACATTTAGGTATCTGCATGTTAGGAAGGGTGTTATTACAAAGAAAACAGTTTCAGTGATTACATAGTTGCAGAGCTTGTGTAATGAACATTTGTACCACATTTTTTCGAAGACATTCGAGACATCTAATGTGAAAATACTTTAGGTATGTGTGTTAGCAACAGTTTCATTATATTGATGTGTTGTGGTAGTTAGGACGTCAGCGGTAAATTGCGCTGATCGAATCTCGTATTTCTTCTTCTTCTTCTTCTTTAAAATCATGGCCTTCCACGTCTCCCTATTCTTGGTTCCTCTTAGTAGGCTTTCTCTTGTTACAAGCCATGTTCTCCCATCTACTCGCTCAGTCCAGTAAAATAAGTTACACGCTGTTTTCCCCTGTCTCTCTTCTGTATCTGGCCTGTTAGTATCAGGTTCTCTAAGCCCTCCTTCCTCATTGAATGTCCCAGGAATTTCAGCTGCCTCTTCATGAGGCTCAGTATAAATTTCATTTTCGTTTCCAACCTTTACAAAACCACATCATTGTTCACGTTCTCGGTCCATGATATCTGCACCATCTTTCTGTAGATCCACATTTCAGTTACTTCAAGTTTTTCTATCATTTTTGATGATATTGTCCAGCATTGACTGCCATATTGAAAAACTGAAATCACATAGCTATCCAGTAATCTCTTCTCTGTTTCGAGGAAATTTTTCCTGTCTCTTAATACTCTACTCAGCTTTTGGAATGCGTGCATCGCCATGTCAATTTGCTTTCGGATATCTGTGTCGCATTTACTGCTTGTCACAAACAGGCATTTCTATCCAGATGCTTGACATCCATCTTGTAGATGATGACCACAAAAGTTTACGAGTGATACAGCGGAGAGTAATGGGTCTGTACTGGTAGGGGAAGAACAGATTCTTCCCCTACCAGTACAGACCCATTGGCAGCTTCCTTGGAGACAAGGCATACAGTCGACGCCTTCTACATGCTTGGGAATGATTTCTTCTTCAAGCAGTAGTTAAATAACTTACTAAAATCGGAAATAATTCAGTGTTGATATTGTTAAGATGAACCACTGGAATTATATGCGCTCCAGTGAATCTTTGGTTGTCAAGTCTTTTGACAAAATTTAATGAGAATATTACTGAGATTGTGCTGAGTGACACGTGGCAAGTTTGAGGGGTGATGGCCTTTGCGTCTAACGTTGAGTTTGAGGAAAAGATCGAGACGAAGAACTGAGATTTTTCTGTCGGGCCTAATTATAATATTGGGCACATCCGCTTTGTCACTTTTCGTAATTATTTTGGTATTCATTAGAATTCACGAGTTACAATTTCCTTCTGTTCAGAGCATATTTTCCAGAACTTTCTTAGTTATTGCGGGCGATTCTGAAAGATGAAAGGCCTGACTACACCGGTCTTTACGATAGATTTTGAAGTAGTGGTTCCAGTGTGCTAAGTCTGAAGCACATTCAGAGCTGAACCAGGGCTGGTTGTTTTATTTATTTATTTTTGCTGGGTCTCTTCTAGTAAACCATACTATTCATGAATGGATAGATTCGGAGATTAGGGCAGCAAGTTTTGGTAGGGTAGGGGACATAATGTTTGAAGAGGTTTGGAAAAGAATTTTCCAACACCGAATGTTGTCCCAGTTTGCCTTCACGTAACAAAAACCCGTAATATGGTACCGTAAGTCAGGGCAAGTCAATTGCAGATAGTCAGTTTAAACGGTGATTAGAGAAGTATTAGCTGTGCTAATGATTCGTTAAAAATATGGTGTGTATTCGTCAGAGCAGGGTGTTAGAAAAACCTCAAGGAGTTGGGTCTGCTGCCCTGTTGCATCCGAGACACGAGTTAGTTTATCAATAATCTGCATCAGTTCATATATCTCTGCAGTATCTTTCTTCCTCCGGTTTTTTTGAATAACCCCTATTTGTGGTAAACATTGAAGTCGTCACATATGTGAATGCTGGCCGAAGTAAATTCAGTGTGTATATTGTCAATCCTCTCTGATATCTGATCGAAGATTACCGACCCTTTATCCTGAGAAAGATACAAATCAAAGATGAATTTTGAACTATGGATAAATGCCACGCCGAAAAACATATACGGAGATTAAGATCCTCGTTTTTACATATTCTTTACAGACATCACTTTGGTTCTTGAGAGTAGAAGTATTTTAAAACTAAAACAAACATGATCTTTAGAGTGTTTGTCCATTATTATCATAAACTTGGAAAAAATATATATAGAATAATGCAGACAGAACTTTGTATTTTTAAGTAAACTTATATGAATGAATAATGTCCGTTTATATATCTTACTATAAAAAATGTAAAAAATCAAGTGTCTATCGCATTTTGAAACAGTATCATTCTCAGCGAATATGATCTGAATCGAAATGTGCACATATGCAACTGGTACTTGGCAAGATATTTAGACGTTAGGAATTACAAAAGAATTTTGATTAGAGTTATGAAGTTTACAGTATTTACATTATTCGGACTATTGTCCTCATCTTTGTTGACATTTGTTCGACGTTTCGGTCGTTGTACGCTCTAGCTTTCTTCAGGTGCTAGGAATTTCAAACCGAACACTTTATTACAATCAGTGAGGTATATCATCTACATTACTCACCTAAAACCTAAATTCATGAGTTATCTCCCTCTAACCCTGCAAGTTACTTGCTGTAGATTGGCATTGAACTCACAACTCTAAGAGCCAAGTTAGGAACTAACCAACGTCTATATCCACTGGGCCATGTGTCCTTAATATAGTAGATATAAACACAAAGTTAGCAAAAAAGATGAGGACAATAGTCCGAATAATATAAATACTGTAAATTTTAACTCATCCCAGAAGTATAGACAAATACTAGAGTTATAAAGTTATATTATATTTAGAAATATAGGGATTTTTGATTCAACATTATATGAAATAACATCATGTTAATTTAAAAACGGTTATTGTTTAGTGTCGTTTGTAATCAAATGGATTAATATTAAACATTTCGTGATAGAAGTGTGGATATTTTAAATATCTAAAATTTCTCCTAGAAGTTATCGTTCCATTAGCACCGTATTGCAAAACCAAAATTGATGATATTATTCCCAAATAACTTTATAGAAAGATAGGTTAAATAGAATACTTATTGGGTACACCAGAGATCACTTACTCGTGTGCTTTTTCATAAAATATTTCCTTCTATTGTAAAATACGTTCAAATATTTTAGGTACAAAAAGCAAAGATAACACAAACATTGAATGATACTATGTATAAACATGAAATAAATTGTCTTTATTGCACTGCTTTACGTTACTAATAGTTATCGTTTTGAAAGAAAAATTAGTGAGTAAAACGTTTGAAGATTGGGTTAAATTTAAAAAAAAACATTGACTGATTCGCAATGTGTATATACTTCGCTATTTCTTTCTTTTGTGTCGTGTCTCTTCATGATGTAAGCGATTTTAGACTTTCATTTGCCTCTTTCCTTTATCGATTTTAATATATGTCCTCTTGTTATTTCTGCCAAACATGTTCCACCATCCATCTGCACAATTCAAAATGATATATACATTTGATATATATTTTCATCATCTGCAGCGGGGTCAAACAGGGTTTTGTCCTCGCTCCTACTCTCTTCGGAATCGTTTTCGCGCTACTTTTGAAGCACGCCATCGGCTCATCATGGGAAAGAATTTACCTGCATACGAGATCAGATGGCAGGTTTTTCAATATCGCATTTCTCAGATTCAAGACTAAGGTAAGAAAAGTCTTTCCCAGAGACGCGTTGTTTGCTGATGATACAACATTAGCATCGCGTTTACGTAAACTTCAAACACTGACGGATCATTTCTCTCAGGCATGCAGAGATTTTGGGCTGACCATTTGCTTGAAAAATAAAAAAGCATACAGGGTCAAGGTACCGCAGCATCACTGGTCATTACCATCAATGAGTATTAGTTAGATGTGGTCCATCAGTTTACCTACCTTGGTTATATCATTACTGGCAACCTCTCTTACGACATAGAGCTCGACAAGAGAATTGAGAAAGCAACCACAACCCTTGCGTGCCCCACAACACATGTTTGGACGAACTACAAGCTGGCAGTGAAGAGAAAAATGGCAGTGTACAACGTCTCTATCATTAGCGCACTACTGTACGGCAGTGAGACATGGACACGTACACTAGGCAAGAGAGGCGTCTGAAAACCTTCCACGTGGGAAGTATCTAACGTATATTGGGAATCCGATGGCAAGATAAGGTGCCCAATAAAGAGGTCCTGTCATTTGCGGGTCTGGCTACCATATTCACATTCCTTAAACAGCGCAGACTCCACTGGCTATTTCATGTCCACTACATGCTAGTCGGTCGTATTCCAAAAACATCCTGTATGGAGAGCTGGACTCTGGAAGAAGGACCCACTGCGATATCGTGACATCATAAAACATATAGTTTTATCATTTTCTACTAGTTAAACACGTGTATTGTAGTATTTTACTACATTGCCTCTTTCGTCATTATCTGAATTATTGAATTTAATTTTCTGTATAATATTTTATCTTGCAAAATTTCTCTCAAAATTTTTTTAGATTATTATTTTAAATATTTTGAAAGAGAGAGAAATGCATTCAATTTTACAAAAGTACTTTGGTAATTTTTTTCTGAATATTTTAAAATTAAAAATATATTTAACATGTTATAGTCAGTTAATATTTGGAAATGCAAATGTGAGAATAGTATCAAATTTTACTTTTCAAATACATTTATAGTTTTTATTCAATTTTTCTTTTTATTCCCCTCCACTTTATACTTTCTGACAATTTTGTCTGTGTATTCATATTGTATATGTCTATTTATTATATCTGAGTCTAAGGAGATAAAATTTTCACTTACCTTGTTACAAATTGTATTTAGAATAGTCTAATTTAACTGAATGTTTACTTTTAATTTTTCAGGTTGATGTGGGAAAAATATTTGTAAATAAACTCTTTAAATTCATTTATATGTTTCATCATTTTATTCTTTTTCATTCTCTTCCTCTTTATCATTTGTGAACAATTTATCTCTGTTTTCATATTATATATTTTCATATTTTATGTTCAATGAATATAATGTTCACTCCACTTGTTAATATTTATTTAGAATTTTCTAAGTGAATTTAATAATTACTTTTATTTTTTAATGTATAAATTGATAAAAATAATTTTTAATTCATAATTTGTAAAGTAAATATTTTAAAAAATTTTTAAATTTTTTTGTTATTTTCTATTAAGTTTTGCGTCAGTTAAATTTTGTTATTTACAGGTTTCTATTCACTTTCTCTTTATTTTTCTCCACCTTTCATTTTCCTCTTGTCTATATGTATGTGTGTTACTCATTTTTGCGTACGTATTTATTCCTACCTAAATAATGTTTATGTGATTCTCTCTGTGCATGAATCTCCTTACTCCTTATTTTTGTGTTCATTGTTTTACGTATGTGCGATTTAATTCCTTAATGTGTGTGTTTGTATGCGTGTGATTTGATGTATCTATTCTCAATATATTTTCGCTTTAAAAATCACTCTGTTATGAACTATTCTTTTACAAAATATTTTGAGTGAAAATTAAATTTAGATATTCATCAACGGTCTGAACGAAGTAATGGTAAAAAATCTACTTTATATTACTGATATATATTCCGGATTTATAACTGTTTAATTATCTATTGAGCTTTGTTTAATATATATATATATATATATATATATATATATATATTAATCATATTATAGAGGGCTACATAGGAGTAAAAATATTAGAGGAGAGTGAAGAGGAGGACGAACCAGTTAGAAAGGTGCAAGAGAAGGATGGGAATACAGGTGTGATGACAGTTGCAAAGGTGGAGAGAAAGGTAAGGATAAACAGGGCGGTGTGAAAGAAACAAGAGTCAAGTAGTTAAGAGATGAGTATTGACCGTGAATTTAAATTGCTGGAGGTTGTAGCCGTCAGGAAAGAAAGAGTAAGGAAGCGAGTTACACAGGCGGAAAGTGCGAGAAAAGAAGCTGCAGGAGTAGGATTGACGTGTGCATTTGTTTGATCACACTGTGAATAGGTGAGACCCAGTTGTCAGTCTGGTTGCACGAGTAAACACCTGATGCGGAGGCACCAGTGACTTAAGTTCGTTGGAGCAGAAGCCATGGAAGTATTTACAGAACAAAGGGAAGCCACATCTCATTGGTCGGAAAGTGGCTGTAGTCGAGCCGCCAAGTCGGTACCTATCACATTACTGATTCTCGTTTGGAGCCTGTCAAGAACACGAAGATGAACAGTGGGTTTACCTGACCAAATCTGGCAGCATTACTCCATGCACGGACGAATGGTTGATTTGTATATATGCAGGATGGTTTCAGGTAGGAAAAACATCCTGGCCTGAAACATTGACCCAACATTCCTAGCGGTGGATTTAGCTATCGACTCAATGTAGTGTTTCCACTTGAGATCAGAAGAGAGGGTAAGGCTGAGGAAGCGCAGAGTATTGCTCTCGGGGAGACTCGCTTGGTCTATGTTTATGGGAGGCAGGAGAGGTTGCCTGTGATGATTGACAGACAACAGCTTGGTCTTAGACGCACTGAAATTTACAAGCCACTTCTTACCCAAATTAACCATAAAGTGTAGATCCTTCCCAAGATCAACAGCGAGATTATGTGTGTCCATCACGCCGGGATTCTTAATGATGCGGGAGTAAATTATGGTGCTATTTGCGTAGATGCTTAGCTGGATCTTGAAAATATGGAAGAGCATCGAGACTAGGATAGAGCTCTGAAGGACACCAGCGTTTGTACAGTAGGGTGTGGAGGCATTCCCATTCAGAACAACCTTCATTATGCAGTTATGTAGGAAAGATAAGATCAGATCATGCAATCGTCCGGTAATACCGTAACCGCGTAGCTTGCATAGAAGACCATCGTGCCAACCCTTGTCAAAAGCCTTGGAGATGAACAGAACAAGAGCACGAGCCTCGCCGGACTCCTCGAGTTCCTGGAACATGTACTCCGTAATGGTCGTTAGCATGTCGGCCGTGGAACTGGCAAAGCGGAAGCCATACTACCTGTCGGAGAAAAGTTTATGGGCAATAAAATGCTGAACTATTTCAGCATTAATAATGGCCTCGAACACCTTCCCGAAAATTGATAGATTTCTGATAGGGCAATAGTTGGATGGGTCAGAGTGTTCACCACAATTCTTAAACACAGTAGCAACAGATGAGCACTTCCAGCATGTAGGAAAACAGGATGCAGTGAGGCAGTAGTTATAGAGTTTAGAGAGGACAGAGGAGTGTTCAGGGGCACATTAAAAATAATCACCGGGATTCCATCACCATCGCTCGCCTTGTGGGGATCAAGTATTGATATTATACGGGATACTACTGTCGGGGTAATGTATATATCGTACAGTTTAGCTTCAATTCTAACAGGGAAGTCGGGTGAGGGTTCTCCAGATGTTATTTAATAAATATATATACGATGGCTCATACTTGTATTGTATTATTATCCAGGTGTAAATGAAACAGAACTCAATGTAAAAACAGAGCTTCACTATATATATACTAATGAGCATACCTCTTTCGAATCCTACCTCTTTCGCATGAATCGAACTTTCAAGCGTTAGGCAATCATCAGCTGCATATTTCAAGCTAGCAGTGAAACAGATTTGAATTTAAATTCGCTCGATGTTCATAAGAAATAAATCTTATAATTTAATTTTCTGCTTTATTAATAACAAGTATAAAAATTTGAATATTTTAAGGTTACGTATAGATAGAAATGTTAAATTTTAATTTAAAAGTTAAAATTAGAATAAAAAAAGTCTGAACAATTAAATTGCAGGGAAAAGAAAGAAAAAGGGCTTAAGTCATGAAACGTAAAAATTGAAATATTCACTTATTACATGTAGATGAAAAATTAAGATTTGAAAATTAAAAAAACAAATAAAAATATAAAATAAAATAAAATGAAAATAAAAATTAAGAATAAAATTTAAAATTTATAATTAAAATAAAAATTAGAAAGTGTAACATAATATAAGCGGCTTAATTTATAATTATTAAAATAATATTGCGGGGGAAAAGAAAAAAGAAAGAAAAAAATAAAGTAAGAAGAAGGAAAGAAAGAAGCAAATGTAGATGAATTTAAATCAAAATGGATTTAAGAATTCAAGTAAGTATTTTTCTATGACTGCATGTGGTCATTAAATTACTTTTTTTATTAAGCAAATTAGGGTTATTCATATGGTTTCAGATGAGTTTTTCTAAAAGCTTTAGATTACATTTATCTCCTTTACTATTGTAATATTTGAATTTAGCTACGATATTCCAGTTAATAATTGTTTTTGTTGTAGTTTTATAATTGCTAATAATGTATAGATAAAGCAGAAATTTGCTGTAATTACTCTTCTTTATAGATAATATGTGGCTGTTAAGTCTTATCTTCTACCTGTTAGATGTGCTTTCAAAAAAAAAAAACATAATTTCCATCCGAATCGATTCGAGCTCTATAAACAATAAATTCGGACATACATTGCCTATCCAATGGGTGGACTTTATTTTTTCGGCAATTTTATTAAAGCTATTTTTAGAATGGTTATTTTTGCTATTACTAATGTTGTTCATGTTGGCTAAATATTTATTTGAAATCATAGTATTATGTCGTCAAATATTTTATCTGTTTTTAATGCAACTATAACTGACTATAACATTGTCTTCTTTGAATTTCTTTCAGTGTGTGTGTGTGTAGTGGATAAGAAATTAAGAATTAAAATCAACACACTTCATCACTTTTACAAAAAGTCACAACGACCTGTGAAATATTGGGTTTTCTCAGATAGAAAAGGATCGACCATGTGCTTAAAGAAAAAAGTTGAAACCAGATTTCTCCAGTAGGTGTTAAATTGTCTTTGACTAATGGAAGCGACTTGCAAGACTTGAGGACTTCGCGATTCAGTGCAAAAAAAAGATCTATATAAATGATCTCGGTGTCAGTCAAGAATGTCAGTCTGATGGAAGCAGCGAGAAGGACAATGCTAAAATGTAACTTCAACTTCTAATCTACCCCGAGATAAGGTCAGGTCGCACCTTGTTTTCTTTTTCCTTATTTCTTGTGTACTGATTCTTTCTACTTCTTCTTCTCTATCCAAAGACATTCCTACTGAATACAAACATACATACAAACGCATATACTCTTTAGAAATTTACGAACATTTTCTACACATCATGATACTCATACATTTATCATTGAACACGAAGACTACCCTTAACTTCTTAATAATATTTCTAATTGCACATTAACTCCTACAATGTATGTTATACTTTTCTTTTAATATATTTCTATTTGAACATGAACATTGTATATTTTTATTCTTACACTCTTCTACACTAATTAACACATTCCAACTTGCAACCAACCTTCTGATGAAAGACTGCTAATTCTGATGACAATAATTCTGCATAAATCTTGTAAGCGGCAGGGAGTTCGGTTATGTCTGACACAAGGCCGAACTAAAAAATTTAACCAGCTTCCAAAGCTGCAGGTGAATTGTAGAAATGTTTGAGAATTAAGTTAAGTGTTTACCAATGTTTGTTTGAACGTTGGGCTGAAAGGTGGCTTAAACCAAATAATGTTGCTTTTAAGTGATTTCTCCTTACTTCTAATGACCTTTTTTGTTACCGACTATTCTAAACTAATGTTGAGTTTAGTTTTATCTAAAGTATTAACGTATATAATTTTAGAATTGTCAAGAAGTATTTTGTTGTTAGAGTTGGTACTTAAACGAAACTGGATAATTTTTTGTAGGTTATTGGTGATTCTCTTAGAATTATTTGATTCCTTTTGATGTATGTATGATTATTTGGGTTCTTATTTACATTTTGTTTTATTTTATTTCATTTTTTTCAATATTTTCAAACTTGAATATTTTTATCTATATGTTATATTTGAATACTATAAATTTTTACATTTCATTATTTACACCCCTCTGATTTTTTATTTTTGATATTTTCTATCTTTAATTTTAATTTTAATTTTAAAATATATTTATAAATTTAATTAATATATATCTATATCTATATCTATATATATATATATATATGTGTGTGTGTGTGTGTGTGTGTGTGTCTGTGTGTGTGTGTGTGTAATTTTTTATCTCATAGCGTGTGTTTCAATTCTGTCCTTGTACCATACTATCGTACAGAACTCAGCTTAAGAATTATTGGTGTTTTCTTTTATTGAAATCCTTATTAATGTATTTTTTTAAAAATATTATTATGTATTTGATAACATTATTACAGTCGGTATTTTGTCGAGGCTAAACACTATTTCATTTATCTTTGCTGAGTTTTGATAAGGTTTCCTGAAGACGGTCATTTTATACAGTTTCACCTTGTTTATAATTACACGTGTTCACAAAACTAAAATTTTAGTTTGTTTTACAATGCTACAGCAAAATTATATAACTTTTGGCAAACATTTCCAAAGAAATCTAGTTTTATATCCATAGTTAAATCAAATAACAAGAAACGGATAACAGTCAAATAAAAAGCACGGCACTACATTCAATTATATAATTGATATTGCAATTTCAAAATAAAAAAAAAACAACATTATAATGTCTATTTCTGAAGATGTATAAATATTTCCATTGCATGAATTGAATATTTTGTTTGTGTTAAGCTTTAGCGTAACCCTCATTCTCGGTATCCTTACCCGCCTATCACCCTCCCTCTGACATTTCCTATATTTAATCTTCCATTCTCCTCTCTATTTAAC
Source organism: Ascarosepion bandense (assembly GCA_037127315.1). Taxonomy (NCBI): domain Eukaryota; kingdom Metazoa; phylum Mollusca; class Cephalopoda; order Sepiida; family Sepiidae; genus Ascarosepion; species Ascarosepion bandense. Next base: position 346,281 of record JBBBDQ010000845.1, read on the forward strand.
CCCCCCCCTGCGCAGTAGTGGCAGTGACATGCCTTGCTCGGGGTGAAACGCTTATAAAAAAAAAAATCAAATAACAGAGTAATTGCGTAGAGTCCTGAATATTATTTCTCCTATAATGGTGTTTGTCAGTGTTTCTACAAGTAGTGGTAGTGTTTTTTTAACTTTGTTTTTTTTAGATTCGTGTCTTTTGCTGATGCAGGAAGCTAATGAATGAATATTTACTAGTTTACAGCTTTTCTTTCGTCTTATGTCTGCTGAATATCATCGAAACTCACTAAATTTATATTTTTCTATTGGTTACCAAACAGCATAAATGGAACTTAAAGTCAAACTAACAGGCAATGTTTGAATATCGCTACCTTATCCATATTAGTGAGAAAATGAACTGATAAAAGCTTATTTAACCGTTAAACTACAAAACAAATCCCCTCCACGTATATATACATATAACGCTCACCTGAATATATATATAGATATAATACTATATGAATAATTTCGACGATATAATTTTTGTCAACATATTTTTAGTCTGTAGTTCAGGCTATTCATTGTAACTACAAACTCATTATGCCACGTTCATTAAATTCGTTGAGATAATAATCGTATGTTGAAATTTGAAACCAAACCTATTATCAGGATAATCTTTTTTTCTTTATTATGGTTTTATTCTTTATTATGGTGTTAACATTTTTAGAAAAAAAATTATATTATTTTTTTACAGCGATTCCTGAAATTTTTAATTCAAAACCAGCACTATCTATAATCGGCGAATTTATAACAGCTAGCTTCATCCTTTGGAATTTTTTTTTCAGAGGGAGAAACGACATGTGGTTTGGATTCCTGGAGGCATGCACTGTTTTTCGTTACTACGATTTCGCTGGTAGGGGATATTTCATCACCGCCGACAAACTACCGCCTAATCGCTGTAGACTACCATTACCTGTACAAATCTTGCAAAGGCTTTGCGTCTTAAAGATTTTGAAAGTTTGACTGTTTTATTATTTACAATATTATATTTTGCTAAGTTGTTTTAATTTTTGAAATTTTCATTACACAGAAAATTGAAATTTTTAGTCAAACAGAAAAAATCATTTGCACACAAATGCTATTTATTTGCTTGTCATAAGTTCAGTAAAACATATTTTTTTACATTATCCATATTCAAAAGTATCCTTAGTAAATTAATTTTATTCGCTTTTAAAAAGTTATTTTTAAAAATAATTTTTAATAAAATATTTTTATTTTGTTTGAAATAGTTATGTTTTAAAAATGATACTTAAGCAATTAGTTTCATTTGTTTTTAAATGTCAGCAAGAAAATTTCAGGGTTTGAATGTCGGTAACTCGGTGGGTATGAGTCGGCGGCTTTGAGTTGACGGTGATGATTCGAACTACTCCCTGATTTATCGATCTTTGCTGATTTTTATTCACTATTTAAAAAAATGATAAACACGTATATAAACAAATTAAACACGAGTATCCACGAACACAATGTTTTATCAGCATATATATTTCTTAAAAACATTCATTCATTTAAATGCCATACATGATACACGTTTGGACGATCATGTTAGACTGGGTAGAAGATTATCCCGCAGTAGGTTGCCATTATTTTATGCAGTAGTCTGGTTGTCAGCCGAGGCTAGAAAACCAAATCTGTGCTGTTATTAACCCATAACTGGATGGAAAAGACGGATTGTTACTTTTCCTAAGGGTATTTGCGAGTAAAAGAATGCAAGATATTAAAGTGGAATTCGAACTTGGCTCCCCGATTTCTCGTTTCCAACCGATATTAGATGCATCACAACGCACATCACACGCTATGAAATATGTCTTTTTCTGACGCGCGCCAATAGTCAGGAGTGTGAAATTCCGACTGCTGACAAATTAGTCTGGTTTCAGTCCTGGCGAAACAGCCCTGTCTGCGGGTAGTTATTTGGGCGTATCGAATATATATATATATCCATATATATATACTTATTTACTTATACTTATTTACTTATTGTATTTCAATAATGTCACTGTCCAACTTTGACACATTTGTTTCATTGAGAATTTGTCTTTTACATCCCTCCATGATCCCTCCATGGTATTCTCAGCGTTTCGTAAATTCTGATATCTGTTATCTCCAGGATTCTTTTCATCTGTGAACAAACTGTCCAGCATTCCTTGCTCTATATGAAGATTAGAATAACATCGGTAATTGAAATTTGTTTTTTCGTTTCCATCAAGATTTTATTTTTTATTCATAATTAAATTAGTTTCTAAAAAGTATCTGTTGATGTTCAAATACGCGCTTTGATTGCAGTGTCATATATACGAATCTCTTAAAACAATTAGCTGATATTTAAATTTCTATAATTTTCAGATATGAAATTCGTTACTTAGATGTTTGGATGCTTGGCTTTTTCACTGGCTAACCATTGTAAATAATCTTTTTCTAAAATTGATGGGTAATTCTTTCCTCACGCTCACTTTTAATAATTTTCCTAAGAAGACCTGCGGTTTTCTTTCTGTTTTTGTGGTCAACTTTTTGTGTATATTCATAAAAATATATTCCTTTTTGCATTCTGTAGAACTGTATGCTGCACTCCTTGAAAGCGCCCCTTAAAAATCATTTTATTAATACAATGACTCACGGACTCCTCAGGTTATTTGACAAATAGATCTATTGTTTCCAATCATTAAGAAAATGCACCTTATAAGAAAAGTTAATACTCAAGCAAAAATGATATCCACTAAAATATAAAAACTGCTAGAAGCCAATAAAAGTCAAAACAATGGTTTCGAATGTCGGTGAGCGCTCATGCCTGTCTCAAAATCTAAACTTTAGCATTCATATCGTTATCAGAATAAATCTTCGAATATTAAATTAACGACCATTGTTGAACACCTTAACAGAAACAACGGCATGAGTAATAATCTTTATAGATTTTACTCTGATGGCGTAAATGTCGTTAGGCACAGAATCTGCTAGCTACTAGATAATTAATTCATTTCGAAATTCATTCACATGAGAGACCTTTATCAGGATATATCTAAAGTCTTTGACAATATGTGGCGTCAGTGGTTGGCAAATAGACTGTCAGGCTTTGGAATATTTGGAAGGATTTTCTGTTAAAATCTCTGTAAGAATCTTTTGATAATTATCAAGTCCTTCCTAAGAGAAGATCGTTGCTAAGTGCCAGCCATCGGAAACTATTATCATCAATAACAGTCTTTCACGAGATTTTCACTTCGATCGTACCCTGTTTCTACTGTATATTAATGATATATCTAAGAGCATACTACGACCATTATTGCTTATCAATGCCGGTGATACAAGTGCACCAACAATATTCTGAAAAAAAAAATCAGGCTGCTTCGCACTTCTTTGACATAACCCAGGTGCCTCAGTGTGAAAAATACTTAGTTATAAAATTCGATACACCCAAATAACTAACAATCCATCACCACCAAGTAGACCCCAAATATTGCTCTATGATGATGAATGTGTGTTCCTGGGAAAGATGCTGTTTGACTTGTAAATCTGTTGAGAATCAAGCTTTTGCCTGACTTCCAGTGGAACTCCTGTGTGCGATCCATTGCTAAAGATGCTGACAAAATGTACTGTTGATGTACTGCAGCAATACTCTATGTTTAATAGATATTTAATGATGAATTATAAAAACTGAGTATTGCTGTCATATCTGTGAGGCGCAGGGGTGGGCATAATCTTCCCTTGCCTTCCTTGATAAAGTTCAACCGTTTTTACGTGGATCTGTGTGTTAATTTCTACCCTACAACAACTTTTACATAGATAGAGATCTTGTGTTTCCCTTCTAATTCAATGACACCTGTGCCGATGATGTTCATTCCTTAGCCACATTGCTGACCATTAAAACTGAGGGACGTTCTTCCACTTAAATAAGAATGAATCATCGCCATTTCTTGATATTCCTGTAGATATAAGTAAGTCTTTCTCGGGTGGTTGGTTGTCAAGAACTGTTCATTTGTGAAATAGAATCCCTATTCAATTACTACAATCTTGACAATTTAATGTCTAAGGTTATCTGTTTGGCACAGAGCCATTACATTTAATCCTTTATACACTACTATTATACCACACAATAAAAATCTACCTTGAGTAGTTTTTAGGCCTTCTATTTGATGAAGTTATTTTTTAAAAAATAATAAAACCAATGGGCAACAGCTAAATAGGTCAGATTAATCCGTAATGTGATAAAATAATAATTTATCAAGTTGTAAGAAAAATATCTTCAAATAATTCATATATCTGTATATTTAATTGGATGCATTTATTAATTAAAGATATATCTTGTTAATAGGTTTGCTTGTGTAACTACCCCCTACAAATATTATAAATAATATTCGTAATAAGTATAGTGTTCAAAACTAAAATTCTCTTGTTTATTTTGGAAAATCTTATCATATATGTAATGGATCCTTTTCAATTCTGAAGTTAAGCAGCGTTGAACTCGGTTAGTACTTAGATGGGTTTAACTTTATTGGAAATTCTGTAGTTATCTCGTCCTAATTTGAGTTGCTGACTCCCAATTGATAAATGTAAGGTCCCTTGGAGGACGTTTGTACCGTAAGAAAACTCTTTGTGATCCGAAATATCATTCGGATTAAAATAACCCACAAATGGTTGAGGAGTCTTAAAAAAATAAACCCCTCTTTCAACCAATGCAGATATCCTCGATGAATCTGATAGATAAATATAACCGAAATATTTATAACTTCTAAATGCTTAGATTTTTCACAGCTGAATGGGTGGGGTGTAGTTTTAAAATTATAATGGTGGATTTAGAAAAACACACCCAAAATGTCTTGAGTTATCAATGGCTATTATGAATATATGACATTTAGAAATTATGCCATTCAATATGCAGAAAATGCTGTCATATGCAGTTAGCTTCCTAAAGGCTACTAAACGTTTTAAAAGTCACAGTATATCCTCATGCTACTGATTAAATAATTTGTATTCCATGTTTCCTTTATCTGTCATATTCACAATGAAACATTCCCATGCGTTGGCATTTAAACTCTTCTTTCCCCAGAGTCGCTTTCACGAGTGTTTCGTCCAAATTTAAATTCAACTGACCATTTGTTCATGCTTGTGTTCAGAACGACATTATACGATCTGCTTGATAGCATGTACTCAGGTATTTCTGTGAGCTTGATCTTTTCAATCCAGCGCAGCTAACTAACAATGGACTGGACAGGTTAATTTATATTTATCAATGGGGAGTCAGCAACTCAAATCAGGACGAGACATCTACAGAATTTTCAATAAAGTTAATCGCAAACTTGTTTCAAAAGTCAATGCTTCCAGCTACTTTTCCTTTATGGTGATATGATTGATCTTAAAAATATATCAGTGAATCCCTTAGCAACATTATATAAAGGAAGCTATAGTACATAATCTATAGGGATTATTTTTTGTGCACCAATTTCTTCAATACAATCTAACATAAAAAGGTTAGTTATATTCTTCAAAATACAATAACTTACAAAGTTAATCGCAAATCCATTGGTTTCTTATTTTATGTGTTGTGTTCCTTATCAATTCTAGATAAAAGTGATATTTTATTTGCTATTTCTATAGGAATCAGTTGCCACATTATACTCCCTTTGTCCGTGTACAAGCATTAATCTATACGAATATCGTTAAGTATTTTATATGTTGTCTCCTCAGTGGTACATATTTTAAGTATTTGCTGAAACACTAAGATAACCTCTTTACTGATCATCTGCATCAGAACTACCAGTTGTGGATTTCGGATTTGTAAGTAAATGTTGACTTGTGTATTCTAAATAATGAAATATACAAGACAACAATATGTGAAGGTTTTGCACATTATATATTATTTACTTATATTATAAATTCTTGTTTCGGTCTTAGTCGTTTTTATTTCTGATGTAAGTTTAACGTAAATTATTTCGATATTTACAATAGTAAGGGACTATTTTAGACTAAAACAGGAAAACCACTGAAAAGATTTCTGCAAAGCTTAGCATAGCGCATCATCGTTTATTTTTATTATGTAAATGTTTCTATCTCCTCCACCTTGGTGATCATCGGTTCGTCATGTCTTCAAATCAAACATACTTTTTCCTCTTTCTTCTTTTCATCTTCCCACTTTTCTTTTTCTTAATTCTTGCTTCCTCCCTTCATTTCTTTCCCTTTCTTTTTGATACAACTTTCTTTTCTTTTTTTCACTCACTTATTAGCAACAAAAACACGCAAAAAATATTTTGAAAATTTGGATAATGTATATATATATATACTATCGGTCATGATTAATAGGCGACCTGAGTTAAAAAATGATGTATTTCATAATATTTTTAGATTCATTTACAAGTGGAAAATTCTAAATGAAAATATTTACAAGGCAACCAGGAAGCCTTTGCATTGTCCTGCCAATATTAAGATACTAGCATGGGGAAGAGAGCACAAAACATGAATACCACACCAGTTAATTTGGTGCGCATGTTCTTGGGCAGTATTAATATGTATATATATATATATATATATATATATATATATATATTACCGGAATTATTAAAGAAAGCGGATATCAATCATCAAAAATTAGCTCTGTGGAAAATCTCAAGAACTCAAAAAGCATAAATAGAAACAGGAAAATCATATGGTATTACCTTCCTTTTAATCAATCAGTTAACTTCAAGCTGGGACATAATTTTTTTAAACTAATAGATAAGCATTTCCCTAAAAAGAACCCCCTAAGCAAACTCTACAATAAAAATACAATAAATCTAAGCTATAGCTTCTCCACCAATCTAGAAAAAGTAATTAAATTACATAACAGCAAAATATTAAAAGCACACAACAAAAATAACTCCAGCAGTCTGCCTCATAATAACAACCTCTGTACCTGTAGAAACCCAAACCAATGCCCCATGACCAATAAATGTTTAACAAAATCCCTTATATACATGTGTTCGATTTCATCCATGGAGAATCTTAAAGATGAAAAAATATATATCGGAAATACCATGAACATATTTAAAAAGCGATTTTAGAATCACCACTCATCCTTCAATAACAAAGACAAACAAAACATGACGTCTCTTTCCAAATACTTTTGGAAGGTAAAAGACGAAACTAAAACATCTAAAGTTAAATGGAAAATCCTTAAACAAGCAAGAACAGCTAAATCAATAAAGGAACCATGTTTCCTTTGTCTTCAAGAAAAAATTGAAATCATTAAACATATGAATAGCAACAAGCTTTTAAACCAGAGGCATAAAACTACAGTAAACTGCAAGCACATTAAAGAACTAACCTTACAATCATGCTAAAATATACTACAAAACCCAGAGCTAGGACTCCCTAGAAATGATACACCTTCATTGTACTAACAACACTCCTACATACACCACAAACTGGTGTTAAAACGAGACCTTTTGCCCCTACGCATAATAATCAAGGGATTTGCAGTCTGAGGAGTTAGGCTGTCAGCTGTAAAGCGTGAGGCAGTCGCCGAAATTGTTTGACAGCCATGACTGAGTTTTCCTGCTTGTTTAGCATTGTCCCGAGCCCACCTTATTGACCCAGAACTAAAGACACATGATCTAAGCCTTGGTGTTGAATGTGGGGGCCTTTTAGATGAATTTATGCATAGCTCTTAAAAGATTTGCCATTTCGATCTCTCTCCCAATATCCGTTCTCCCATCCACTAACAAAAGCTCATGAGTTACAGTATTTCTTAGTTACTCTTGACTTCATTATGTACCGTTTAATGGAGTAAATAAATTATCAATTCAAGTCAACTTAAATTTCTAAAAAGTTAAAGTGATTCCATAGAATACCTTTGGCGTAATTTGAGGATATTTTTTAGTGACGTCACTAGTGGCAATAAGAATTTGAAATTCCTGCACAGAAGGAAAATATACGTTTTTTTTTTTTTGGCGCACATAATAAAATTTACGACGAGAAATTAGAACCTCATTGGGGGATTTTGCTATGTGTAGAAAAAAAGAAAGAAGTAAATAGATATCTTTTGGAATATGGAAGAATTAAAATCATAAAATACACAACAGCGACAATTATTAAAACAAGCAGTTGTTGGAATTCTCAAAACAACAAAATTTAATTGCTATAATATCGAAGATAACGGAACATTTCCCAAGTAATTGAAATTCAGGCACTATTGCTAATATCATAGCTGAAATTATGTACAATTTATATGATGAAATTACATTTTCTGCTTATTTCACAAAATACGAGTAAATTTTCAGAGAAAAAATCACAGACTGAAAAACGAGAAATATAGAAGACTTTTGTTAAAAAGGTTAACACGGACAGAACATTAAAATTACTGTCATTTTTTACTACCATAAAAGACAGGATAAATTTTCGTTAAAGGAACAGTATATAATCTGATTAAATTTTTTTATCTAGAAAAGTTCGTTGTTCAATACTGATTGGTAGTGTATGTATCTGCCAAAAATAAGAAGTCAATTTTGCCACATATGACGGAATCGTTAAGAAAGTGACAAAGATTCAAATTAAACGAACTGACTCCAGATAGGTTTAACTAGGTTTAATTTCATTAAAGCATTAGCGGCAAAAAAAGATACAGAAATATCTGCTAGTGTTTCAAATCAAGCAAAGTTTCAAGTGAAAGTTATTTAAAATATTAATTTCAGGTGAAGTTTGTTTCATATATTAATTTCAACTTAAAACGAAAGTTGGCGTACAGGTGGAAGGATTGAACCAAACCAACTAAGAATTAAACAAACCTGAAAAAATAGTCGTAATGGAAAAAAATTGAACACTTAAAATGGACAGCACTAGTAGAGTATGTAATGAAGAAAAAATCCTGTTTGTACTGTTTTTTTTGTTTTTGTACATATTTAAACACATGTGTAGAATTTAACTAAACTTTACGACGATTTTTTGAATTTATTCAGTGGGAAGAAATTCTAAACTGGATATTTTTACGCGTATTTGCAAATACAGGATGTAGGAGAATGCCCAGAGTTAATAATTATAAATACGCACAAGTAACTGGATAATTTCTACCAACTTTCTTTGAGGATAAAATTGTCTGTAGCTATATTCCAGCAAGCTATCGTTACTAGACTTACAAATTCTTATTTCCCAGTTGACCATCTGGACAATATATTAATTAAACGGAATCTCAAGAACAACATATCGGACACATAAAAAGAGTCTTTAAACACTACGAGAATAATAGATTCGAACTCGTTGAGAAAAGAGCGAAATGAAAAATTATTGACAAAAATGGACGTCAACCATTTATGACGGATGCAAGTGCAAATAAATGTATGCCTCCTACAACAAACATTACTATGTTGCAAGATTTTCTAGGATTAACAAACTGTTATAAAATCTATATGTTTTATATGCAGAATCTGAAATGTCCACTGCACAATTTGTTTAAAAAGGAGTACAGTAGAACATGATTGGTAAGTGCCAGAAAGATTTTGAAGAAATCGAGAAAATACTAACCTCAGATATTTGTGCACTTTGAATGAAAACCAGAAATTTTATTAGCTTCTGACTATGGTGGAGTAGCAGTAATTTTACATAAATATGTTGACGGCAATATGAAAGACGTCGCACATACTTCGTGTTCGCTACTATTGGCTGAAGAAAAGATATAGACCCCGATCTAAAAAGAAGCGTTAGCAATATTTACAGTGAAAAAGAATTGTACACGGAAGGAATTCTCGTTCACAGAAGAAAACTCTCCTCTGTTACCAATTTATTTTTCAAAACTATTCCTACGATATACAGAGAAAAGATTACAACGTCGGAGTAACATTTTATTAAATTAGGTTATCAAGATTGGATACCAGCCGTTAAAAAATACGACATACTGATAATTTATCAAGATTAGTATAAAAAATAAAATACTGAACAGTTTGGGAAACTGTTATTGTATCATTAAATAATAAAATACAAATTAAAAATAGGTTATGCAAACTACCAGTTATTCTTGAAAAAATAAAACAAAAACAAGACATATTTATTGCAGAAATAATAAAAAAAGAATAACAGAAATTCTGAAAGATAAACGATTTTTAGAACACAATCCACACATGGATGCTTATTTGCAATATGATGAAGTTCTGATGTTTGCACAAAGAGTAGTATTACCTATCATATTAAAAATGCCGATATTAAATGAATTACATAGTGAACATCCTGTAAATTCAGTGATGAAATCTGCTATGAAAAACTACGTATACTGAATCAAAATATAATAAAAAATTAGTAAAACCCTGAAGAGATTCTAACGTGATTACACCCTTGACCAAAGAGAGATACTCCGTGTCAAAGACTACAGAGAGATTTTTCAGGTTCTATAGATGCATTACAATATCTGGTGATAGTAATATTCTTAAGTGGCCTGTAATTTTTTAGTACAAATAACAACATCCACCATTGAATAAATTATTTACACAAACTGTTTGCAAGATATGGCATGTCAGTGCGATAGTCTCGAATGACGGTACACAATTCAGTGCATAGGAATCTTCTCGATTTAAAATATTACTACTCCGCCTTATCACCCAAAATAAAACGGACATTGTAAACAATTTGTGGGCTCGTTTAGAAGATCTTTCATAAAAGTAAGTAATGTAAAAGAGGTCGAAGATGGACGACAAAAATTCTTCATATTATACCGGATAACGCCAAATCTCAATAAACCGGCAGTCACGTCACTGTTTGCAAGATAAATTATATCTGTTCCACAGGTTAACAGATAACAAAAGAAAAATACGAAGGAATAACAAAAATTAAACAAATGTTTGAAAATTTTCGAAATAGTGTTTTACAATGGAAAAATGGAAAAGAAATCTTGAAAGACATTGAATTGGGTCCCGAATTAGAAAGAAAATCCTATATATGGAATAGAAAAGTAGGAACACGAAAGGTATTGCAATCAGTTAAAGAAAAATATTGAAGAAAGACCTGCAAGAAATGAAGAACCTATCCAAATAATGTATGATACGTTTGCTGTACCAACTACCCAAGAATTTATTAATAATACAAGTATGATTACGAGAAAAAAGAAAGATATATAAAAAAATAAAGGCCGACTCAAAAGGAATGAAGTAAACAGTTCAGTACGTAGCAAACTTCTTTGAGAATAGTTAAAACAAAAAATTACTAGCGAAAAAAATCTCAAAAATGGAGGTGTTTTATATTAAATAAGACAGCCTAGTGATGCAAAGGCACTCCTGCAATATACCTTAACTAAAGAACTCAAAGTCAGTCAAGGGAAACTATTTGAGTTAGTCGAGGTGAATTTTTAGTGACGTCACTGTTAGTAGCCTGTACGAGCCGATATTATAACCACTTGCAATTAGTTATAATATCCTGTGAATATCATATTACTCGGACCCTCTTTACTATGAAAGTCGGCTCTCTGTGCAGGGCCAGCAAATTCTTTCCGTCTGAATCTATCCTGCACTTATATAAATCTACCATCCGTCCGAGTATTGAGTACTGCTGCTACATCTGGTCGGGTGCCCCTGCTATTCTCCTCAGGGTTCTTGACAAAATACAGCGAAGAATCTGTAATGTGATTGATACTGACTTGGCTGACCGCCTGCAGTCACTCTCTCACCGGCGTGACGTAGCTTCCCTGTGCCTCTTCTATAAATACTTTCATGGCTTCTGCTCTGACGTACTTAAATCACTGGTGCCACCTAGAAGTGAATTTGCACGAGATACTAGATTGGCAACTAGGTCCCACCCTTTTACAGTGAAACCGATGAAATGTAACCGCAATTTCTACTCCAACAGCTTTTTTCCTCACACTTCCCTCCTGTGGAATTCCCTACCGCATGCTTGCTTCCCCGACGGCTACAACCCACACGAGTTTAAATGTAGGGTCAATAGACACCTCCTAACACACTAACTCACACCCACTCTCTCCAACACTCTCCCTATGTACATCCTAAGTCGTCTATCACCCTCCTTCTGACATTTCCTATACCCAATCTCTCTGTGTAACCCCCTGCGCTATAGTGGCAGTGGAATGCCTTGCTTGGGTGACACGATTAAAAAAAAAAGAAGAAAAAAATGTCAATCTCAACTGACTTATTCATATTCTAATTATAAGCGTTCTTTTTTTTATCATTTTTAAACGTTCAAAATATTCATATTTTATGTACATATGGTTCTTAACAGCTCCATCCCTGTCTTTTTTTGCTCAAATATCTGTATATTGGAATACGGATTTTATTAAGTCTTTTTTTATATGACTCATTAGGTTTATTGTCTCATACAAAATGAATAAACATACGTAATACATATGTTAATAAAGAGATAAATTTTGATCGAGTTAGTTACTATACGTATATATATAATCATGTAAAGTTAACGTTAATAAATGTATGTAAATAATGTTTCCCTGGCTTTTCTACAAGATTGCTCTTTTACTTCTGATTAACTGAAGTAAATGAGTTGTGCAGCGAAATGGAAGGTCGGATACTTTTGAAGAAGAACTATCTTTGTTTATCTTTTGCTTGATTCGCTAATCAATAACAGTTTTGTTTCCATGAGAAGTAGGAACTCTGGCCAAATATAAATATTTATAGTCGAATCGCTTATCTTTTATTGGCTTCCTTTCTTACATATCCGTTTCTTTTAGTTGATATTTTTTATTGTTTAATCTCACATATATTTGATATTTCCACAAACGAAAAGCTTAATCCATTGGGCTCTTTGCGAGATCTTTCTATTTCGATTTCCCGAAATTACCGCTCTTTTCGTATCATTCTCTGATTTTCTCTCCCTATTCGCAATATTTCTTCTTCTTCCTCTTTTTCTTCTTCTTGTTTTGGTTTCTTCTTCTTCTCAACTTGATTCCTTTATCTATAATTCACTCTTCCCCATCTCTTTTTGTCTTTTCGAATCCCTGTAGTTTTAATTTTCGATCATATTTTTCATCTTGTTTTTGATCAGCATTTTCATTCTTTTTTTTAATTTTCTTCCTTCTATTCTTTTCTACTTGTATTCATTCTTTTTTATTCTATTTACTTATATTTATTGGTGGATTCTTCTCCTTCCTCTTCCTCCTTCTTCTGCTTCTTTTTCTTTTACTTTCATTTCTCCTTCTTCATTTTCTTTCAATATATCCCATATTTTTTCTTTTCGATTCCCCACCTTCACTATATATTTTTCTTCTTTGCTTTTACTACTTCTGTTAGCGTTTTATTGTCAGTTGATGCAAAGAAATATGAATTTAAATAAAGATAAATTACTCCTTCCCTGGGTGACGAGAAAAGAAAAAAAAACAGGTTGATGAGGATCCCCCTAAATTTTAGCTAAACATGTATTTTATTTCAGTGTCTATCTCACTCCTAATCAATCTTGCTTGTTCTTACACATTCGTTAACAATAATATCATTTACACTCAAAATATTTTGCTTAGTCATTCATTGATTGTCTCACAGCATCAGTAAGTCTTTCTTTTCTGATCTTATTCGTTAGTCTTCTTAATCGCTCTTTTATGCATTTATTCACTTACCCGTATGCGCATAACTAGTCTGCTCTCTAACGAAAAAGGAAAGAAAATATACAGCTTTGTCAAGACGATTGCTCTCTTTTCTCAATCGTTATCCCGTCCAAAGGCCAACTAATGGAAGAAACATGAAGGGAATATCGAGATGGGACCTGTCGTGAACTTCAAGCCACATCATTCCATCTA
>JBBBDQ010000845.1:362500-460000 GCA_037127315.1 Ascarosepion bandense
ACGCTATTTACATTAATGTCCACATGATTGCTACCATATTTACAATAGTCCGAATAATATAAATTGACTAAATACTATCCTATCTCAGAAGCATAGACACATTATCTGGACTTTAACTAAAAAACGTGACAGATGAAATCTCTCCTTACATGTTCAAGTTCATATGTTTGTGTGAAGGCTTTTACTAGCAAGACGTTGGGTTCATATCAAGACTTTTTTCCCAGACCGTGAAAATGAAATCCAAAAATACCTACCAATATTGAATGGTTATAACCGATTTTATTGGGAAAAATCATGTGAAAAAGCGAAATCTACAGTTGTGAAAATATATTCTTTTCTCAATTCGTCTTCCCAACAATTATCTGTTTCTTGATTTGAATAAGAGAGAAAGCTATATTGGCTTCTACTGATGATATCTAGGGAAATCCTTACTTTTATTTCTGTTAGGTTTTGTCTCTATATTAATATTATTTTGACTACTGTTGAAAAGGAAAAACAGTCAACCATCTATTTTTCTACTTATCTCTCAATTCCGCAATATATAATGTCTACTCGTCAATTCCCCAAACACTTAAAAATTCCTACATTCATGTTTACCATCAGACGTCATCGAGAAGGATTTTCTGAAAGCATCTCTAAATAAAGCGTAGACAGAACCGGCGGGGAAATTGCTCTGCTGCGACGTCTTTAAACAGCGTCGATAGTCATATAGAATCACATTCTGTTCACTCGATCGCGAAATACTCCAGTTCTTAACGATTTTAGAGATCAAATCGCCGGGAGTTCTTCAAGTTATTTTAATGATGTTTAAGAAGGGTTCAGCTGACAACATTTTTTTATTGGCTAGTGCTTATTCTTTGGAAATCTTGAGTCGTCGTCCGAACGGCTGCGAAGTGTTTTCTTTCTTTTAAGTTTATGTTTTCGAAAAGAGAAAGTGCTAGAACTTGTAGTGGTTCTTCGATTTTTGGCCATTCTATTCATTTTTATAACCAAATTTAATACAGTATGTATTAACGTCATCGACATAATGTCTAGCAAACTTTCTTCAGTATTTGTCAATACGTCTTTGATGTTGAAATATTATCATTATTATTTACATTGTTCGGATTGTTGTTCTAATAATTTTTGTCATGTTTACGAGGTTTCGGCCGTTGTACGTATGTTAAGTTAAAGGGAGATAACTACATGGCTCACAAAGGAAATGATTGTGATATACCCCAGTGATCTAAATAAAAGTTCGAAATTCTTAGCACCTGATGAAAACCAGAACGTACAATGTCCGAAATGTCGTAAAGAGGGCAATAAAAATGAAAGCAACATTTGGAACAATGTAAACAATAATGAAATTTCTTATTCCCAAAGGTTTATTTAATTAAAAACATTCCCCCAATTATAAACCTTGCTTACCTGTCATGTTTCTTTTTTATATGAACGACTAACCGAATATTTAAATCGACATGTAATATATTTTTAATGTAACATGTAATTTTCCCATTCGTCTCTGAAAATGCCTGCCTACAAGGACGGCAAGCAAATCCCTGTTGTAGACTCATGCTCAGGCACACATGTGTTTGTTTAATATTCACAGAGCCAAACTATAGTTTATAATAAAATTGCGGACATTAGTTAGAGTTTCTCAGTGAGAACTTTTAATCTGGCGGCAACAATAATCTGAACTCAAATAAAACATAATTCTCATAGAAATAAAATAATTAAAATATATTTATGATAATTTAAATTTAGTATATATGCAGAACAGATGTTCTTTAAAACATTTGAAGTTAATAACAACGACCATGCTCTGCTACTTATATGTAAATTTCATTTTTTGTAATATAAAAAAAATTGTTCCGAAAATGTGGTTTGCATGCGTGGATAACTTAGTTAAAATATATATTGTTTAATGCAAGATTCCAACTCACATGAGTAATCAGCAGTCGAGAGTGAGAAAGAAAAATCTTTTTCTCTGTGATATAAGTTTTGAAAGTGTCATTATTGTTTGTGAACGGGAAGTAAATATAATCCAATAAAGTTTGACACAGATATGCATAAAACGTCTTTGTGCAATAATGCGTAGACAATGGTAAATATTTTGGAAAGTGAAATAAGGAGTAAAACATATTTTGTAACATATTTTATCTGCGTGGGCCAGCTGAACATGTATCAATATAATTTTATGCATACAATCACAAACACACACACACACACACACACATATTCATACATATATATATATATATACACACTCCTGATCAAAAATTTAAGACCACATAAAAATCTTTAAAAATATTTTTTTTTACAGATAGATTTTAAACTCCTAACACTTAAGGTTACCAATACTACAATCTAAAAGGATATGGACACAAAAAGCTATATTCCAAACATTTTATTTAGAAATTTACATTTTTATAAAATGAGGCGATTTACGCATGATCGAAATTATAAGACCAGGGGTATAAATTGTTACATCTATGGTAATTCCAATGTTTTTAGTTCAGTTAGAGATTAGCAATCACTGCGTAAAGGAGTTACCATGCCTAAAGCAAGCAAACTTAGAAAAGTTGAGCGTTCTCTAATTCTAGAATTTCATAAGCAAGGTTTGTCACAGCGGGCGATCGCAGCTAAGGTAAATCGCAGTAAGACTGTGATTTTCAACTTTCTAAAGAACAGTGAGAATTATGGAAAAGCAAAATCCTCTGGTAGGCCCCAAAAAATTTCTTCTGCATTGAGTAGAAGAATAAGACGGGTTGTTATGAAAGACGGGGGACTTTCTTCTAGTCAAATTAAGGCAGTCACAGATGCTGATTGCAGTCCCGTAACCATCAGACGAAACTTACGACAAAAAGGAATGGTAAATAAAAAGCGTAAACAAATTCCTCGGCTGCTTCCACGTCAGAAGGTGCACTACTTAAAGTTTGGTTGGGACGTTGAGAAGTGGAAGAAAGTCCTGTTTTCTGATGAGAAAAAATTCAATCTAGATGGTCCTGATGGCTTCCAACGATATTGGCATAACAAAAACATGCGTCCTGAAATTTTCTCCACACGTCATAGTGGTAGAGAGTCCCTAATGGTATTGGGTGCCTTTTCTTACAGAGGGATGATGGAGCTCCAGGTGGTGCAGGGTTGTCAAACAGCGGCTGGTTATGTTAGCATGCTACAAAAAGCATCATTGATGATTGAGGGTCATCGTTTGTATGTGGAAGGATGGTTATTCCAACAGAATAATGCTGCAATCCACGCTGCAAGACGGACCTTGACTTTTCTACAAGAAAATGGGATCCATCTCTTGGGACATCCTGCATGCTCACCAGACTTGAACCCAATTGAAAATGTTTGAGGATGGATGACAAGAGATGTTTATCCAAATGGCAAACAATATTCAAGAAAAAAGCTGGAGCAACATCCTCCGCACCTTAATGGAAACGCTTATTTCTAGCATGCCCGAGAGAACATTTGAAGTCATCAGAAGCAGTGGCGGTGGAACTCATTATTACATTTGGTTGTTGAATGTTTTCATACACTTTTTGTACAATTTCTTAGAATTTTTTTTCTCTGGTCTTATAATTTTGATCATGTGTAAATCGCCTCATTTTATAAAAATGTAAATTTCTAAATAAAATGTTTGGAATATAGCTTTTTGTTACCATAACCTTTTAGATTGTAGTATTGGTAACCTTAAGTGGGAGGAGTTTAAAATCTATCCATAAAAAAATATTTCTTTTTAAAGATTTTTAAGTCGTTTAAAATTTTGATCAGGAGTGTATATATCAGGTTGTTTTGATTTCATAAAGTCTCTGAAGTCGTTATTCTCATCTATGCTAAATTTTGAGTACATATTGAATATTTATGGCTTACTTGTGTTTATATATATATATATATATATATATATATATATATATATATATATATATATTGCCATTCGTAGATATAATCATAACAAAAGGAAAAATCCTAGGTCCCACGCTCTTTCTGATCTATATTAATGATCTCCCCGATTCCATTAGATCCCAAGCAGGCATGTACGCCGATGACACCACTATCTACTCTCGCCTCGATCGAAAACCCGGTGTGGGCGACAAAGCGAACCTCGCTGCCCAGCTTGAAAAGGACCTCCAATCCGTAATGGCCTGGGGTAGGAAATGGCTAGTAAATTTCAATTCTTCTAAAACGAAGCTGTTATCAACTAATCACCATAGACAATCGCATCTACCTCCCATTAGCATGGAACAGGCTTGCCTCCCTGAGAGTAAAACATTACGCCTCCTTGGCCTTATACTTTCGGCGGACCTCAAATGGAATGACTATATCGAATCCATTGCCAAATCCGCCGCTCTGAAAGGTGGCTCTCTGTGCAGAGCCCAGATGTTTTTCCCGCCTGAATCTATTCTGCACATATACAAATCTACCATCCGCCCATGTATTGAATAGTGCTGCCACATCTGGTCGGGTGCCCCTGCTACTCTCCTTGGGCTTCTTGATAAAATACAAAGGAGAATCTGTAACGTGGTTGATACTGACATGGCAGACCGTCTGCAACCACTCTCTCACCGGCGTGATGTGGCTTCCCTGTGCCTCTTCTACAAATACTTTCAACGGCTTCTGCTCCGATGAACTTAGATCATTGGTGCCGCCTAGGCACGAATTTACACGAGATACTAGATTAGCAACTAGGTCCCACCCTTTTACAGTTAAACAAATATGATGTCACTGTAATTTCTTCTTCAACAGCTTCTTTTCTCGCGCTCCCCGCCTGTGGAATTCCCTTCAACATGTCTGCTTTCCCGACAGCTACAACCTCGAGGTGCTTAAATGTAGGGTCAATAGACACCTCCTATAACACTAACTTCCAATTATTCTCCCAACACTCTCAGCATCTATCCAACCCTGATTCTCGTTATCCTTACCCGCCTATCACCTACCTTCTGACATTTCCTATATTTAACCATCCATTTTCCACTCTATGTAGCCCCTGCGCAATAGTGGAAGTGAAATGCCTTGCTCGGGGTGAAACGCTTATAAAAAAAAGACAATTACATCATTATAGATATTTACTACAAACCCACAGACACCCAACAATACTTCCACTTCAAGAGTCACTACTCTAAAAGCTGTTTAAAATCCATCCCCTATTCCCTAGTCCGACGAATTTGCACAACAAAATATTTTTTAGTATTTAATCATTTGATCCGACTTGGAGAAGTTATTCTTGTTCAAAAGTTGTTACCACCACTTCTTACAAATTCATTCATGTTAATAATTATAAAATTTTCTTTTCATGATCCTATGCCATGACTGTAAAATTCTTCCAAACACATTTCAGTCAATTATAATAATAAAGTTAGGACAGCTGAGTACTTTCAATCATCTCTTAGTCCTAACAAATTAAAGTATAATATGTCACGAGGCGAAATTGTGAAATTACTCAAAACACGTTTTATCAAAACGTTACAAGAAATGTTTTTTTCATTAACAGTCTAACACCTTTTTGATTGATTGGAACACGGATTCTTCTTAACAGGGACACGCGCTAACACATGATTATATTCACTACCCTTCACGAGACATACGGAAACAGACGTGTCTACCCAATAAACCCCATATCATGTCAGAAATAATAAGATGTGTAAGACAAGGATGTGTCTTCTCACCGGATCTATTGAAACTGAACAGCGAAACAATGATAGATCTAGAAGTACTGTCAGGATTTGTCAATGCCGGCCACACTCTGAATAATATAAGATATGCAGATTAGACAGTGCTGACAGCAGTCACAAAAAGAAAATACAGAATTTTATACATAAATCAAGAGAAAGCAAGAACAAAGGTCTAAACTTAAACTTCAAGTAAATAGGATGCATGGTCATCAGCAAAATGTGGATTATAAAATGCCAACTAGATGTCGAGGGTATTAAAATAAAAAACGCAGAAATTTAAATATCTGAGAAATGTTATGACAAAGAATAGAAAGTACGAAGACGCATTCACATGCCTAAGGACAGATTTCAAAAGGTAATAGGGGTATTTAGAGACAGGGGTATTTTGATGAAAACAAAGAAAAGAGTACTAGAATGTTATGTGATATCTGTCCTCCTCTATGGCAGCGGATGTTCGAGGGTCTCTTCAAGGATGAAGGAGAAATGAACCAGCAGAAGTTAGTTTGTACAGAAAGACGCTGAGGATGTCGTAGACCGAGAATGATAACACAGAAAAGCTGCAAACGAAAAGAAAGCTTATACTTAGCATCAGGAAGAGACAGCAGAGATTTCTGGGACATTAATACGGAATTAGCCTTCGGAGAATCTGACACTTACGAGACGGATAGAGAGAAAGACTGACAGAGAAAGACAACGCGAAACATAATTGATGGACTTGTGCGAATGGATGGTGTGGCGGATATGGTACGGATACAAAGAGGACAATACTGAGAGGGAAAATGATGAAGCAAATGGAAATCCATGATTGCCTATGTCCTGAGAGCACACGGCCCACGCAGAAGAAAAAGAAGCGTCATAAAAAATTTAACTTCGTCACAGAAAGAGTTTTGAGAGAGATGCCATTTTTTTTATTATTTTACAGCCCCAATATATATTCTCACGTCTTCCTTATTCTTATGTGCCGTGTTTTTATGAGTTTTAAACATTTTTTGTGTATTTATTTCTATTTGTGTGTCTGTATATGTGCATTTCTGCTTTGCTCCAAAGTATGTGCGTAAATGCATGTGAATTTCTACTAATATATTTTTGGGTGTCTATTTGAGTGTATATGTATAGATTATATTTGATTTTATGCGTGTGATTGAAATTCATAGAAGAATGTCAACTATGTATGGTGCCATAAGTTTCAGCAGACAAAAATATCTGCAAGTGGGCTAAATTATTTAAAGAAACAGAGTTGAGGATAAAAACAGAGCTGGGAATCCTACAGAAGCGAGATCTCCTGAGTTGATCGAATCAGAGAATGACCTCATTCAGTCTGACAGAAAAATGACAATGGATCACATTGCAAGGACTTTGAGCCTATCTGTTGAACAAACGCAGGGTTCATCAGTCACATGGAGTCATCTTGCATCAAGACAAGGTAAGGCCTTACACAGCAATCCAAACGGTGCAGACCATCAACAAGCTGGGCTGGTAACTGCTCCCTCACCCCCTTACAGCCCAGACATTGCCCTTTAAGATTTTCCCTTGTTTGCTCCCTTAAAAGCATTCACGAGAGGCACAAAGTTTGAAAGTGACGATGAAGTCAAAAGTGGTGTGAGCGATTGGCTGAGACATCAGTCCAAAGATGGGAATTGATATGAGAAAAGTGTGTGAAACTGCGTGAAGAATACGTTGAAAAAAGTATTAGAAGTCCTTATAACGAAAAATTCACTTTATTTATTGAATGACCCTCGGATATATATATATATATATATATATATATATATATATATATATATATATATATATATATATATATCACATTGTTATATGAACAACTATAAGGATTCCTATAGAGTATACATATTGCATATGGTGCTTGTTTATGTATGAGAAAACAGGCCAGAGTGTTTGTTTTTTCAGTATGTGGATATGTATTCGTTCTCCGTACATATATTTCCATTACTATAAGTAAACCAATATATATATATATATATATATATATATTGCTCGTTGTATGACATGTGTTTATGTGTGTAGGAATATGATTTATTTAGTGCTGGTTTAAATTTGCATTTGCAGATTTTTCTTTTTCTTAAAAGTAAGAATAATTACTTGATATATATGCGTAATGTGAAAGTTAGCTGTGTTGCATTTGTAAGTGTATTGTGAGTTTTATATTGTCTGGTAATTTAATGTTGTTTTAGTGTTGGATCTTTTGGTAAGCGTTTTAGCGATACTTATGTAAGAATAGTTGCATTTCGGGCTGCTGTGTTAATAAATAACATTTTGGAACATATAATTTAAGTTTTTCCTTATTGTTAATATTGCTGTAGGATTTTCAAATGTGTACGAGTTTTCCTCAGTAGTTATATCACGAATGCCGCGTATTTTCTTGTTGCTTTTGGTGACCCCTTGTATTGTTAATAATTTGGATAAGGTTAATATGGAATTTAAGTTATTGGTTGACATTTGATTTTAATTATTTTCATCTGAGAAAGATTGAGAGTGAGAGAGAAAGGCATGTTTGTAGACGACATATATGTGTAAGTCGTTGCAATCTAGCGAGATTTTGCAATAATTTTGTATTTGGTTAGATTTTTTATATCTACCCTATATATATACACTAGCGAGCATAAAGATCTGAACGATGTTAAAAAAAATCTAAATCTAAAATTACTTTTTATTTTAAAGCTTCAAAAACATTTTATCAAAGAAAAAAGATGTAAAAGTAAATTATATAATTCCAAAATATAAAGTTCAATAAACTTTTTTTTGATAAAGTCATAGGAATAATTATATAACATTCGGAAAAATTGATGAACAAAAACATCAGAACGGATAAATTAATCAATAAAATTTCGTAATTATTTGGTATCATTAAAAAGAATTTAGGTTAAGAATATAAAATCGGGTATTTTACTAAATTACACCGGCTCTTTACTGGATCTTGCAGTGTAAACATGGCGAAAACAACTGTGACGTCATTGGAACTTAAAAAACCGATGGTCAAGTTATGTAATGAAGTTAAGATTTCGATTGGTGATATTTCCATGAGTGTGGGGAAACTTAAAAGTGTTATTCATAGTATTTTAAGAAAACTTAAGGAAACTGAGTCATGTGAAGCCAATAAACCACCTGGCAGGCCAAGAGAAAATGCTGCAAAGGAAGACAGATGGATTGGTAAAGAATAAACAAAGAGCTAATGGCATTAAAATATCAAGGCACAATCTTTGCCGAAAACTTAATGAAATAAATCTGAACAGACGATTAGTCTTTACGAAGCCTTACATTACTAAAAAGAATCAAATGAGCCGATTGAATTTGTCACTGAACAGAATATAGACAGAAGAAAAGTGAGATTGTGTTCATTTCAGCAATGAATCAAAGTTTAACTTGTTTGATTGCGACGGAAGAAGATTCTTTCGACGCAGTCCTAAGAACGATATTTACCTCAGTAAGTAGCGTGAAATTTGGAGGAGAAATGGTTATGGTGTTTGGGATGAGTTCATTTGCTGGTATTAGGCTACACGGTAAAATTAACGCAAATGTATACAAAGAGAAATTGAAAAAACATGTACCTAATTTGAGAACTGCAAATAACCAACCAGCTGTATTTATGCATGATAACGCGCCATGTCACACCGCGATGTCTGTTAAGACATTTCTTTCTGATGAGGATGTTACTGTTATGGAGAGGCCTGCTCAAAGCCCAGGCATGAATCCTACTGAGAATGATTGGAAGTTACTGAATGAAAGAGCTACGGAAAGAATCCAACAAATATCGAAGAACATGGACTAATTTGAAAAACAAATTGGAGAAAATATCCATTAATAAATGCAAGACATTAATTCACTCATGGAGCAAAGGTTATCAATTATTGAAAGTAAATATTTTTCTCATCAAGTACTAACAAATTATAAACGCTATTTTCATTTTGATATGATGTATAATAGTATGATTATTTAGTCGTTCTGATGTTTTTGATCATCTCTTTTTTATTTAATGCTATATATTCATTCTTATAAGTTTATCAAAATAGGTTTATTGAGCTTTATATTTTGGAATTATATAATTTTACATTCATATGCCTATTTTTCCTTGATAAAATGTTCTATGAACCTTTAAAATAAAAATTATTTCACATTTAACTTTTTTCTTAAATCGTTCTGATCTTTATGCTCACTAATTTATATATACATATATATTTGTCATTCAAATATAAGCCTGTTTTGATGTACCACAGCTCATCAGTGTGGCGATTCACATCCACTTACTTCTGGCCAGGATCGAAATTTGACCAGCTTGGTGTCAGTCGGAATCACTATTCCCTAAGCCAAGGGCGCATGGAATAAGAAAAGAAACATTTTGACGTCTTGTAAGCAGTGTATACACACGCCAGTCACCGAAAGAACTCAGTTCATTTCTAAGAGTAATGCATATATCGCAGAAGTGGAAAATGGCTTTAAGATTTTCTTCTCTAGAGAACTCAATCATAATGAGAGCATAATATATTAGTCATCCATACACAAGCCTGTTTGGCTGTATCACTGTTCCTCAGTGTATCTAGACACATCATCTTGCTTCTGGACGGGATCGAAACTCGACAGGTTTGGTGTCAGTCGGAGTCGCTACCCACTAAGCAATTGGCGCATGGAATCAGCGAAAGGAGATTTTAACATCCAATTACTTTCGGCCGGGATCGAATCTATATTAAACTAGCTTTCTTACATATGTTATCAATCATTTCCTCATCAAACAAGGCATGGACTTCATGCACGCTACTGTATGTGTGTGAATGAGTAATCTCTGATTTCGTATATTCTTTTAAAATTAGGATTGTACGAGTGAAATATAAGTTATATTCCACGTCGTTTTATTTGAGGCATTCGTTGTTTTGTTTTGTTTATTTTGTTTTCCTTTTTTATAGAGGGTGCTTTATCGACTTTGTCATCTCGGGTTTTAGCTTTAAAGATAAAGTGGTGTGGGTATTGGAGAAGTTTGAATGTTTTCTCAAATTATTTCTCTTCTCCATTCAAATATTCAGGTCTTCATATTCTGTGTTTTCTATGGTAAATTTCTGTGATTGCTCTAGCATGTATTCCCTGATTGAAGTAGCAAGAGAAATTGATTACGTTCTCTTTATTTCTGGGTTTTTGGTAAACTATAAACCGATTCATGCATGATATTGTAATAAAATTACATTTAGATAAATACGCTAAAACTACTATTTTACGATTATTGCTTTGACAAAAATCCTCTGCTCTAACAATAAAAAGATTTAGAGCATAAATAAGATTATAAAAGTATCTAGATGTAAATAAGTGTGAAAGAATTCACTATAAGAAAATGAAAGGAATAGTGTGTAAAGAGAACTTATACAATAATACATCTGATATTAAGAACTGAACTAAATTTTCAGATCAAAATTATAACCAAAATTAACCTTGCCATTGCAGCGGTTTAATATAGGTTTAACTTTAAATGACATCAGACGAATAGATTCTAAGAAAAGAAAGCTTCTTTTGAATCATAAGATGCATCATTCAAAGACTGAGATCGTTGATACGTACGGGTAAAAAATTAGAAGATGTCTTATTCAGATAGAATTGTCATACCAGACAACTATTGGCCTACTAACATACATGGAAACAACAAAGGACTGGATGATACAATTCTTCAATCAAGATGAAAGCAGAATGAAAATTTTTAATAATGAAAGAAGGCAGTAAATGCAAACAAGTTTTACTTTTAGTAGATTCTGTCGAAAACCAAAACAAAACGCAAGAACCAACTGTTGCAGCAAAAATATTTTAAAAGTAAGCCATGTCTAAAGCGCTTGAACAGACTAAACAATATACAGAAAGTGCTAATAAACCAGATGTTGATAAAATTAATACTCATTAATGGTTACAAGCATCTAGCTTAAATCTGAAACTGATGGTTCTATTTTTGCAGCACAATTCAAGAATATTTCCACGAGGATCTTTCCAACAAATATCATACATAATAATGTGGATCCAAAATGCATGTTCTGTGACAAATACGAGGAAGTCATCTAATCTCAGGATGTTCTGTACTTGCCCTAAATGAATATAAATATCAACCAAAGATAACGCTTAAGTGATAAAAATCTGTCAAATGAATAAAAAATATACATTATATCTATTATATATATGTGTGTGCTTATATAATATTGTTGTGATGATACATAGTGCCAAGATTGTTATATTTTCAGTGCTTTACTGATAAAAATATATGTTAGCCAGCAGTTTTATATCGTAAAGTGCTCAATATCAAAATTAGAATTTTAACAGGAATAATATAGAATATTTTACACTTGGTTTTTAAAGTTAAAAATAAGCTCTGACGAGGTAAGACAACATAATGATGCCTTCATGGAAATGGGTATGACATTTTCAGCTAACTGACAAATTTTTCCACTTTCATAATATATATATATATATATATATATATATATATATATATATATAATATCACTATTTTTATTATTATCATCATTATTATTATGACATACAGCAATTTAGTAACTATAGAATCTTGGTGTTTCATAGATAATAATCATGCAATGAAATGCGATTAATTGTCTTGGTTTATACATATGGATAAGGAAAGTTTAAAAAATAAACTTAACCTATATATAAAAAAAAGTTAAATATATATCTCATAAAATTAGTTGTTCTTTAGCTTAATTTTATTTTTCAGATATCATTAGCTATCTATCCATCTATTTATCACTTTTTGGCACGTCAGCGTGATGTAATGGTTAGCAAGCATTTCTTGTTAAAACATCTTACAACTGTGTAGTGAGTTCGATCATCAGTAGGTGTCCCATATTTTTGAAGTTGTACCACATCTAAGCGGCGCATAGTTATATATAACTAAGAAAATTAAGTATATTTCCCTGCCTGATGATAGTGCGTTATATAACAAGATTGCATAGTTATTATGTTGTAGTATGCTCTTATAATAATACTAATATTATTATTAATAATAAAATAACTCTATTGAGCCCTTTTCAAATGGAAATATCCAACCGTAGAATATTCTTTGCTCCAAAAAAATACTTATATCACCGACTGACTGTCAATTCTATCGGGATTCAATCCTGGCTATATATATATATATATATATATATATATATATATTAGAGCCATTTGATATGTAAGAAAAATGTAAAGTAATATTGCGATTATCCCATTTTTTATTATCAGCACATTTGTATTTTAATATTAAATTTACGTAAAAGCACGTCAATTTGCACATGCCATTGCCAATTAAAAGAATCTAATAAACCCTTAACGTAAAAGGAAACAACATCTCTTTTATTGAGAAGCTCACATGGAGCATATCCTTATATATATATATATATATATATATATATATATATATATATATATATATATATATATTATTTAGAAAATGTTCCAGTAACAATCTACTATAAATTGTACATTTTCTTTCGACATTAAAGCGACAATATCTCATAAGGTATTAAACAGGATTTTTGAAGGGAGATAAAAAATCGTTTCCTTATCTTGTTAATTTTTGTGTGCGAGGTAAAGGTGGTAGGGAAAATGAGAAACCATGAATAGGTGGTTGTAAAACAGATATTGAGTGAATAAAGGACAAAAAGAGGAAAACATTAGTGTAAGAGAACTAAAAGTGGTAAATATATAGTCATCGCAGACAGATCTGTTTCGCTATATCACAGCTCATCAGTACAATTAGACAGCTCATTGCTTTTTAACCCAGGATTGAAACCCGACCAAATTGGCGTCAGTCGGCGATTCTACTTCTGAGCTATGTGCGCTCGGCATAAGAAAGCAGACTTTTAGCCTATTATGTATCATACGTCAATATATATATATATATATATATATATATATATATATATATATATATATTAACAAATTATATTGCTGACAAGAAAAGATAAAATCATTAACTAAAGTAATTTAAAATAATTAATATTATTTAGTAATTAAATTAAATTAAAACCAAAACTGCATTAATACTAAAGACCAAAATTGCATTAATACTTATCCAAAACGTCTAATTATGGATTAAGTCAAAACAAAAATATAGTGCAGAAATAAAAAAGCTCGAACTTGTTTAAAAAGTGCTACAAAGAACGGGAATTATTGTTAAAACAAATTTTGTAGTGTAAGGCTTTTTAGAAAGTAAATAAAACATTAGACTAAGTAAAGTTAAAATTCATGGCGCCAAAAAGTATCATACAATTTCACTAGAAAAAGATATTATATATTATTACAATAATTTATTATACTGTTAATGAGAATAATGTGCATGAAACAACTATCTGCAGAAATCTAAATTTGGATTATTATTTAGTGCATATATATCTAAATATTAAAACATATAATTAAATAATTGAAATTCATGACGACATGTGCTTATGAATTTGTTTCTTAAGTTTAAAATTACATTTTAGCTTAGATATTTTTTATTTTATTTTTTTCAAGTACACATATATATATATATCTATAGTTAATGTTATTATGGGTTCGGTATAATCTATTAGTCCCCAACTCATTATTGGGCTGAGTTTCTCCTCTTTATTTTCAAACACTTCAGGAAAGAGATAAATGGAATTTTAGATTTGGGTTGGGAAAGTAGTGTTCATGGGAGTAGTAAAGTTTTTAAAATTTCTCTCGCCGAAATTCGATTGTAAAGTTTTTAAATACTTTTAATACTTATGAGGGAGATGTTGGCGAGGAAGATTATTTGAGTAGGCTTACATTTGCTTTTCACCGAACTATTCTTGATAGACCTACAATTGAAATATGATAAAATAGCAGTTTTTATATTATTTCCTATCTAAATTATTTTCATTGTTCTATTGTGTACCATATTCTTTCTTTCTTTCTTCTTATTTTGAAACTTGTTCTTTCAGGATGTAGGCGATCATGACCTTCTACGTCTCCCTATCCCTGGTGGCTCTTAGCACGCGATCTCCTGTAACATCTCGCTGCTCCCGTTCTGTCACCCACCTGCTCCGACCCTTCAAATATTCGCTGCTTTCCTCTGTCTCTTTCCCCTGTATCTGGCCTGTTAGTATCATGCTTTTTAGGCTCTCCTTCCTCATTGCATGTCACGGGAACTTCCTGATGCTCAATATTAACTTCCTTTTTGTTTCCATCCTTTTCCAACCTCATCATTGCTCACATGCCTGTCCCCGATACACGCAGTATCCTTCTGTAGAACTACATTTTAACTGCTTTAGAATGTCCCTTCGTTTTTGTTGATATTGTCCAAAATTCACTGCCATATTGAAGAACTGATATCACATAGCAATCTAGTACTCTTTTCTTTGTTTCTGTTGAAGGTTTCCTGTGTCTTAATACTTTACTCAGCTTCTGGAACGCGTCCTTAGTCATGCCAATTCACCTTTGGATGGCTATATCACACTTTGTGTATTCGGTTAGAACACTTGCCTGATTTTTTTTTTGTAACTGCTTGATTTTGATATCATTCACCTGTATTGACTCCATTGTAAAGACTTTTTGGTTCAAGTGGAATTGTCGAAAAGTAGAATCGATTTTCTAGCTGCTAAAATATTCTTTATTTCAATATTACTGATCTCTACATGGTTTTTAGGAAAGTTTAATTCAACATCGTAGAAGAGTGACAGAAAAACATAAATATATCAAATTTAAAGAAAGTGTGTTTAGCTTTTTCTATAATCTTCATAGATCAATTACTGATATCGTAATGAGTCCTTCTTTGAGATTGAGAACGAACCGTAGTTTCTCGGCTGCTGTTGTAATGATTTCCATAAAGAATAATCCTAAATCAATTTTGATGGGATTAATTAACTTAAATTGTAAAAAATTTAAAAAAAAATTAGGTTTGTTACCATTAAATAAAATATAAGCGCCTTTAGGAGAGATCTTTCCTATCATAACAACAATAAATAGTTCATTACCTAAATTGACCATATCCTTGTAGATTTTGGATGTTACATTTTGAAAGTATCTAATTTGTAATTGCTGGTAATTTTATTTTTAAGAAGATTTGTGGAATGCGAGGTTTTGAATTTACATATGATTTTAGATTTGACAGACTTAATCTAAATGTTTCAGAATTTCTTATGGTGTTAGTGACATTTTAATTATGCTTAAAGTTGTTAGAACACATGTGTAATTTTATTTTGAAGAGAATTCAATTAATTATCAAAATAAATTTACGCAAAATATCAAACTACTTTTTAAAAAAGACTCAGCTTCAGTGTGAATGTAACTGAAATCGAGAATCTGTCAAAATCGATGACATTGCAAACAATTCTTAAAAATTTGTCAAGAACTTCAGGATGAATAGAATGAGCACTCAACTAGATAATACAACGTTATCCAATGCACGTACGAATGGTAGATTTAAGTGTTTAAGATGGAATCTGACGATAAAGACATTCTAACACGAGACGGCGACCATACTATCCTAGCAGTAGATGCAGCGATAGATTTGATGAAGTCGTTCCACTTCAGTTCGTCGGAAAAATTACGTCAGTGAGAAGATGTGTGTTACTTTCTGGGTGTCTAGCATCAGCAATGCTGATTGCGGACAAGAAAGTATATCTATAGTGGTTAAAGATGAACTGTTTTCTTCTAGAGTTATTCTAATTTATAAGCTATTTTTGTCCCTGGTAATCACTGTTTGAATGTACTTTTCAAGACCAACTGCCAGTTTTATTTTGCTACTCACTGCGGGATTATTATTGAGATCAGTGTAAACTATATATAAATATATATAACTAAGAAAATTAAGGATATTTCCCTGCCTGATGATAGTGCGTTATATAACAAGATTTCATAGTTATTATGTTGTAGTATGCTCTTATAATAATACTAATATTATTAATTATTAATAAAATAACTGTATTAAGCCCTTTTCAAATGGAAATATCCAACTGTAGAATATTCTTTGCTCCCAAAAAATACTTATAGCACCGACTGACTGTCAATTCTATCAGGATTCAATCCTGGCTATATATATATTAGAGCCATTTGATATGTAAGAAAAATGTAAAGTAATATTGCGATTATCACATTTTTTATTATCAGCACATTTGTATTTTAATGTAAGGTTTATATAAAAGCACGTCAATTTGCACATGCTATTGCCAATTAAAAGAATCTAATAAATCCTTAACGTAAGATGAAACAACATATTTTTTATTGAGAAACTTACAATGAGCATATCCTTATATATATATATATATATTATTTAGAAAATGTTCCAATAACAATTTACTATAAATTGTACATTTTCTTTCGACATTAAAGCGACAATATCTCATCAGGTATTAAATAATAATCCTCTGCGGGATTATTATTGAGATGAGTGTAAATGTTAGTGTCATCTGCATAAACGCAGGACTGATGAAATCAGGAAGATCATTGATGAAGAAGAAATTGCGTATGATCTAGGAGAGCCTTGGGTTCATGTGAAATGATCTGGAAGTTTGCCTATCCCAAAACGAATTCATTTCACGATTTAATAGAAACGCATGGATTAAATCAAACAATTGTCCAGTAATAATGTAGCCATTGGTCTTGCGTAAGACAGTTGCATAGCAAAACCATGTCAAACGGTTTTGATATGTCTAGATACACAACACGATCTTCGCCATCATTTTAAAGAATCTGCAGAAACGAGGGCAGTAATACATTGTTAATCAAACTTTATTCACAAAATTGAAAACATGATTGCATATATATTTCGTAAATCTCAAATATTTAGAACCGTTGGATATCATTCCATATGAAATACTAGAATTGAAAATTTCAATTAACAATATGATTGCAATTATTTGATTAAAAATTGTTTTGTATCAACTAGTGCTATTGCAGAATCAGTGCAACTATTGCATACTATTCAGTTAAACCTGTTCATTCTACTCTATGTACATTTGTTAATTATATATATATATATATATATATATATATTACTTAAGTGCAATAATTAAAACACGCTTGGGCAATCATTACTTGAAAGAGACATGCCTAACGAGACAGAAGATTTTCTTGTAGTAGGATGCCATTATTTTCGCTTGTAGACAGGTTGTTAGGCAACATTGTAGTATTTAATCTCGCCTTCTGTTTAACCAATAGCAGGTAGGAGAAATGAGGGATATATACCTTTCTCAATGATATTTGCGCGTAAGTGAATGCAACAAATTCGAATGGAAATTTAATTTAGCTCTCCAAATCCTCGTTCCAAGTCAATATCTACTGCACCACAACGCACAACCTATATATATATATATACATACATACATACATATATATATATATATATAATAATGAACTTAATCACAGTAAGTCAACACTAATAAAAACAGGCTAAATATCCGAAAATAATGCTAACAGTAATAAACCGTCTTCTAACCCGGCGAGGACTACCCTCGGGGGTTAAATAAAGGGGGAGAAAAAAAGAAACAAACAGTGCAAAAGAACGATACGTCTAGTGCTCGTTTGAAAGAAAAAAAAACCTAAGACGAAAACTTAACAGCAAAGTGCTCGATATGAAATTACGAAATTAGGAAAGTAGAGCAGAATACAATACAAAATCTAGAATTGAGCCATCACCTACCGAGGTTTCACACGAACGGTTTTTCAGGGCAAGAGGCTCTCGCCCTGAAGAACCGTTCGTGTGAAACCTCGGTAGGTAGTGGCTCAATTCTAGATTTTGCATTATATATATATATATATATATATATATATATATATATATATATCCTAGCCTTATAGCCTGGCGTTGCTCGGATGTAATGAAAGCTTTAAAACTAATCCATGGTCCTGGAGCTCAAACGCTTTGGACATTGGCACGAAAGACTAAAAAGCAATAGTTGTTTCCAGTTCAAGCGAAACCGTAGACTGAAAGAAAAATGAATGGATGTAAGTCAAATTTTGATTTCATGGTATCGATATCAAATATCTTTTTCGTCATAAACTAAATTTTAAATGCTAAATAAGTCCTCTGAGTAAATGGTAACATGGCTGAGACTAAGGACTACAATTATACCTACTTAGAGCCAAACCCGAAGCAAAAACTAAAATAAAAGGGCTGAAAAATAAAGACATACATGCTGATAAACAGACACACACAAACATCTTGCCTTTTATATATATATATATATATATATATATATATTATCGATTTTCTGCACTATTGTAAGAAGTGCAACCTTGAAACTTCTGAATATCGTTTCTCATGTCTTTCTTTATGAGTGTATCAAATTTGATTAAAAAGACCACTCCTTCTATAACCCGATCTTTTCGATTATCGATTTTCTATATTTATCGGTGGTAACACGACAAAAAATCTAGCTAAGAACACTTCGCAGATTCTAGCCGTTTTGGAGTCTATAGGTAACGGGCACACACACAGACACACACACACAGACACACACAAACAGAATTTCCATTTCTAATAATTTAGATGTGTGTGTGTGTGTATGTGTGTGTTGGTGTGTGCTCATTAATAAACAAATATACACTAAACTAAAAAAATATCTTTCAATAAATTTTGTTTGGTGTCAAATCGACAAGTTCATGTGAATATTGAGAATATTATGCATTAGGTAAAATAAAAGAATTTTCCTTAAACATTACATAATATCCGACATTGAAGAGAACTTTTTTGGTGCATTCACTTAAACATTAAAGTGTGTCTTAAGAAAATCTAAGAACGCGTGCAATGCGATTTTCTGGGATTTAAACATACAAAAATAAGTTAAATCATGAAACGTAAGCACAAATCGAAAACACAAGGGAATTATAGGAAAAAAGTCCAGTTCCTTTCATGGAGAAAACATTTACGTAGCCTCATTTATTATCTCGAAGGAACTGAATTCCCACTTGAAGATCTTTATCAAAAAGCGATAAAAATGAATTTAGTTTTCTACTTAACATTTCTGTTATCTCTATTCATATATGAAAAAAGAATGAAAGTTTATATATATATATATATATATATATATATGTGTGTGTGTGTGTGTGTGTGTGTGTGTGTGTGTGTGTGTGTGCGTGTGTGTGTATTTAGGTATATATATATACAATTTTCCGATCCGCCTTGAGATTTATAGGGACATGAATAAATAAAAACCCAGCGAATAGAATATTTATCGAAAATTATGTTTTATTTTCAGCCTCAAATTCATCATTTACGGCTTTCGGGAAAGAGAAAGAAAGTCACTACGTAGCGAACAAAATACTGCTAAACCCAGGGAATATATATCTGAAATAACAAGAAACTTGCAAGGTCTTAAATACATAATAAATTAGCTTGTAAATCATTTTGGGCCATACACTTTTACATTATCAAGCATTCAAATACATGCAAACGAAGTAATATCGCATATATACTTAAATATACAAAGATAACGGGGTTTACCAGGAGTAACGGGAACAAACATGCTGATGGCCACAAGGGATAGGGAGACGTGGAGGGCCATGATCGCCTACGTCATGAAGGGACAGGTCACATAGAAGAATAAGAATACTGACGGTTATAAAAATATAATGCTCTTTCGATGTTGGTAATAGCGGACTAATCGAACATTATAAAGTCGTATATCTTCTCCTGGATGACAACCTAATATCTTATTTCTAAGACACAATTTGGGAACAGGTTCATTTTTGTATTTCACCCCAAACACGACCATAAATACACTTTAGTTTCACAACTGCAGGTGGTCGCAGATTCTTTAAACAGGTGAAAATACCTAAAGATTGGTATTACCATGAAACAGACTTGGTATGGACGTCAATGTTCACTTTTATATTTATATAGGCTCCATCCGTGACATTGAGCACTTTAGCCCATATATATAGCATAATTGAATTTTTTGCCAGATATATATATATATATATATATATATATATATATATATATATATATTTATCAGTATATATATATATATATATATATATATATATATATATATAGATAGATAGATAGATAGATAGATAGATAGATATATACTGATAGAAATATGACGGACAATGAATGTCTATTATGTTTAATGGTGAGCGGTTCTAAACATCATATTTTGGCTTCAAATTTCAGGTGAAAATAAAAACAAAAAAATTTTTCTAACATTTAGATATATTTTTATTATGCTGCTTTTAAGCTTTCGGCTCACAAGAGCCATCTTCAGAGAGGTTACAGCGACGTTAACATCAATACATCCACCATTAAATATGATTTTGGCTTGTGTTGACATAAAACTTTGCTATGCAACGATAACAGTCACCGAAATAGCGAACACAGTTAATAAATTTGTAATGAATTTCTATGACGACACACCGAGTGAGAGACCGAAATGTTAACAGAACTATATGTTTAAATGCAATGTAATGTCTTGTGACCAGATTGAAATATGATTTTATTAAGTGTAAATTGTTTTGATTTAATGTACATGGCCACCAATATCTGAAGGGTGTTTTTTTTACTCTGTGTATGTAGATCCAGCATAATAAATAAATACAAATGCTGGACAATTTTTTTCTTTATTTTGACATGAAATTAAATCCAAGATAAGATGTTCAGAACAGGCTCATAATTAGACCTAATAGACATTAATTGTCTGTTATATATAACAGTCTATGTTTAAAAAACAACGAACAGGCATCAAAGTGTATTTAATCTAATATGTTTAATTTCAGTAACCTTCTTCAGAGATATTTTAAAGAGAGGTTTTAAGTTTATTTTTTTATTTTTTAAATAGTCCCAAGACACAGAATGTTGATTGCGCTTTGATTCCATTAATCAGATACGTGTCACGTGTAGTAAAAGCAACAAATGTACTTTTTAAGTGAAGACAAAATCTTATATCGGGTATATATTTGTGTGACGTGCAATAAAAGCAATAAATGTTTATTTTAAAATCTAAGTGTATGTATGCGAAAACAATGAATGCGTCAAACATATTTAAACTATACATAAATTAAGTGTGTACTTGTGTCGTTCACGTTAGTGTGTGTGTAAATGCCAAAACGCAATGCAATTCCTTCCACAATTGTAAGAATTAATATATATCGTTCATTCAGTAATGAATTAGAACACTCTCAGCCAATGGCGTGTGTACATTGTACATAATACGCTAAAAATTTGATTTCTGCTACATAGTGCCTGTAGCTCAGAGGTAGAATCGACGACAATTCGGTTGGGTTTCCATCCTAGCTAAAAGCTATCGGTCGGTCTGATGAATGCAGTGAGATAGATCTGTCTGCGTATGGCTAACTATTTTGAGGAAATTGCGGTTTGTTTTCAAATAAACCCCAAGATTTTTTTGTTTTTTGTTTTGTTTGTTTTGTTTTTACTTTAAATAAGAGAAAATAAATACACATGTTTAAAAATATCGTAAACAATGATATTTTTTACATTTTCAGCAGTATAAGAACACTGTTTGGATAGCGAATGCATTGCAAATTGAGAGGTCAAAACGCAATTAATATTAGTAGTAAAAATGCCAATATCTCCAATTGAGAACCTTCAATAAAATACTTCACCTGTCCTTCAGTACCACAAGATTTCAACTGTAAAATCATGCTAGTGGTGATTACTGAGTATCCTATAAATGGACTAATATAATGGTAATTATTATATGCACGCATTTCCCATCAACGAAGCATAGCCTGTATCAATGCACGGTTCACGAGTTTAAATGTTACTTTAAAGTTATTACTTAACAAAGACTAACAGGCTCATACATACATACATACATACATACATACATACATACATACATATAATCACCCACAGAGAAATGTGTTTCGCTGTATTACAGTACATCAGCACGGTAAAACATGCGATTGCATCTAGCCAGGATTGAAAACCGACCAAATTCAAATCATTCTAGCTCTGAGCAATGGGCGCTCGGTAGCGGAAGGCAGATTTTATCATGTTATATGCAATGTAAAAACACGATAGTAGCCGAGAGTGTTCAAATTCTTTACTGAATGAACAATACGTAGATGATACAAACTGAGAAAAAACTCGTAATTAAACGATTATTAAATCCAGAATTTATTTTTGCAGTTGAAAAAATTAGTGTCTGGTTTAACAAGACCTAAAAATCAACTCAGAATGTTAAAAAAAACTTCTCAAAGAAGAAATACGGTTAATTGAAAGATATAAGGTGTAAAAACATTGGAACAACAGTGTCAATTAAATACATATCGCATATTCTAAATCGTAAAAGTACAACATTTTAAAGTAAAAATATAAACAAATACAAAACAGGAGAATAGAAATATTTATACTTAAAATAAGCGCCCATTGACATATAATTATAAAGGTTATTATATGCACGCAATAATATACAAACAATAAGGCTTGATGCGTACAAGTTATTTGTACTTGTGTCTCTACAAGTGAAAAATATTAGACACTCTAAAGATAATATATCAGTGATCTCAATTACTTTATGCGTGCATAACCTACGTGCCATCTCTAACATGAATTTGAAGCTATCTTCATGAAGATACAACGCATTTGGACAGAAAGTGTTACTCGCATGACAACTCATATTTGGATAGCTTTTCACAAGCTAATCATTTAGAAAATGCCAAACAAAAACATAATCAATGAGAAATTAAAATAATGAATCTGCACCCATTTTTTTTTTTGTGTGTGTGTGTGTGTGTGTGTGTGTGTGTGTGTGTGATGTAAATCTTCTTGGAATGAGAAATCGAAGAGTTAAATTCGAATTGCAATCCAATTCTTTTCATTCAGTTACCTTGGGAAATGTTCTAATTTTTCTCCTCCTTTTTTTCCTTCTGTGGGTTGAATAGTATGAGAAATTCAGTTCTATAGACTTGGTTGGCAATCAATCTCTAGAATAAAAAATTGCAACCTAAATCTTCTGTCTTGCCAGTCGTTGATTGAAAGATAAATAATCGCCGAAGTGTCAATCACGTATGACAATATGACTTATTTGGGATACTGTCGTTATCCACACCAGCTCTTTTATTGGTACACTAACCTAAATAAATCCTGTAGATGTGCCCAGTCTTCTTTGAAACTTAAGGAAACTTTTTCCTCATTAAATTTGAAAAAAAGTTTTTTGCCTATAAATCTATCAACATTATTTTCAGCAACATCAAAGGTGATACTTTCTGCAAATTATGCACAATTAACAGAGGCGATTTTCTTTATTAAGAACAAAGGAAATCCTTTCACCCTCCAGCACAGCAAATAAATGAGAATAATCATTGCACGTAAAATGTTTCGTTGCAATAATATGATTTCATTGGTTCGAAGGAAATCACTAGTGTTTATTGAATTTTATTTTGTCAAATGTATGCAAGCGAGTTTTAGCTGCTTTGGTGATAAGCAATATCGAATGAAATGATTTTTCTCACTTAATCATTTTGTTTTGTTTTATTATCAATCAACTACTTGAATTGAAACAATGTGACAGATAATTGATGGGAGAATTTGCTAAAGACTACAACTGTGGTGCTAATATCCGGTTTGGGTGTGAGTAAAGTGAGGAAAACGTGTCTGACAGTTGATTACTTAGGATCGTTCAAGGTTTCAACTTTTAGCGGCAGCAATTAAACAATTGTTTACCAAATGGACATTTATTTTTATTCTCTGCTACTCTGAATCCAGTGATTATTGACAGAATCTAATGGTTTCGTAAGTGTAAAAAGAAAGAAAGAAAGAACTGAAAGAAAGAAAGAAGGAATGATGGAAGGATGTGTGTGATAGCTGAAGGAAGAAAATAAAATAAAAGATAGATGAGGAAGGAAAGGAAGACAAAGAAAGAAAGAAAGAAAGAAAGAAAGAAAGAAAGAAAGAAAGAGAAAAGTGATAGATGTAGGAAGGATGAAAAAAGAAGAAAGGAAGGAAGGATAGAAGGAGGGAGGAAAGACAGAATGAGAGAGAGAGAGAGAGAGCAATCGAAAGCAAAGAAATAAAACAAAAGAAGAGGGCGATGGATCGAGGTGAGAAATAAATAAATAAATAAAGAAAGAAAGAAAGAAAGAAAGAAAGAAAGAGTATCCTGGATGAAGGACTGAAGGAAGGGAGATTATGGAAAATATAACGTATTCGCAATAGAAAGAAAAGAAAGAAAGAAAGAACTGAAGGAAGGAACTGAAGAAAGGAAGGAAAGAAAGAAAGAACTGAAGGAAGGAACGGAAGGAAGGAAGGAAGAAAGGAAGGAAGGAAGGAAGGAAGGAAGGAAGGAAGGAAGGATGTGTCTGATAGCTGGTGGAAGAAAATAAAATGAGAGATGGCTGTAAGAAAGAAAGAAAGAAAGAAAGAAAGAAAGAAAGAAAGAAAGGAAGAGTGCCATGGATGAAGGACTGAAAGAAGGGAGATTATGTAAAATATAACGAACTCGCAAAAGAAAGAAAGAAAGAAAGAAACACGAAAAGAGCGGAAGGAAGGAAGGAAGGAAGGAAGGAAGGAAGGAAGGAAGGATGTGTCTAATAGCTGGTGGAAGAAAAGAGAATGAGAGGAAGGAAAGGAAACAAGAAAGAAAGACACAAACAAACAAACAAAGAAAAAGAAAGAAAGAA
Source organism: Ascarosepion bandense (assembly GCA_037127315.1). Taxonomy (NCBI): domain Eukaryota; kingdom Metazoa; phylum Mollusca; class Cephalopoda; order Sepiida; family Sepiidae; genus Ascarosepion; species Ascarosepion bandense. The sequence goes on from JBBBDQ010000845.1 coordinate 387,721, forward strand.
AGAAAGAAAGAAAGAAGTGATAGATGTAGGAAGGAAGAAAAAAGAAAGAAAAGAAGGAAGGAATAATAGATGTAAGGAAGGAAAGACCGAATGAGAGAAAGAGAGCGACCGAGAGTAAAGAATAAAGACAATATACAAGTCTACCATCCGTCTGTGCATTGAGTATTGCTGCCATATCTGGTCGGGTGCTCCTGCTATGCACTTAGCTGTCCTCGACCGAATCCAACGGAGGATCTGTAATGGGATCGATCCAGACTTGGCAGCTTGGATATAGTCGCTTTCTCACTGACGCAGTGTAGCTTCCCTGTGTTTCTTCTACAAATACTTTCATGGCTTCTGTTCCGACGAACTTAGCTCACTGGTACCTCCTATATATGAATATGAGCCACAAGATTAGCAATTAGATCCCAGCTTTTTACTGTGAAACCAATAAATTGTAAACGCAAATTCTACTCAAGAAACATTTTTCTCCCACTTCCCGCCTGTGGAATTCTCTTCCGCATATTTGCTTTCCCGACAGTTACAATCTCCAAGAATTTAAATGTAAAGTCAATAGTCATCTCCTGTCTCACTAACTTACATCCTCTCTCTCATGCTTCTTTCTTCGTCCACCCCACTCTCATCAGTATTCTCTTCTCTCTACTACTCTCTTTCTGACACCCCCTGCAACCTTTCACTCCTCATAACATTCATCCTATGTAACCCCTGCACAACAGTGGTAGTAAAATGCCTGGTTTGGGGCGACTTGGTTATAAAAAAGTGGGGGCGATAGATAGCGGAAGAAATAAAAGAAGAGATGGATGAAGGTGAAAAAGAAAGAAAGAACGAAAGCCAGAAAGAAAGAAAGAAAAAAAAGAGTGTCATGGATGAAGGACGGAAGGAAGGAAGATTACGGAAAGAAAAAGAACTCGCAAAAGAAAGAAAGAAAGAGAACGGAAGAAATAAGGAACAAAGGAAGACATTCAAAATATTCTCAAGAAATACTCGTACAAATTACACTTGAATGTAAAAGTTAATTCTCAACAAAAAAAAATTTCGATCACATACATGCAAACACATATATATATATATATATATATATATATATATATAACACACACACACACACACACACATATATATATATATATATATATATATTGTGCTCAATATAATGCTCTACGTTGTTACGTTGTATCGTGCACTTTTTATTTAAGTAAATGCATGAATAGCAGGTAAAAAAAACTATGTGTTCTATAACTTTGCTACAATATATATATATATATATACATATATATATATATATATAATTATCACACAAATAATTAACGTAGTCTATCGCGTCAACACATCCATACAAGCACATGCAGTCACTCACATAAAAACGTTGGCCTTTTTGAAATCTTGAGGTTTTTAAACATTAAAACTTTTTCATTTTCAACTTTCTGTTATTTTTTGTATCTTTTGCAGTTTATAGAGCCTCCCTTGGAGATTAAAATGTCTACCTATGATGTTCACTAACGAGTAAAATTCGCTGACTTTTTCTATTCTAATAAAAAATCAATTGTTCAAACTCAGAGAAAATACCGGAAACATTTTAATGTCAGAATATCTCCTAGCAATAACCCGAGTGAAGACCTAATCGCCCAGTTCGAAAGGACTGGATCAATTGGTGATCTTCTGAGAGGAGGTCCCAAGCGAAATGTGTGCAATGACGCAACGGTGGAAACAGTTCAGCAAAATGTTCTTGGGGATATATCAGCTTCTATCCGTCGTTGCTTTGCTCTAGGCATCGACAGAACATCGCTTCAGATGATTCTGAAACTGGATTTAATTTTTTTTTTACGTACGATATTCAAATGGTCGAAACATTACTTTTACATGTGATTACAAATGTTTTTTGTTTGTTTTATATCATTCAGTCTTTCAATGACCATTCTACACACAGGCATACACACATAAGCACACAAAAAAACATAGATAGATACAGACATAGATACATACACACAACACACACAATACCAACAAATAAGTGTGTGTATGTGAATATCAATAAATATGCATATGGATATACACACAATTACACATATATTTTTCTCCTGTTAATAAAAACATGCGCTCCGTGGAATATAACAGATCTATTAAAAATATTAATAAATATACTCGGAGTTACATGCATTATGCAATCATCAAGTAATTATGTTCTGAAATTTGAATTTTTGGTTTTCGTGTTGTTCATGAGAGTTATGTGTTATAATGAGGGACGATATTTTTAAATTTAATAATTGTATAATTCAATTTGTTTTGTGATAAAATTGAAACATGAAATTGTAATGTGGAATAAGAAAAGGTATAGTAATATTTAAATTAAATGTAGAAGAAAACCAATGTAATGTATCAATTTACATGTCCGTTCAGAGATTGTATCTCTGGTACTAATAATACACCCCCTACATATATTGGCTTTACTACAACCACGCTCTCTCGTAGACTTACCTGTCACGTTTCTGATCAAAGTTCAATGAAACAACATTTCTTATAGAAAAAACATAGGTAATATCAGACAGATTTTAGTCAACAAAAGAATACTCATTCATACAGAGAGGAAAAAGAACCTTCATGTATTGGAGGCCATCTAGATTCAATCAACACAACACACACTTTAAAAAATCACGTTTACATCTGGTCATAACATATTACATTGCATTTAAATATATGGTTCTATTAACATTTCGAGCTCTCAAACGGGGTGGTATCAGTGAACCGCATTACAAATTTACGAACTACGTTTGTTATTTCGTAACTGTTATCGTTTCTTAGCAAAATTTATGTCAAAACAATATAAGATCGTCTTTGATGGTGGATGTTTTTATGTTAACGTCTTTGCAACCTCTCTGAAGATGACACATGTGAGCCGAAAGCTTAGAACCAACTTAATGAAAAATAACAAAATGTTGGAGAATTTTTGTCTTTATTTTCACCTGAAATTAAAGCCAAAATACGATGTATAGAACGGCTCGTTGTTTCTTATATTTAACAGTATATATTTAGAAAATCATTTGCTGCCTCGATACACTATATATATAAGCAACCGACAATTTGTAATAAATTATTTTGAACATTATTTTTACCGATATTCGTATTTAAGTAGATATTCCGTTTTTAATTAAACAGTACTTTATATTTATATCTACCGGCCTGATTAAATTTTTTTATGACGGAAAATGTGTGCTATCCAGCAGGATTCGAACCTGCGACCCCTATTTACATAGCGGAAGCATACCATTTGATCTGGTACTGTCTTAACCATTCGACCATGAATAGCCTCTTGATCAGACGAGGTTTTTATCATGCTTATATAACACAATTTTCGATCAATTTTCGATAAAAAATTTATCGTGAAATAATCAGGCCGGTAGATATAAATATAAAATACTCTTTAATTAAAAACAGAATATCTACTTAAATACGAGTATCGGTAAAAATAATGTTCAAAATAATTCATTACAAATTGTCGGTTGCATATAACCAAGTTTCGTTAAATTTCGTTAATTTCCGAACATGTTTACATTTGTTTGACATTACGATACATTACAGAGCAGATAGGGTTTGTTTACAATAGATCAAAAATGTGTTATATAAGCATGATAAAAACCTCGTCTGATCAAGAGGCTATTCATGGTCGAGTGGTTATGACAGTACCAGATCAAATGGTAGCTTCCCCTATGTAAATAGGGGTCGCAGGTTCGAATCCTGCTGGATAGTACACATTTTCGTCATAAAAATTTGTCGTGAAATAATCAGGCCGGTAGATATAAATATAAAATACTGTTTAATTAAAAAAAAGAATATCTACTTAAATACGACTTTCGGTAAAAATAATGTTCAAAATAATTCATTAAGCTATATATTCTTTGGTCATCATTATATTAGACCAGTACACATTACGATTTCAACAATTTTTATTAGGGTCATAGAATCATAAATGGAAACTTTAAAATTCTTACAATTTTTAAAATTGCGAGTTCATAAAACACACGTGTTAAAATGGGCGTTTTTAAAACTAACGGTAAAATCAGTTATTGGAAATTGCCTGAAGTCAACGAAAGATGGGGTTGCATAATAACTTGTTTACAAATGAAATATATATATATATATATATATATATATATATATATATATATATATATATATATTGTGGTGGTGAGGTTTCAGAACTAATGGGCCTATATATATTGACTAAGATCAAGAACATAGTTTATTTTTACCGCCATGGCCTGTTCAGGGATGATGGACTAATAATAATATCTGATAGTAAAAGAACAAACTACAACAGCATGAAACTACTTCTAGGTTCCTTAAGAACTCGGGGTTTGATTCGCGGTAGACATGAATAGGAAAGTAATACATTATTTGGATGTAGAATGTAATCAGCTCACCGGCACATGCTCCCGTACATGAGACCGAACACGAAACCGAAATATGTGAATACTATTTTCAGCCACCCTGCAAAAATAACCAAGTACATTCCTACAAGAATTCTAGAAATTTCTCTTCCAAAGAAATATTTGAAGAAAAAACAAAGAACGTAAAACGTCGTTAAAAAGGATTCAATTTGGAGTTAGTGCCAGGATGAGACTGGTGAGAGTAACATACCCAAAGTATGAATAATTATTGAAAGACTGATCTGAAGTAAGGACTGGATGCAGAAATGTATATTTTGGGTCCATACGAACAGGGATGAAAGTATTATAAGTTTTTCTCTCCTTCACGTAGAATTACCTTCACTCTTGCTTTTTCCCTCCACTTTTGTGACAATTCAGTCATTCGTATGTGTAAAGAATTAATGTTAAGAAATGAAGTTTTCCTTACAGTTTTATTAGATCTATATGCTTGCTAGTTGGGTAGTATAGATGTGCTGACATTGTGTTCCTTTATATATATATATATATATATATATATATATATATATATATATATATAACACCCTGATTGAGCACTCTGGAATAATGGTAGACTTTGAAAAAACAGTAGCTATTCCGCACCCCCTTCCTGACCCAAGGTGCATGGCCGTATCACGTTGAATACACCTGTTCTCGCTCGATCTCCGAAGTTAAGAAACGTTGAGCCTGGTCAGTACTTAGATGGGTGACCGCTTGGGAATACTAGGTGCTGTAACCGTTAAGTGACTGGATGTGCGTTGTGGTGCAGTGGATATCGGCTCGGGAAGTAAATTCGGTGAGCCGAGTTCGAATTCCAGTTGAATACCATGCATTCACTTAAGAACGGGTACCCTTGGGAAAGTTATTAATCCGTCTCTTCCCTCAAGTCATGGGTTAAATTACATGGGTTAAATTACTTGGGGACCCTCCCCTTAAAAACAAATCCCAATGAATCTTGATACTCGAAAAAGAAAAAAGTATAACTAGACACAAAACATATAAAAAGAACAATAAATTGTTGAAAGAAAAATGTATTACCAGCAATAAATAAATAAAATTTAGTTGGTAATAAATGACCAAGCCGAGGTTGATATGCCATAAAAACAAACCAACCAAACAACTTAACCCAAGGCTGTATCTCTACGGCTACAAACTGCCGGTTAAATCATACTAAACTCTCATCCCACATTCAATTACATATATTATCACAAATAAATAGCTTTCACCATTTATTTTTCATTTCAACTTATCACCAGATGAAGGGCACACGTAGCTCTGAAACGCGAAGATTTTTGTGTAGTAATACTATGCTTTTATAAACCATTGTAACAACCATTACAATATATATATATATATATATATATATATATATATGTATATCGAGTTAAAGAAGAAGTGTTGGAAGTGAGATGCATTTTCACTAAAAAATGTTTAATATGCTACTTACACACAAACACACATACACTCACATACACACCCATACAAGCATATATAGTTAGAGATATAATGTTGAGTTGTGATTGTTGAATTTTTTGTGTTTTATTGATAAACATCTATTGTGAGAAGCAGGTTTTATTTTATCGTTAATTTTTCGATAACGAAAGAGGGATTGATCGGATTAATGTGCAAAAGTTTATCCCTTAAACTGAAAAAAAGCCCTGAAGGAATGTTGACATCACAATGGCGCCTTCTCAAAACTCGATGTGGGCATTACTCTGTTCAGTTAGTTGACCAACGTCTACACCTTGTGCTTGCTTAAATCTTGAAATCGTGTGTCTTTCTGTTGAAATTTCATAATTGATTTTTTATTCTCTCTTCTTTTTATTCTATTCTTTTTATTAATCTGAACACACTTCATTTACATTAAGCTGAGGCAGTTGAAATGAAGTTTTTCTCATAAATTTGGAGGTAGCTATGAAACATTTGAAGACACCAACTTCATTCTTACTTGATCACATTATTCACGCCTGATTTTTTTTAATTGGAAGGAGACATCACATACACTATTCATAATGTTGTCATATAATAATACTTCCTTTAAGTTTTTTTTTATATACCCTTGATTTCCCTAGACTGATATTCATCGTCCGTTAACCTTCCAGTAGCCTGGCTGCAGTCAATAGCTTACGTCTACATATTCATTGCTTTGAAGTCTGAAAAAAATCGCATATTTAATTTAATTTACTGCCTTTTTTCAATAGATAATTTTATGTTAATCGTATTTTTTCTGATTAGCTTTGTCTTATGCTTCTTATATTTTAAAAAATTTAGATTGGCGGCAATGTCTCATTATTTTGCAGTTGAAATGGTTTTGATATAATCATAAGTTTAGTGCAAACAGTTTCATTTCTTTTCGCTCGGGAATATTTCTCTCTTCTTAACTTTTGAAAAATTTTGATCTTTACAAGTTGAAATGTAATGTCAATCATTTTGTTCTGCCCTCTTAACTCCTGTTCATTTATACTTGTCTCCCCGAGTTTCTTTTTCGTATATTTTATGGGATTAGTAAAATTAACGTCTTGGTGTCTTTATCGACTTGCTTGGGGTATAATGATTTTAAAAGATGCACCCCCTTTAGAATTTCTATCTTAACGAGATTATGCGCTAGGTTGCCATGTAATATATTAACTTGACCGGCAAGCAATAAGTTTGATAAAAATATATTCTGGCCGTGGATCGAGGCATCAGGGTACAACAAAAAACGCCTGAGAGAGAGAGGATAGCCGACAAAGATATGATTGACATCAATACTAGCGAGGGCACACGACAAACGTCTTGAAAGACGATAGCCGAAGAAAATGACACTGAGATGTATCTGGTCAATTAACGACTAATCCGAAAAAGAAAAGTGCGTAGTAATTTTCGATTATATAATCTAAGGTTTCTGGCCGAGAAGGGAAGCGAGAAGAGAAGAGGAGAAGAGAAGAAGAAAAGACAACAGAGAAAGAACAGAGAAAGAACAGAGAACTCCCGCCTCACTACCGGCTCCCCGACAATTCCTGCATGTGCACAATATCTGGCTACCCTCCTACTTCATGCAACCATCATCGACAAAGAATAAATATATAAGTTTATATTTTTATATATACGTCTTCCTCTATGTTGACGGTTAAGACGATTGCCATCGTTGTTGGTCAAATCTAGAACCAATTTATATAACATACATATTGTTATGCAGGGATTTGTATTTTTGAAAAATAAGAAGCTTAGATTGATAACGAACTGACTTGCATTTTGTGATGACACTGGACGACTGTGGTAACAAATGAAATCAATGAAAGGTAACTGACTTTTAATTTTACTTTTTGTGTACTCTGATTTATACTTATTATAAAAATATTGTAATATTAGTAACACATAAGATAGAATAATTTTTCAAATTTTGTGCTGAGTCTGAGCTTGGAGTCAAGAAATGTATCTTGTCCGAACACATTATGAAGGGTAGAACTTATTGGTGCTAGTTGAAGGGGTAAAATGATGTTGCAAATCGAAGTGGTATTTTAGACCTCTTCTAAATTTTAAATCATATTTTTATCATTTCGAAAATGTAGTGGCGCACTTGGTGCTCGTGGACACATTCTTGTGTGGTTTAATCCCAAGTTGAACGCAGCTAAGTTTGAATCCTTCAAAAATTAGTGAAAAGGAAATACAGCCAGATTTTGATATGATCAGGGTTGTGGGATCAGTTTTCATTCTAATTTTAGGAATAATATATAAAAAGCGAGGAAAATCGTAACAGAAAACCCCTAGTAAGACTAATGATGTTATAACTTTAGTTTAGTGATTGATTGATGTCAAACAACCTTATTTAACGGTTGCTCTGATAATACTTCATATTATCAGAGCAACCGTTAAATCAGGATGTTTGACATGTAAAATAAGTTAAGGAAGAAATCTGCTTAAAGAATGAGAATTTGACATAGAGTGTCACAGTAGCTTCCTTGTAACATTGCATGCTGAAGTTGAAGTTCGCGTGAAAACATTATGTTGAATAGGATTTAGAATGTGAAGATCCATTTTTTGACTAAGTTAGTTGGAACTGTAGGTAATACAACTAATTGTCAAAGCAAACCGTATTTCCATGATAAACAAAGAAACCAGGCCCCAATTATTATTCGCTCACTTTTTTGTTGTTATTTTATCAATCAGACATTGAATGACATGTACTGCAGATAATGTCAGATTTCTGTGTTCAAACATAGAATAGTTGAAATTAAGGAAGCTACATATGTGATGTTGATCTGAAGTAGTGACACACCTGGTGTTAATCTAAGATCATTTACTCGATATCAGTTTCTAGATTAGGGCGCGGTTATTGCCAATGATTGTATAATTCGTCTATCAAGATGTCTACTGGTATGATAAAAACCGGAGGAAAATACATGTTTGAAACCTTACAGAAATTTCTTCTGATATGTGTTATAAATAAACAAAAAGAAAAGAAGTAAATGATAATTATAACAGTAACTGTAAAAGGTAGGTGTTCTCTCACATTTCTATTTCAGTGCATTGTGTTACTTTACTTTTCTGTTTAAAATTTTTCTTCAAGGTATTACAGAAAAGTTGTTCAATGCCGCAAAGACAATAACAGTCTCGCAAAAGAAAGCAGGCAGTTGAAGGAAATCAGTCCTTTATTTGGAAAAATGACGGTCATTATGAAGCCCAGAATAAATTAAGTTAGCACTCGAATGACTGAATAAATAATTTTTTAAAAATAAAGAAAAAAAAAGGAACAAAAGGGATGATACAAAAAGACCAAGATTAACTGTTTTATTGAAAACGTGGTGTATTGCTGATGCAAAAGATGCTCTGAGTCTATTATGGATACAACTAGTGTCAGTGAGGTGCAGAAAAACTTGGAAGTTGGGAAAACACAGACAATATAAATTCTATGTAATCACACATCTTGAAATGCTGATTTGTTAAGTGTGGGTTAGTTGTGGCATGATGCCAAAATTGTGAGGATTGAATTTACTGATCAGAATAAGTTGTTCTAGCGTTAACTATTTCACAACATTGTAGTGCCCAACTCTTCTCAGTATGTGTCGATGGACGACTGTGGCAGACATGAGATACAACCTGATGTTAAATGAAAAAGCACTTACCGCTCCGACGTAATCCGTTCTAGGCCAGATAATGTAAAAGAATGAAGGGGGACTTGCGCTGCATTTTTATACACTAAAAATGCGCAATGCATTATGGGATAGCAGGAAGACGCAAATGGATTATGGGTACATGGACAGATATAAAAGCAACGAATTTTTCCAGGTGGCGGGGGGGACAGAACGTTCACAGTGGCTGGCTGAAACGTCTTTTAGTGGGATTTTGAGACAGAGCTCAAGAAGGAAAGACTTGCTTGGAATATCATCTGGGAGAACCACAATTCAGTTGCTGTTTTAAGTTTATTTTGCCACTCAGTGGGAGTTAAAAAATATGCAAATCACATACTAGTTCGATTCATCAATATGCCTAACATAAGACACTAACTTACACTTTATATTGAGGATAGTGTCTCTTTGCATAGAATTAATAAGGAAGAAACAGACGCAAAATTCCAGGAATTAGAGGTGGGGTGTATATTAACTGTGATATTGATAATTTCGTATTACTTTTTTTTCATGTACTTTTTCTGCATGATTGATTGCTTTTAATTGGTCGTGCGGTATAATAGCCAGAAAGAGAAAGATGCGTTGAACATATTTTTAGAATTAAATACTACATGTTATATGTACAATTAACCTTAGTTGCGTGAGAGTGATGTGGGTGGAAGATATATGAACACTTTGAAAAATAACATGTAAAGGAGAGTAATACATTACATTGAACGACAAATATATGATTGATAAAAATATACTCCTGCCGTGGATGGCGATAATAGGACAGAATCACAGGCACAAGCCGGCAAACCTATGATTGAGATCAAAGAAAGAAAACATAGGTGACAATCGTCTTGAATGATTGACATAGGTATCTGGCCATAGATGACGTCTATTAAGCAACAACCACAAAAAGTAAAAATGCATTAGACTTTTGAGATATATAAATATTATTTTCTGCTCCAAAACGACGGAAAACAGAAGAGAACAGAACAGTAATGGACAGAATACACACACACACACACACACACACACAGAGAGAGAGAGAGAGAGGAGGGAACAGAGAACTTCAGCGTGGTTAACAACTCACTAACAACTTCTGTCTGAGCATGATTTTTCCGTAACCGAAAAGGAATAAATATATAAGTTCATATATATATATATATATATATATATATATATTACTTTACAGAAGATAGCTTAAATATTGACAAAAAAGGACGGCAAATAAACTGCAAGAAAACCGAGTGCATGGTCATCAGCAAAAAGGGCAGCACAAAATGGCAAATACAATTGGGGGATACTAAAATCCAACAGGTACAAAAATGTAAATACGTAAGAAGAACTCTAACAGAAGACAAAAATTGCGACACAGAGATCCGGAGGCGAATTGGCATGTCGAAGTACGCGTTCCAAACGGTGTGTGAAGTATTAAGAAAATTTTGCAAGAAACAAAGAAAAGTGTCATGGATTGCTACTTGATGTTAGTTCTTCAATATGGCAGTGAATGCTAGGCAATATCTTCAAAGATAAAGGAAAAACTTGAAGTAACTGAAATGTGGTTCTACAGAAGGATGCTGCGGATATCTTTGATCGAGCATGTGAGCAATGATGAGGTTTTGGAAAGGATGAAAACTAAAATGAAATTAGCTGTCGCCACCTGATACTCAGTATTAAAATTCCTGGGAAATTCAACGAAGAAGAAGGGCTTGGAGAACCTGATACTAACAGGCCAGATGAAGGAAAAAGAGACAGCAGGTAACATATTTGAAGAACCTAATAAGGTGGATGACAGAAGGAGTATTGTATGGTGTAACAGGAGAAAGAGCCACCAGGGATAGGGACACATGGGAAGCCATGATCGCCTTCGTCTTGAAAGGTCAGGGCAAATAGAAGAATAGCCTGTTTGTCGTTGTTTGTCAAGACGATCCGTGTTTGTCCAGAGAACCATGTGTAATATTCAGCAACATTCCAGAAGATAGTATACATCTTTATGAATTTTGTTTAGTGCCTTATCACCGAAATCCAAAGCCGCCTCGATGTCTGAGGTACATTGTTGTTATAATGATATTATATTATATTATATTATAGCTAAAAAAGGACTAAACCATTGCTGTAAGTTATGTGAAGTTTGAAAGGAGGTTTTCGGTGTTTAAAATAATTTATTCAGATCAAAGAAATATGCTTGAAGTTAAATATTGTCGAATCTTCTAACTATAAATTTGATAACTCTTTCATTGAATCATTAGGTTCTGCAGAGATTCAGTTCAAATGTTCTACTTTGCTATATTTGTCATGTAATCTTTTTAGCATCAGTTTCTTATAATGACTGCATGTTTCTAATATTTGCATCGTTTTCAGTCGATAATTCGTAAGTTATCCAATGAGTGTGATTTGTAATCGATAAACAGTTTGCAATGTTGCATTTTTGTTAAGTTCGTTCAGAAAACAAATATGTCAACCGTTTTTGGTAAATACAGAAACTTGTAATAATAAGAGAAATAAAATTGATTTTTAAGCAGCGGATATTTTCGAATGGCTTTGAAAGGAAAGGAAAAATGTTTGCTGGATTCAAGTTTTGTCTATTGACAAATTGATGCCTCTAGCAAGTAATATAATACTTTATAGGTTCATTTTCCTTACAAATAGTATGCTGTAAGTAATATTATATTCGGAACGAATGTATTGTTCTAAACCAAATATATATTCTTTACCTAAACCAGAGAGTTATTAGTTAGTAGAGAAAATAAATAAACCAGGTCTGTTTTCATTTTCCTTAGCCAAACCGATGTTGGATCGAAAGAAATACTTAGAAGTTACAACATAAAATAGTAGTATGATGGTTTCAGCTATAATATAGAGATAGGTGTTCCAACCATGCCAAAGGTCAAATACTCTTCATGAGAGACTCTAAAATACCCGAGATAATAATTATTCAAGCCTGAAGGTATCATGATTGCATTAAAACAACTCTAGAATCGCGGTTGTGATCTAGTTGCTTACTTCTGTATTTTATGTTTACATTTGCTCTATCTCTGAAAATGAGTATAAGTATCAGTCAGTCAGTTAGTTGCTATGTGTGATACAAGCTTTGGGCGATCATCTAGAAAGAGACATGACTGACTAGGGAGAAGATTATTCAGCAGTAGGTTGGCATTGCTTTTTGTGGTAGAGTGGATGCCATCCAAGCCTATAAAACCCAATCTGTCCTATTATTTAACCCATAACTGAAGGGAAGAGACGGATTATTACCTTTCCCAAGGATATTTGTGCGTTAGTGAGTGCAGCGAATTTAACAGGCATTCTAACTCTGCGCCCGATATGTCGTTCCGATTCGATATTCACTGCACCACAACGCACATCCGTAAGTATAAGTATACTTTAAATCTTTTTTATCATATATATATATATATATATATATATATATATATATATACACACAACAGGGAAAACCTTTCTTTAAAATATACCTTAAAATAAGATTTTTAATTAAAACCTGAAAGAATCTCAACAGAAAAAAACAGCGGAAGTTCCTGAGACATGCAATGAGGAAGGAGGGCTTTGAGAATCTGATACTAACAGGCCAGATAAAGGGGAAAACAGACAGGGGAAAGCAGCGGATAACATATTTGAAGGACCTGATCCGGTGGATGACCGAATGATGGTTGCGTGATGCAACAGGAGAAAGCGTGCTAAGAGCCACCAGGGATAGGGTGATGTGGAAAACCATGATCGCCTACGTCCTGAAAGAACAAGGCACAAAAAAGAAGAAATAAAACTGCATATGTGAGAAACAATGGGGTTTTGAGAGGAAGAGGAAAGAAACCAAAAAGAAAACTAATATTTATCACCTGGAAAAGACAGCTGAAGTTCTTGGGACAGGTCAAGATAAAGAGGGTTTGAAGAATATTGTAGTCACAGATCAGATAAAAGGATTGAGAGACAGGGAAAACAACGCATATCAGATTTCATGGGCCTTATCAAAGAGATGACAGAGAAGGGATTGAGAAGTGTAACAGGACGCATAATTCAAGTATTGAACGGTGTGTAAGGATATAGACACATACACATATGCACACATATTCTCTCATATGAACAAACATGTACCCACATATATACATAAACTACAATATACACGTGTACAGACAGTTATACGCACATGTATATACATACACAATTTTTAACTATTTTATTTATGCCTATAGTTATCTATGAACAATTCAATGTATGTTACTTTATTCTGTATATGATGCTTTGTAGATATTTAAATCGCTTATGTATATTTTTCTTATGGGAATTTGCGTGCGTATATATTTATATATATTTACTTGCTTATGCAGTGTGTTTGTTTTGATATTATTTAAAATTTTAGGCCTATGTCATCTTACGAATTCGGTCTTACAAGTATCCAATATATAGCGTTTACAGACATCTTCCAGACCTTGCTTTAAATTTAACGTGGTAACTGACACGTCGCTAAAATGAATACAATTCAGTATGCGGTGTAGATATAGAAGAATCCAGAGGAGTATTCTGTACATACAGTGGTAGGATAACTCTCTAAGAGAGATCTAAATATATATGTATATAAATACATAAAGAGCAAATATAAGAAATAATTAAGGCAGACACATTATTTCATGGTAAATTGGAAGTATAGGCCTATTTCAGACGTACCATCATCAGCTTCCGTTTTTATTGTACAGAATATTTTACACAAATTCGTGTAAAACCTTCTGTACAATTAAGACCAAAGCTGATGATGATTTGCCTGAAATAGGCCTACACTTCCAATTTACTATGAAATAACGTGTCTGCTTTAATTTTTTCTTATATATATATATATATATATATAACGTAGAATACTTGGTATATAAGTCCTGTAAATTCAGATAGAGACGAACTTAAAAGAACTCAGTGTTAAATCTATTTACTGATATATAGTGTCATCTGCTGACAGTCCTGATTCGCTGTATCACAGCTCATCCATGCGGTTAGACTTCCGATTGGTTCTATTCAGGAATGATGCTCGACCGAATTGATATCAGTTTGTGATATAATCATTGTTAGTTAGTTTTTGGTGATAATTCAATTGGACCAGTACCCAGTTGTATGAAAACGTTATCAATACATATATACTGTAGTGCTTTTGAATATTTTTCATTTGGAAAAGTTTTTTCCGCAACCTTGGTTTCAAATTTTCGAAATCTTCAGAAAATTTACAATAATTGATTTTCAATCGTTTTTTTTTAATTTTTAATTTTTTTTTTTTTGGAACGTACAACAGACATTTTTTAAGAATATGCGACTGGAATTTTAAACAACCAAGAATTTTCAAAATTTGCGATAGTTACTTAAAGATTTCGAAACACTTGCACCTATGTTGTTATGATCCTAAAAAGTAATTATAGGTGTGATTACATCTGGATAATATTTTTGATTTTTCATTTAGTAATTTTTTGTGGGTAAACAATATTATGGCTATCATTTCTGCATCTCGAGTTGATAGACTTATTTTCTTTCTTAATAGTAATGGTCATTTGACTTTGAGGTTCAAAATAGAAAATCATCAGTACCTTTAAGTTACTGGGATTTAAAATTGAGATTTCTTCTAATCTAAAGATTGTTAATTATCTAGACATCGGTTTAAAACTCAATAACAAATTGTTCAAACCTTAACCTAAAGAGAATTAAAACCCCAGTAACATTACCGTAATTCTACCTACCCTAATGCCATTGTGAAAAAAGCGCCTACTACTATCATTACTACAATTAGTCAATTATCTTCCAAATTTAAGATAATTAATGAAAAAAAGAAATTGTTAAATAAAATTTTGCAAAGAAGAGGCTTTAAAGATAAGTTTCCCTAATTTTCATCTGTTAGTAATCAAGAATTTGCTAAGGTTGAGATACAGATAGAAAAATAAAAATTATGTTTCAAACCCTTGTTCTGTCGACTATGAAAGTTTAATGAAATATTAATACTAGAGAGTTTTTCTGAAATTGGTCAGTAAGCATTTCTACAAAGATAACCTCAAAGAAGAATATTATAAAAGCTATTAAAATTACATAATAACCAGATATTAAGAATTTTCTATAATATTAATATTAAACCTGGTATTGTACCCTTCTGCAATTGCAAATCTGAAGAAAATTATCCTCTTGAAGGTGAATTTAAATCGACCGATGTCATCTATCAAGCTACCATTTCCTTTAGAGGTAATAAAAAATAATTATAATGTCTACATTGGAAATTGGTCGGGTGAATAGAAACAATGACACAATTTTATCTACCAAAAATTAAAATTTTGAACAGCTCTTTCCCGAAGGTAATGGGAATTAAATGAAAAAGTTCTCAATCCAAAATTAGATTGGAAACTAACAGACTCAGCACGTACTATTAACAATATTAGTGATAAATAAAATCTGTGCTTAGAAAAAAAAATAAGATATTAAAATATTATCATCAAAAGTTACTTTTAAGTCAGATAAAATTAACTGGTTAGCAAGTGCCGACATAAAAGTGTTTAAATTTCTTTAAAACGGAATTAATTATATCTCTTAACCATTTTTCTACTTTCACTATTCTTATAAGCTGCAAATTTAAATTTAAATCTTTCCCCTTCATAATTGCTATCCTGGTTACCTTTCTTCTCATTTATTTGTTATAATAAATTTTTTATCCCAACTTAATTGATTCTTGTTAAAATGTAATTTTATACACATGCTCTCTCTTAAGATTGTACTTGCCGTTTAAGCTTGAACTCTTAGGCATATGGTTTGACCTACTTCATTCCAACTTCAATCAATTACGCTTTACATCTACCATTTCACCCACTCCCCTAATTTTTCATTCTTTCCGTTTTCTTCCGGTCACACAATAACTTTTTCATAATATCTCTTACCCGGAGCTGAAAAAAACAGACTTTGAAAGCGAATGTAAAAATGATTACTTGCCAAAAGTAAAATATTGAAATTTTATGTAATATATATATATATATATATATATATATATATATATATTCTATGTGCTTTGTCCTTTCAGGATGTAGGCGATCATGGCCTTCCAGGTTTCCCTATTCCTAATGGCTCTGAGCAAACTTTCACATGTAACACCACGCAACCCCCGTTCTATCATCCACCTTCTCAGTGCTTTCAAATATGTTATCAGCTGCTTCCCTCTGTCTCTTTTTCCCTCTATTTGGCCTCTCAGTATCAGGTTCTCCAAAAGCTCCTTCCTTATTGCATGTCCCAAGAACTTTAGTTGTCTCTTCCTGATGCTCAATATTAATTTCTTTTTTTGTTTCCAGTATTCCCTAAACGTCATCATTGAGGACATGCATGGTCCACGATACCCGCAGCATCCTGCTGTAGATCCACATTTCAGCTGCTTCCAATTTTTCCTTTATCTTTGAGAATATTGTCCAGCGTTCACTGCTATATCGAAGAGTAGTCTCTTCTTTCTTTCTAGTGAATGTTTCCTGTGTCTTAATACTTTACTTAGCTTCTGGAACGGGTCCTTTCACATGCGAATTGCCCTTCGGATGTCTGTGTCGCACATTCCGTCTTCTGTTAGAAAACTTGCCAGATATTTAAATTTTTGAACCTGCTTGATTTTAGTACCTACCAACTGTATTTGTCATTTTGGCTGCTCTTTTTGCTGATAACCATGCATTAGGTTTTCTTGTAGTTTATTTGTAGTCCTTTTTGTCACTCTCATGAGCTACGTTTTGAAGAATGTCTTGTAGTTTCTTTTTCGTGTCTGCAATTAGCACTGTATCGTCTGTGTACCGTATGTTATTCAAATTGTGGCCTCCGATTACAAATCCTGGCATAACATCTAGGTTCTTCAAAATATTCTCGCTGTACAAATTGAACAGATCCGGAGAGAAGAGATATCCTTGTCTTACGCCCCTTTCTATCTTTGTACATCTGCTGACTTCCTTTCCTGTCCGTATGTAGGCAGTTTACTACCAGCCGAAATTTCTAATTACTCTTATGTCTTTCCCAAAAAATATGTTGAGACTGTTTAGCATCTCCATCAATTTTCTGTGGCGTATTTTGTCGAATGCTTTTGCATGATCATTAAAACATAGATACAAGTCATTCTTCATTTGTATTGCCCTTTCGGAGAGTATCCTCATCATAAATATGGCGTCGCTTTTTCCGGTGTCTTTGACGAACCCACAGTATTCCACGTAAAAGTTCAATATTTATTTGAAACACGTCTAAAACTAGGTGATCCTGTACTAATGATATGTATTAAATCATCAATTTACATACTAATCAGATTTTAAGTAGTGTTGTGATTAAGCGAAACAGGTCTGTCTGCGGATGATAATATATATATATATATATATATATATATATATATATATATATATAAAGCAATAGTCTATTAAGAAACTTTTGTTCATTTTGAAATGATATGTGAAAATAATATATTTATAAAGATATATACAAGGCAACGTATTTCCGAGTAAATATTCATTTTAATTAAAATGACATTATCTGTAAAGATATTGTTAGATTACTTAATATTAATATTTATGATAATTAAATAAAAAAATTGTTAAGGCAGAATTTTTTATGATTATTTTACACTTTTAAATCACCTGATAGTCGGTGCTTTAATAATGTGCGTTTTATTGTATAAACCCATCCATATTTATACATTTATAAAAAACATGTATAAAGGATCTATGGATGATTGATTTTTTCTTTTTTATAGACGGCGGTTTCTTGGATGAAGTAAAATAATTCTTAATAAACAAAATATTAAGTCTGAACCGAAAGGACTAAAAATATAGTTGTGGACAACATATTTTTAACAACCATTGATATTTTAATAATAAAAATCATATAGACGGCGTTCAAGTAATTAATACAATCTTACAGAAATTATGATATATTTTATTAAACAAATACATTCAATTTCCTTTCAAATAAGAAGTATTTACTATTTTAGTTTTATTCGTCGTTATAAAAAAATCCTAAGTGTTTGATGTAACAAATTATCGATTAACAATCTCTTTTTCCATGAAATTGAACTAAACGACCAGGTCTCAACAACTTTTTATATTCTCTACTTAATAACTTATCAAAACCACTTATTTCGAAATGATCTGTTAAAAAAGTTTAGATTTTCAAAGCATTGTATGCATTTTCGTTATTTATCTACAGAAAATTGTTTACAATACACATATTAATCTATCATTCTGAAAATATATCTGTCTGTTGGTTTATATATATATATATATATATATATATATATAAGAGGACATTTTCATTTACTTTAAATATATATCTGTGCGCATATATATATATATATATATATATATATATATATGTATGTGTGTGTGCGTGTCTGTGTCTGTCTATGTGCGTGTGCCAGTGCGTACACCTATTAACATATCATAAATAGTGATGTATGAACAAATATAAATATATATATATATACTTATATATATGTATATATATATATGCAGACACATATATATATATAATCACAGACATAGACACATGCCTTATCAGTATATGAGCAGATATGTACATTCAGTAATATCTATATCTACCTACACATGCATGCATATATATATATATATATATATATATATATATATATATATATATATGATAGAAACTCAAAGGAATTCTGTCCAAAATTACATTGAGTAAAAGATGACAGACACTATTTCCTGGAAGTCTGCCAGGCGACATTAGAAGCTCTTTTTTCTTTCTTTCTTTTTTTTAAGTAAAAAAGATTTAGAAATTTATGTAAAAAAAAATCGTAAAATGTATTTTACAATTTCGAAGATTTTGTACATTTATTTATTTTTAAAGAGTATATATAGTTATCTAAAGTAAAAATATCTTATATATGTTTATGACTTGTGTGTGTGTGTCTGTGTGTGCGTGCGTGAGTGCGTATGTGTGTCTTTGTGTGTGTGGGGTGAATAAAATAACACGGGATTTTGTAATTACACTATGCTTTGCTTATCTAATCGTTCATTTTAAGATTCATAAGGACGGTATTCTGCTCAGGTCGATTGTTTTAACAGCCTAGGCTCGGTGTGCAACCCTCTGAGTCGCTTACTTTTAGATATAACAGACCCACTGATAGAAAAGTGACCTTCATATGTTCGAAAATCTACCCACTTCGTGGAGCTTATAAAAAATTCTCCCATCCAATGCAACTAGAGGTTGAGCCTGGATGTGGCGAGTCTTTTCAACAAGGTACTCACGGTGGAGGCACTACCGATAGTTAGGGGAAGTCTGGCCTCAGTCTCATCCGTAGGAGAGCGTACCTGTCTTCCAATATATAACTGGATAGATATACTGGCAGGATTAAAGCTTAGCTATGGGTTCGCCTTGATCACCATCACTGGCTAATATATTCATGGAATGCTTTGAAGAGATGTCTTTTTAATACACTGTTTTAAAGCCAACTTTATGGCTGAGATACTTTGATGACAAATACTCTAACCTTACCAGGAGGAATTCCAGACGCTACTCGACCACGTGAACTCAAAAAGACCATCCATACGGTTCACTATGGAAAAAAAGAGTGACAAGAAACTAGCATTCTTCAACTTCCACCACCCATACAAGATAAAGAATGGGATCGTCCGCTGCCTTCAACATTGAGCAAAAGTCATAAGCGGCGACCCAGAATCATACGAACAGGGAATGGTCAGTATCAGCGGTACAATTATCCAGGGTATATGATAACAACTTTAGCATACATGAATAGGAGGGTGCATGAAGATAACAAATTTCAGAAAACAGCTTCGGTCTGGCTGCTCTATGTGAAGGGGTTATCGGAGAAAATACCAAAAAAAATACATAGGATCCTGTGTCCATATAACATCAGGACGATCTTCAAATGGGGTTCTACACTTCGCAGGTACCTCTCTCTAGTAAGACCCCCAACAGAAGAGGACATGACTAAGAACTCTGTCTTCGCTATTCCATGTAGCTGCAGGAAGAAATAAACAGGAGAAATAGGCCGCACCACTAAGGTAAGGTTAGAAGAACATAGGAAGGCAGTAACTGGTGGGGAGATAGAAAAAGCAAGCGTACTCCACCCCATATGAAGGGAGAAAGGAGAGCACCGCCATATGAGATGAAGTTGAAAAAATATATAGTAAACGCCACTGGAAACGACGTAAACTTGAAGAATCAGCACATATGCTAGGCTAAAAAATTTCCTAAGCTGTCCAAGCATAGATATGAACACAATGTAGGAACCAGTAATACGGAGTGTTAGAGAAAATTATTAGGGTAAAAAAATTGCAATATGCGCTCTAGTAAAAACTACTAGAGAAAGCCATTTTCATAAACAAAAAGTAGAGAAAACCATTAAAATCAAAAAATGAAATGTGACCTACCTGAACATTACATTTATAAGTCCCAAACATTCAGTTGATCTTGTCATTAAGGACACATGGCCCAGTGGATATAGAGGTTGGTTGGTTCCTGTGAGTTCAATACCAGGCTACAGCAGAGGAAGGTAAATCATTACTAGAAGAAAGAGGCTCTACACAAGATGTCTGGAGATTATATACCCCACAGATTGTAATAAAGGGTTCTGTTCAAAATTACTATTACCTGAAGAAGGCCACAACGTCGTACAAATGGCAACATTAGTCCAAATGATATAAATATTGTATGTACGACCTCATATCATAAATATACAGAAATAGAAAATGTTGTTGTTGAATTAAATTTTACTATATATTTTATGTTATGCCAGTATTATCAATTTTGACAGTACTATCAATCTTCACAGTATTATCCATTTTGAATATATGGGTTGATGGCTTAGGGAGTAGAGACTCCGCCTGGCACCAAATCAGTCGAGTTTCGATCCCGGCCAGAGGTAAGTGGATATGTCTAGCCACATTGATGAGCTGTGATACAGCGAAACGGGCATGTATGTGGATGACTAATATATATATATATATATATATATATGTATAGGTAGAGAAAGAGAATGTGGAAATAATATATTATTGTATCGAGAATCTAATTAGGCACAATTAAATTCATATTTGAGATTGTTATTTTTTTCACAGTCATGCATATATAGATATCGAAGATCTTTAACTTTATTCTTTGGAGAAGCATTTATTTGTCTATGTTCAGTTGATTCGATTTGGCTCTAACTACAGCCATCCTCCGGTGGATGTTCGTTATGTGCCTCTGCGCCAAATATCTGTCAAATATAAGACCATCTTCAGACGATATTAATCTTTACTTCATTTACTGCGTTTGCATCTTCTCAAAAATCCTCCAGGGAAAGTCATTATACCATCTTTGAAAGATAATGATATTAGATGACTTAGAAAAGTATTAGGAAAGCGAGCTATAGATGATGCGTAAATAAAATTACTTCAGACCGCATATTAATTGTTATTGCATGCACTTTCTTGGCTAATATTCACATATTTGTTGGCTATAGTTCATAACTCACATGGTAGATTATTCCTCCTTCCTCGTCCTATAATCTATCATAATTAATTCATATCAGATATACTATGTAATATGTTTCCCAATTTATTGTAAGCAGTGTTCATATATATTTCAATCGCTCAGTACTACTATAAACTGTGAGAGTTCTAATTCTCCCTACATAAATGTAGCTAAATGACTATCAAATATTATTTTATTATATGATGTATTTTGTTGGTGTGTGATTAATAATAGCTGCTATAACCTTTTATATTTTTAAGCAAATTTATCCCCTTGCTAATTGTACCAGTTTATTGTCTGTTAACCAGAATCAAAAGTTCGTTTGACTGGTCTCTTGTCGTTCCTTTGTCTTTTTTACTTTCATTATTTCTTGACATACCTTCACACATTCTGTCATTTGCTTTCTTCTTTTTAATACAAATAACACATGAAGGTATTTAAAATTATTTCTAAACAGAACAGTTCTCCAGTTTGCACTTCGAACTGAATCACTGCGTGCGCCAAAATCAAATATTAGGTTGTCCCAAAATTTCGTAAACACTTGCGAAATGGGTCTATCTGGTCCAGCTCAATCGAGACAACCGATGGGTTTAGAAAGAGCAAGAGATACCGTCAGTTCCAAAACAAGTTCGATTCGGCAAGAAAGTCATGTTGTGCGTTTGGTAGAACTTTGAATGCATCGTGCATTGTGAGTTGGTTCCGAATGGTCTTGCCATCAGTGCCAAACTGTCAGCAACTTGAGCTCGTCTACGAAAGGTTGAAGCAAAAGTACCCGGCTCTGATCAACCGAAAGCTCGCTTTGATGCAGCAGGAAAATGCCAATCCACACACCACCAGGAAGACCAAAGACAAGTTTGAAAAGCTTGACGGCGTTGAGATTCTGCCACATCCAGCCTAGAGTCCTGGCTGTGCTCCATCAGATTACAGCCTTTCCGCTCAATGCAACACTTTCTGAAGTCGAGGAAGCGTGTCAAGAATTCTTTGATTCGAAGCCGGCTGAATGGTACTTTGATTAGATCCGAAAGCTTGCAGATCGATAGCAGTAAGTCTTGGAAAACGATAGTCTTTATTTTGAGCAATAATCTTTGTTGTTTTTGCGAGTAAACTTTCAATTTTTTGCAAGAGCTTACGAACTTTTGGGACAACCTAATATTTATTCATAAAAGAAATGTATATTCTAGAATATATTATACTGTAGTGGTTGAATATAAATAAATTTTGAGAATGGACCTGACTAACACAGTATTTTCCAATTTTAAGAAGTAAATTTAATTTCAGGAATTGCCATATTTGAAAACATACAAGAAAATTTCTCACATTTTCAGAATTTCACTAACTTCTAATAAATGTAAATACATAAATTATTTTGATATTTTGTTTTGCTTCTCATCACTTAATAATATGCTCAATATGTGATGTATTCTGATGAACAAAGAATATAACTGAACTTAAAAAAATTATTTCTGTCAAAGGCGAAAAAGAAAACACGCGATGATTTCAATTAGATTGGATTGCAGAAAAATAAAATGTTTATTGGCAAAAACGCTAGTTTTCATGGCCACAAAATATAACAAACTGGAATACTGTCTGTTACCTAGAAAATATAATTTAATTTAATTATTCGGTCAGAAACAAAATAATGCAGAAACCATGTTCAAAGCCGGAAATATAAACAATGAGGAACGGAATTAATTATACTTTAGTAAGCTGACATAAATGTGTTTTTTGCTGTCAGAACCACTGACAAATAAACAGAAGTTGCTTCAGTGTGTCCAAGTTGGAATGAAATTAAATAATAGAATAAACAGGAATATGATAACGTCAAAATGCAACCGGCCAGAAACAGTATTTGTTGAGTGTGCTTGCCCGGGAATGACTTAATTAGTTGAAGCTTGACAGTGACTGTACTTATACATACAACCTAGTTTTCTAGGGTCAAAAGCAGACGAAGCCATAGGACTCAAAGAGAGCGCAAGGAAGAGAACTCTATCCCGTCTCTTACTCGTATGTGCGCTTTCTCATGACTATCCTCTATATATAACCGTCTCTGAAGAGAATAAATAGAAAATACATGATATTTTTTAAATACACATTTTTTGTTGGTCGTTGATATTAAGGTGATTGGGTTTCAGCAGTAGCTGTATATATCAAACGTTATGTGTATGCAACAAAGAATCATTCATGTTAAAGTATTTCTGAATGTGTACTATTGTTGTAGAGTAATTTTTGCACTGCAGGTTATAATCGTGCTATGTCGATTGCTAATCGACTTAATGCATCCAAAATGTTAGGGACTTGGTAGTCTTCCACTGAAAGATGACTCCTTAGTATTCGGCTAACTGCCGACTAATACCAACTGCCTAGCAGTTCTTCTGAACTCTAATAGAAGTCTACAGAACTCCGATGAACTTTCAAGAACTCCCTGTTAACTCTTATTAATATAGGAGGGAGAGTCCATTATATGAGGAATAGGTGTGTTTCCGCATAACAATAATACAATTATTTATTTTCAGATTGAAGAAATAAAGAAATTTCTGCGATAAAGAGTTAAAGTTATATAAATTATTTACATTCGGAATAGTGTTTTCATCTTTGTTTTCTTTCGGGAATAAAAGTCAGCGTACTAAAGCTTCTGTTCATGTATTTTGTGATATAGCAAGTGTGAGTACAATCAATGGACCAGGTAGTGATTTTTTTAAAAATATTTTACCCCGAGCCAGGCGGTAACGCCACTGATGCGCAGGGCGCTACGCAAGGGTGAAAAGATTGGAAAAGAGAAAAGGCCGGAAACCACATCCTAAACAGGAAACAAGGGATGAGCCTCTTCACCTCTACAATAGACGTGGGTAGAGTGTGAACCGGGCGATAGTTTAGTCTAAATGCTCTAATTTAAAAAAAAAGAAAAGAGTAAAAAGATTGGAAAAGAGAAAGCCGGAAACCACATTCTAAACAGAGAACAAGGGATGAACCTCTTCACCTGTTCAATAGACGTGGGTGGAGTGTGAATTGGGCGACAATTTGATAAATCAGACTTAGAGCAAACATTCCGATAAAAAAAATTATATTAAGACTAGATGATCATAGACATGAACAAAGGATCGAGATCAATTTATGCTAGTAATTTAAATGATATGTTCAGTTTCAAATTTTGCACAGGAAGAAGGCTGAAAAACTGTTATGGATACAGGACTGTGTTAATAACAAAGGGCAAAAGACTGAATTTAAATGAAAAAAAATACTTTAGATATCATTTTGAATTAATCATTTTCCAATAATTACGTTCTTTTTGCGGTATACTCAAGATTAAACATTATTTTTTTGAGCGTATTTCTAATTATATGAATGGCGGTTAATATTTCTACAGCTGTAATTAATTTACATACATTGAATGTGCGTCGTGGTGCAGTGAATATCGACTCGGAACGGCGAGTTCGAATTCCCGTCGTATTCCTTGCATTCGCTTACGCGCAAATACCCGTGGGAAAGTTATTATTCCGTCTCTTCCCTCCAGGTATGGGTTAAATAATAGAACGGATTGTGATCTGTAGCCTTGGTCGGCAACCAGTCTACCGCAGAACGCAATGGCAAACTACTGCGGGAAAATCTTCTGCCCAGTCAGTCATGTCTGTTTCGAGACATGATTGCCCAAGCGTGTATCACGTATGGCACTTAACTGACTGTCATTGAAAGCTCAGAAATAAGAGAGAGCTTCTTACTAACATAGATGCAGTATTTGACACGTAAAATCTCCCACAAAAAGCAACAAATAGCATTGATTTACGATTGAATTGCTCACAAAGTAAGGAATAACTTCCCTACAATTAACCACAATGGCTGAAGCTTTCTACTCTGGAAAAGTTTCGCTTATATATCAGGAGAACCTGCCAGAGCACAGGGTATCATAGGATAAAAGCTGTATTTGTCTTAATTAAAGTATTATAAAGTTCACGAAAGCTGAATTTGGTGTTTCATTAGACGTTCTAACATCGACCTGAAAAGCATGAGAGAAATATTTATAATATATTTTGATGACAGCAAATTTGAGGCATTGTCATACCCAGCACAAAGTCCTAACCTAAGCACGATAGAAATTATTTGAGTCTATATGAAATAAAATTTAATAGAGAAAGTCATTCACATTTGAGAGAACTCGAAGTTATTGTCAAGGAATAATGAAGGAAAATAACTGTCGGTGTTTGTAGTGAACTTCATCTAACAAAAATTATGAAAAGTAATAACAGAGAATAATTGATACACGTTGTATTATTGAGGCAAGATGGCCAATAATTTTGTCATAAGGAAAAAGTTTATTTTTTTGTGGTGCATTGGATATAGGCTCGGAACGAGAAATCGGGGAGGCGAGTTCGAATTCCAGCTGAATTCATTGCATTCACTTACGCGCAAATACCCTTGGGAAAGGTATAAATCCGACTATTCCTTCCAGTTATGGGTTAAATAACAGGACAGATTGGGTTCTGTAGCCTTGGTCGGCAACCAGTCTATCACAGAAAGCAATGGTAACCTACTGCGGGATAATCTTCTGCCCAGTCAGTCATGTTTCTTTCGAGACATGATCGCCCAAACGTGTATCACGTATGACACTTAACAGACTGATAGATATGAAAATATTTTTTGCGGGCATCAAGTTACATTCTTTCAAATGTGATGATTCGTGAAAAAAAGCAAATTTCTGTTACTACAGCTTTATTTGATTATGGAACGGGTGAGTATAATTTTCCCCACAACTATGCAATTCTATCTATGCACACACACACACACATTGGCATCGTGTGCGTGTGTGTGTGTGTGTGTGTGTGTGTGTGTGTGTGTGTGTGTGTGTTACATTTTGTATCATGAAAAGAGTAAAATATACAGATGGACGAATTGTTAATATCAATAAACTCAACAGTTTTCTTGATATTAAGTTTGAAG
Source organism: Ascarosepion bandense (assembly GCA_037127315.1). NCBI lineage: Eukaryota > Metazoa > Mollusca > Cephalopoda > Sepiida > Sepiidae > Ascarosepion > Ascarosepion bandense. Next base: position 414,644 of record JBBBDQ010000845.1, read on the forward strand.
TTTATTTTAATTTATCGTAAGAAATTAAATTAAATGACTTATTTTATTGAATATTTTTAGATCTATAATCATTTTAGTTTGCGGATATAATTTAATGTAATTTTAAAATGCAGTTTTACACATAAATATCAAACGTAATGGCGATGATTTAATGCGCCGATGAAAACAAATATCCAGTTCAATAAAATATATCAAAATGCGGCTTTATCTATTTTACCATAGTTCATGTTTATCTTCCATTGTAAGTAATGAGCAATTCGATTATTATTTTAATAGGAGAACATAAAATGACTTATGAAAACATAAAAATACGATCTGTAAATAGTCTGCTATATCATTTTGTGATTACAGTTTATTTTATATTAACTTTGTTTTTGTCGCTTTATTTAGAGAATTTTGAAAGATATATTCTTTTGCGCAGGCGTTTATGTCATAAGATTGATACATAAAACTAATGCATATACCGAAAATATTTAAATACTTTCGCTTGTTACATTATCAATTTTTACAGTAAGGAAAATCTAGTCTTATAATATTTTACTAAATGTTCCCTAATATTGAAAAATTGATTCATAATGGAATGGTTCCTCTTACTTTTATCAAGGTGTTTTTATTGAGGCAATATCTCTAGATAATTACTCGCTGACTCCGTAATAATTATTCTGCTCTTTGATAAGTTTCACATTTTTGTTCTAGGGGTTTATATATATATATATATATATATATATATATATATATTAATATGCTGTTAAATATAAGAGACAATGAATCGTCGGTGATGGTGGATGTTATAATATTTCAGTTTAAACAACCTCTCTGAAGATGGCACATGTGAGCAGAAAGCTTAGAAGGAAATCAATAAATAATTATACAAATGTTGGAGAATTTTTGTCTTTATTTTCAAAGCAAAAATACGACTTTTAAACATGATTAAACATAAGAGACATTCATTGTCTCTTATATTTAACAGCATATGTTTAGAAAATTAATTGCTGCCTCGATATACTAACTATATATATATATATATATATATAAGTTTTAACTTATTTAATGTGCTAAATCATATTAGCATCATCATAAAGTTCAAAGGATCTTATTTCTTTTATTTTATCGATTCATCCCAAAACATGTCGACAAATCGACTAGAAGACTGGGGTGTATAGGGAGTGATAGGGAAAGTGAAAGAAAATGAGAAAATTGGAAATGGAGAGAATTGATATAAGAATAAAAAAGTAACAGAGTCTAAGAAAACAGAATGTGTAATTGAAGTTGCATTTAAATTTCTGAACATTGTAATTATCAGGGAAACAATAAATCGCGCGAGGTTTTCACAGGCTAGAAATGCAAAAACAAAGTGAAGGTTTTATTTAGCAACACTTCTGCAGAAAATGGTAGGACTTAGTTGCCAATCTATTAGCGTGTTTAGATTTATGTAGTCGGGGCAGCAGTGTGGAATGCTCATCCTCGGAGTTTGCAGAAAATCATTTGTAGAAGAGAAAAAGGAAGACCTTTTCAGACGGCAAAAGTCTTATTGGAGACAGAATGCCTATTCAGAATAAAATCTATTCAATACACAGACGATTGGTAGAGATATAAATGTGCAAGAGTTAATCTAACGAGAAAAAAACAATTTTTTGCACGGTACATATAACAAGAATTGTTTTACCACAGACTTAGCGATTGATTCGATATCGTTACTCTAATAGATATCAGTGGAATGTGTGAGGCAAAATGTTGTTGCTTTTCTGGAAATCAGTTTCAGCCATTATGATGGTAGGCAGAAAAGTCTTTGTTTTTCTGACGTTTAAATTTACAAGCAATTTTCTGCTTAAATTAATCACTGGTTGTGTGTGTTTTACAAAAGAAGTTTCATAGTTTACTTCGTCGAATCAGTCAGATTTGTAAATGATACTGTCATCTGCATAAATACCGATGACATCAGGGAGATCATTGATGAAGATTAGAACCAACGTAGGGCCCATGATAGAGTATGGTGATACCGGTCAAAAGCGATGGACTGGATGTTTGCTCTATAACGAGCAGAAACAAATGACCAAAACTCGTTGTGGCGCATCCGTGTTCGCGCGGATGTTCCGGTTGAAAAATAAAAATTAATCAAATATCAAATTTCCATTTTGCGAGCTTACGCGGATTTTATTTATCAGCCAATGGGAAGCCCAGAATCAAATACAAGTGTGAAATTCCAATCGAGTTGCTTTTGATCCAAAAAAGCAGATATAAAACCCGAGACAGAAAGGACCCAGTAGACAGGCAGACACCAAGGAAAACAGTGTAATTAATATCTCCCTTGACCAAGTCAAGTGGTTACTATGTTCGCCTCTCTTCACCTCTCCTTACTTTCTTCCCTGTCTCAAAAGTACTTACTGACCTAAGGAGCGATTACATGAAAGACATTCCTTACACACGACGCTCCCACATTCCTAAGCCTTAAATCATTTTCAGCTTATTATTTGCCATGAATATTTCACCTACGTTGGACCTATATTCAAGTATTACTTTCATTGTAAAAACAGTAATTGATATGTGTATATATAAATGTTATTTTCAACGCAAGTTGCTTTACTTGATTTTATAATCATTTCATGACTTATAGTGGGCTATCTACCACAATGCCAAATTCCGTTAACCTGCGACGGTATACAATTACCCTTCAGTAGAACGGACTTCCACTACAACGGGAAAACAATAGGTATCCCCCTATGAGAGCCCTACGGAACTACCACGATAGTATGAAATGAACTTGATCCATTTATTTTTCAACAGAACATTCACTACTTGATTAGTTAGAAAGAATTTAATGAAACCAAATATACACTACTGGCCATAATTATTAGGCGATGCCGGTGTTTTTAAAACGGATGTATTTCATACTAATTTTTTAGTATTTATTGCCAAGTAAATAATTGTAAATGAAAATAGAATGGTTCTTATTTTAATATTACACAATAACAAGTAAATCAAATACATTTTTACATATTTTATAATTACCTATATTGCAGTTTCATCAATGAAAGAATAAAGAAAAATTAGGGTGATTTGAACGAGTTCATCTTTGCAAACAAAAGAAGCATTGTAGTTTCATTTGGCAATAGATCCTAAAATAGTATGAAGTACATAATTTAAAAAAAAACTGGGGTGGCCTAATAATTATGGCCGGTAGTTTAGAGGGTACGATGAAAAACTCTGTCGACTGCCACAGAACATGTATCGCCATGCAAATCTTAAGCATGTTAGATAACTTCAGAGCGTTCACCAGGTTTCTTAAAAGCAAGATTTACAGAAGAGGTTTCCAATAACCTGGAAAGCAAGAAAAAGCAAGGTATTTCTTGTAAAATTTCGAGAGACCCTGAGTCAGTTCAGGTGTTCATTTTATTAAGACAAAGCCAGGGATTCCGTCATATTCATTTTCTATGTAGGGATTATGTTATTCCGTGTATCACTCCACAGATCATCCGTTGCGTGGAGTTCAAAGAGAACTTCCGGGCATATAATTCTATCTTATTTTTAGTGAATATCAATCCTTACATTTTTTTAACAGTGACTTTTCTTTTTTGAAGACACGATTCCACTCGCTACAAACAATGAAAAATGCGCATTTGTTACAATCAGAGATGTCGCTATGGTACAAATGAAATAAGTAATTCAAGTGGATGCGCAAGAAAGAATCAAAGTGACGATCATAGCTTCACTTATTTCCAGGCTAGAACAATAGTTTTGATGCTAAATTTCACCGAGAAAGACACCTCAGAGGATCATCTCTGAACATTTCTTAATTTATAGGGAGAAAGGTATATATCTGTTCACAATACAATCTTCATAGAAACACTTGAATTTCCACAGATGATATTCAGAAACGTACATTAAACGCTTAAATTGAATGGCAAACAGAGATGTCTTGCACAAGAACTATGTTTGAGATAAAAATATTATCATTTTAATTTTAATTTTTTTATATAAACGTGAGGCCCCAAGCAAGGCATGTTACTGCAACTGTTGTGCAGGAGATTATATATAAAGAATTTTATGAGAAAGACTGACAGTCTACAGAGGGAGTCAGGAAGAGAGTATGAAAAGGAAGAGAATACTGATGAGAGTGAGGTAGACGGAGAAAAAAGAATGAGAGAAACGATGTAAGTTAGTGAGACAGGATATGACTATTGACTCTACATTTAAATTCTTGAAAATTGTAGCTGTCGGGAAAGCAAGTAAGCGGAAGAGCTTTCCACAGGCAGGAAGTACGAGAAAAGAAGCTGCTGGAGCACAATTTGCTTTTACAATTTATCGCTTTCACAGTGAAATGGTGGAACCAAGTTGCTAATCTTGTAGCTCGAGGAAATTCATATATAGGGTATACCAGTGAGCTAAGTTCATTCGAGCAGTAGTCGTGAAAGTATTTGTAGAAGAGACAGATGGAAGCCACACTGCGTCTGTGAAAAAGCGATTGTATCCTAGCTGCCAAGTCGGGATCGATCACATTAGAGATTCTCTGTTGAATTTGATCAAGGACGCCTAGGTGGATAGTAGGAGCACCAGACCAGATATGGCAGTAATATTTGATGTACGGGCGGATGGTAGATTTGTATATGTGCAGGATTGTTTTGGACTGGAAAAACATCCTTGCCCTATACAGAGAACCGACTTTCTTAGCAGCGGATTTAGCTATGGATTCTATATAGATATTCCACTTGAGGTCTAATGTAAGAGTTAATCCGAGAAGGAGCAGTGTTTTACTTTCAGGTAGAGAAGCCTGGTCCATGGAGTGGAGCAGGCTTCATTAGAGTAGATAGACCTATCTATCGCCCGGTTCACACTCCACCCACGTCTATTGAACAGGTTAAGAGGCTCATCCCTTGTTCCCTGTTTAGGTTGTGGTTTCCGGCTTTCTCTTTTCCAATCTTATCACTTTGGTTTCTTTTTTCAATTGGAGTAGATAGATCTATCTATCGCCCGGTTCACACTCCACCCACGTCTATTGAACAGGTTAAGAGGCTCCTCCCTTGTTCCCTGTTTAGGATGTGGTTTCCGGCTTTCTGTTTTCCAATCTTCTCACTTTGGTTTCTCTTTTTTTCAATTGGAGTAGATAGAACTATCTATCGCCCGGTTCACACTCCAACCACGTCTATTGAACAGGTTAAGAGGCTCATCCCTTGTTCCCTGTTTAGGATGTGGTTTCCGGCTTTCTATTTTCCAATCCTTTCACTATTAAGTAGCCCCCTGCACATCACTGGCGTTACCGCCTTGCTCGGGGTGATACGATTAAAAAAAATGTTAATGGGCGGGAGGAACGATTTTCTGTGATGGTTAGTAGTTAACAGCTTCATTTTGGAAGAATAAAAATTTAGAAGCCATTTCTTACCCCAGTCCACCACGGATTGGAGGTCCTTTTCAAGCTGCGCAGCGAGGTTTGCTTGTCATCCTCGGCAGAATTTTGATCGAGACGAGAGTAAGCCCTATTGTCGTCAGCGTATATGCCTACTTGGGATCTTATTACATAGGGGAGATCGTTAATATAGATAAGGAAAAGCGTAGGACCTAGAATAGAGCCTTGAGTATTAATCGGCTTGTCCGTTCAATAATACCTTCATCGTGCGATTTAAAACGAATGATTGGATTAGGTTAAACAATTGTCCAGTTATACAATAGCCCTGCAGCTTGCATAAAAGCCCGAATGTCACACTCTGTCTAACGCTTTAGAGATTTCAAGGGCATCAGTTTGGGCTTCGCCGTTATGAAGAAAGACAGTCAGTACTTCCTTTTTTGCATTTCCTAAACACTTTTATTTCAAAACGTTGATCAAAATGATCTGATTCGAATTAAGTAAATAATTAATTTGAGAAATGTCTTTAAAGCAAAAACATTATAAAAAGAAGCTCCTTCAGCCTTAAATCATTAAACGTCATTGATTACACAACTACATGTATTGTATCGCACAATAACGGATAACCAGTACAATAATAATATTTGATAATTTCTTTGATTTTCAATCTGGAAAGCACACAAAATTAACTTTTTATCTATATGTATTTGTGTGTGTGTGTCTGCCTTTTATCGATTTTTGATATCAGGGAAAATTTATCGTCTGAGAATGTTTGAGACTAAAAACTATAATTTTACAAGTTAGAGCAAATTCTGCACCAAGAACCACGATAAAAAGGCTGAAATTCTGATCTTAATCAGACCTGATCGCATATCGGTGTATCGATTTCAAATATCGGGAGAAAATCAGAAAATATACGTAGTCCATGACCTGACCGGATACATAAGTAATATTTGGGTGAAGTTTGGTTAGAAATGGATAAAAATTGTTGATTTTTATAAAGGACATACATATATATATATATATATATATATACACAGAAAATTACACACACACATCTTGCCTTTTATATATAGAGATTTATTTCATAATTTTTGTTCCAGTTTCTCACTTATTTACTCTCATTTTGCGCGTTTTTTATTCCCAGTTTTCTCTAATTAGATAACTGAATAGTTTATTCTTAAGCTATTTATTCGTTTATGAATATATAATTATAAATACTTTCATGGCTTCTGCTCGGATGAGCTTAAGTCACTGATGCCTCCTCAATAGGTGTTTACTCATGCAACCAGACTGGCTACTGGGTCCCACCTATTCACAGTCAGGTTAGCCAAATGCAGACGACAATTCTACTCCTGCAGCTTCCTCTCTCGCACTTCCCGCCTGTGGAACTCACTCCCGTATTCTTGTTTTCCTGACGGCTACAGCCTCCAGAAATTTAAATGCAAAGTCAATACTCATCTACTAACCACTGGCCTCTAGCTCTCTCCCCTCCCCTGTATAACCTTCCCTTTCTCTCCACCTATGTATCTCTCATCGCACCTGCTTTCTCAGCGTTCTATTGTTCCTTTCTAACTAGTTTGTACTCCTCACTCTTTTCTAATTAATCTTGTTACATTTATGTAACCCCCTGCACATCAGTGGCGTTTCCGCCTTGCTCGGGGTGGTGAAATGATTAAAAAAAAAAAGGGAGTGCATAAAACAGATAGATTACAAATCCTACTGTTCATATATACTTTTATAAAAAGTGCCCAATACAGAGTAGAGCTTATTATTGTAATTTTATTATTAGAATCGTTGATTAAATCATTAAAATTCTTCATGTTTTAGAAGGATTTTGTTCTTCTTCAAGTGATATTTTAAAAACAATGGTTCAAGCGATTTATTTTGTAAAATGTAAAATGAATTCATGTCTGTTCCAAAAGTAATGGGGTGATTAGAGGAAGTTAAAACTCATTGGTTTATTTGCTTTATATATCATCGCTGTTCACTATGACATTAACACACATGACGTAGTGTTATAGAGAGTTGATTGTCTTATGGCAGTAAAAAAGAAACTACCAAAAGTAATTTAAAAATAGTAAACTTACTCGATGTAAAACTGTACCTAGTAAATAATACTTACCAAACATAGATAAAATCTACAACTTATCCATTATATATCTTCCCTAAGTTTAATCAGTAACAGTGTTTTTTTCTGTTTTTATTTTTTATTTTTTTGAACGCTCACGTAGCAAGGAATTTTTGAAAGCGCATTTTTTAAAATTACAAGAAATTATAATGTTTTCATCCAGATAGATAGATAGATAGATAGATAGATAGATAGATAGATAGATAGATAGATCTTATGCTACCTTGACAGGGGAGGTTATTGTTTCTTGACTTCAGCCAGATCCAATGTTGATTGACAGTGAGAAGTATCATCTGTTACTTGACGGTGGCATGGGAGGAAAGATTGAAGATGCTCATAAAAGAAAGCTACATTGGCTGAAGCCTGGGAAAGAGGATACAGCTGCATCATGGTGGCGTTTGAGATTAGCTGTAAGGTTTTTCCTGCTGCTTCTTTAAAGAGATTCCTCAAATATGTAGGTATAAGCCAAAAAGATAAATAAATAAACGCCAGTCGTAACAAATTCTGTACTCTATTTTGGTGGATAGTGTAACATCAATTCATTCACTCCTTTCATTTATGTTTCTATAATGGCGGAATATTATCGCATAAATGTCTTTTAGTTATAGCTAAATATGCAGTGGTATCTTCATCATTAATCATCAGTATATACCTCCGTATGAAATAAAAATATAAAGGACTTTCTAATGCAAATGTTAATATAATACAAGGCACAAGACCCAAACAAGGGTAAGGACTTAGCGGATGGATTTTTTTCAGGAGTAAAAGACTTGTATATAATGAGAATATGTAGGGAAGTTGAGTTGTTTCTTGACTTGACGTTAATACCACACTAATTAGAAAGGTATACTCTCTAGAGTATGTTACACAAAATAAGATTTCTCAGAAAGCAGCTCCACCATACCAAGAGAATATAAAAGCAATAAAGATGTCGTGACAGGTCATTGCGTAGGGGATCCGAGGTGTAAATGCCTGAACTAGTGGATCTTCTACAGGATGTCCTTAAAATCTGGACACAGGAAATTTCATTAAATTCAAGACACATAGAAAGTCTCAGTTTTTTAATTCCACAGATTAAAAATAGTTTTATTGAAATAAGAAAGATTTTATGGGGTATGTAGTATTCAAGGTGTCTCAATAAAGATGACAAATATAACACACTAACTGAACGCCCAGAGAACGCATTAAATTAACTTCAGCTTAGAAGTATTGCAACGAGTTCAAGGGGATCTTGTTAAGCCTTTGAATAATAAAGAATGAAAATAATATGTTAATTGTTAATATTCCCATACAATAAAATGCTGAACGTTTTATTTTTTGAAAATATGCATCTTTGCCTGCGCGCCTAGACTTTAGGGACAAACTATAGCTCGTATAAATATATTTCATAGGAATATTTATAGTTTAGAGTCAGGATTATAAACGTTGCAGAGTTAGGTAAGTGGATAAAAGGTTGGAAGACAACTCATTAGTTACAATCTCATTAAATACTCGCGCACATAATCTAATGCCGTATGTCTTGGATTAAAATAATTATGAACACACCTTTTACGTCCAGATTAAAAAAATCTTCTCTAATTCAAATTGAAATGCCGACATTTAAATAAATTTTTATTTCTATCAAATAAATCTTTTGGTCATTGGTACAAATATCTTCATACCAGGAGTGTTTTTCTTTTTTCTAATTTGCTTCAAACAGATCCTCTGCAAATGTTTCGTTCGAAAACGAATATGATATCACAGAACAAATTTTGTAAGGAGCAGCAACGAATTGTATATATCTAAATATTATAAACGTCTGATAATCTTTCGTAAAACAAATTTTTCATGTCATTTTCTTCTATAATTCTAAATATTTCTTTACTTTTTATTCAACACGCTCAGTAACATATATTTTATTTCCATAAGATATGAAGAAAATACAACTATTACGCTGTATTAAAAGTTACCAGTGATGGTATCTATGCAACCTTAGATCTATTAAATATGCATGATTTTGCTATAATAACAAAATGGACAATGGAAGCGAATATTTACATGAAAATGTTTCAAGACTACTGAGATGTCGTTGTTCAATATTTAATATCCGACAATTTTCCATGAATAAATTGTTGTTTCCTAAGAGTAATTAATTGAATGTTTCAGAATCACAAATCTCGAGCACAGCATGTAATCCGATATGATTCTGAAACTTGCAGAAAATATAGGCGTCGAAAGGCAATGATCAAGAGCTTGGGTAGCAGTATAATATATTCTCCGAAGTCCTGATTATTGATTGGTTTATCTTTGTTTTTTGTTTTGGTTCGGAAGTGATTTTTACCAGAAATATCAACTGGGAGAATTATATCACAAAAGGAAATTATACTGAGAATTTTGGCAATCGCCCATTTCATATGATTTTTATTATTCTAAAATAATGTTTTTTTTAATATCAAAATCAGCCTATTGTTGTTTATCTAACAACGGCATTTCTAGACGAGAAATTCTTAGGAGATACATTCTCAAAGGAATTTTAATATGATCGTTAATTTATAGTAATTTGGCTGTATTCAAAATAAACCTTTGCGAGCGTTTGAGTAGCATATATAAATGTTATCTATGAAATTAGTTATTTGTTTACAAATAAATATAATAGAGTGAATCTTGCTGATTTTATCAGCAAGATTCACTCTATTATAAAGCAATATATATATATATATATTCACTGTATTATAAAGCATATTTATATATATTCCTATATATATATATATTATATATTTATATATATATATTCACTGTATTATAAAGCAATTTATATATATATATTCACTGTATTATAAAGCAATTTATATATATATATTCACTGTATTATCAAGCAATTTATATATTTATATATATTAACTATATTATTAAGTAACTTATATATATTTTCACTTTATTATAAAGCAATATATATGTATATATATATATATATATATATATATATATATATATCATAGTGATGGTCCACGTATAGGAAAATCTACTAAAAAGTTGTTAGTTTAAAAATGTATTTTTTGACAGTATTTAATTATTTCTATTATTATATTTGATATTTCAGACAGTGCTCGGCCTTTGATCAGAATCACATGATTTTAAAATTGAAATTAGAAGCCTTTTCGCGAGGAGCGTTCGTGGAGAGTTTGTTTAAATCAAGTGACGCAGAAAGCGACAGATTTTTTAAAATTTTTGTAACCGTTGACCTACCTTTAATAATACTTATAGATGTTGTTTTAAAGAAAATGTTCTTAAGTGTATCTAAAAAAATGTTTAACTATTGAAATGTTTATAAAGATTCAAAACACCTAAGTCCCTATTTAACCCTAGCCTGTATGTATTTAATTTTAAAATCCAGTATGTTTCTTTCTTTCTTCGTGAGTATGTAGAACTAAAATCAGAATCTGTTATTAAACATTTGCAGTTTGTGTCCTGGTTGATTGAAGTATTCTGCTATGGGTGAATTCGGGTTGTTTTGTGGGTGTTGCTTAAAAAACTGCAAAACATGTTTAAACTTATAAATTTTTAGTAGTTTTCCCTATATATATATAGTAGAAGAAGTATCAACTAATGTGTTAGCTGTTTACTGTCTGTTGTGATTTTCTTTTTTAAGTGTGCTCCTTACTTAGTAGACTATTATATATATTGTAATAGTTTACTGCAACACAAGCGCTTTTGTGTTTCGGTGCCTGTTTATTAGCACATGGTCGCTCAGGGAAATATATTTATTAGGATGTCAGTCGATATGCAACATTGGTTATAATCTTTCGGTATCCTCAAGTGTTTTATATCAACTGATTCTCAAACTTTCTTTATTCAAGATTCAACATGGATTTCCATAACACACTACTGGAATTTTAAAAGAAGTGAAACTACAAAATAATAATAATATAATTCTCCATGTTGAAATTGAAAGAAAAGAAAGACAAAGACCCTGATATAATGGAGCATATTAGAAAAAAAAAACCAGATCTACAACCCTGATTTACCTGCAGATTGTGCCAAGAAGAAAAGTTAGCCATAATATTATTTCCAGAACGATATACTTTACAACAGGAAATGCCCGAGGAAATGTCCAGAGATAAATATAACAAAAACTATAATTGAAGATCAGACAAACTCGGATGAAGTGTTTACAATTCTTGAAAAACTTCATTGGCCTGCTTGAATATCCTCACACTTTGTTTCCTATCGCATAGCTTTCCCACGTATATTAATCCAAGTTTTTCCCTAGGTTCTCGTGTACAATTGCAATTGTGTTTCCTGACATAGAGAATCGGATTTATTTTCTGCTTTCCTTTCTTGAATGTGCAGCTACGTGATTTCTTCGCTTTGAACTTCATGAGAGACCAGTTTATCAAGCCATCAAATCTCTTGAGCATTTTTCTAATAAGAAACTGATTTTGACCACACAGTGATATAGTATCTAACAACTGGCTGAAGGAAGAAGTCCATCACTACATGAATTAAAAAAAATATTGATAAAATTTCATTCATTTATAAACTCAAGGATTTCAGTAGTTTCAGAATTTGAGACTGAAATTCTGTGCCTCCAACTGCGTCTTTCTTTTGCTCCATTCCTTCCCAGTATATTTTTATTCGTATTTTTGCCAACATTTGGTCTTCCTTCTCGTCTAAAAATGACCAAATCGGCAGTTAGATAATTCAACTTTGGTATATATATATATACATATATATATATATATATATATATATATATATATATATATATATATGTGGTAATTATTATTATTATTATTATTATTATTATTATGATAATTATTATTATAGCATATTAAAACTCAATAAAAATCATCATCAGGCATTCTGTGTTAAGGTTAACTTATGCTATTATCAATTTTATAATAATAATTACCATGTATCTATGCTCTACTTTTTTATCGATCATTTTTAAAGCAATATCTAACGGGAGAATATACTCCAGTAGTATATATATATATATATATATATATATATATATAACTTAGCACACTTGGTATACTATCCAGGTAAATTCCGATAGAGACGAACTCAAAAGAACTCAATGTTAAATTCATTTATTCAATTTAACAGAGTAATATAATTTAGAAAATATTATTGATTTATTACAATTCCAATGAGTAATACATATTTCACAGCTTAATGATATTAATTGCGGCTCGTCAGACCCAATTTGTACAACAGTTGATCCTCAAAATATCCTCCCAAATAAATTATTTTACACAGACAGTATAGACATAACGCTTGTTTACGAAAAAATTCTCGGTCATTTAAAAAGAACCCCAAACAAAAGAAAAAAGCAAAGAAAAAAAAGTAGACGATTGATTAATGGAAAGAAACGAAAAAGAAAAAAGAAGAGAAAAAAGAGAAAAAGAAAAGACAAAGAAATACAATAAAAGCAAATAAACAATATCCAGAGAAATAAAATGTTAACTTCATGTATCGAAATATACATTCTAACGACTTGTCTGCTTTCTTAGAAAAACATGACGTAGAAAAAAGAACATTGAGATTTAGATTCAAATATATTTACGCTACAAAAATATATTGTACATCATAATTTTAATACAATTTGAAAAAATAAGTATTATTTGAAAAATTCATATTAATTTAAAAATTCAGATAAAATAATAAAAACTACTAAAAAATAAAAATTATAATTTAATATAGAAATAGGAAAAATTTGAAAAATAAAATCTTAAAATATAGGGAAAAATAAATAAACAGAAAGAAAGAAACAGAAAGACAACGAAATAGAAAGAATTTCAAATAATTCAAAATAAACTTCTTAGATCGAAACCGGCGTCTATTATGCTAATATTCATTTTTAGAAACGCGACATGGGATTTACACTTAAATTAAAATATACCGACTATGGGGTATATTTGTGGAGAAAAATATATCCTAACATAAGTTACAATACAACCACTAGTAGTAATTTATTATAAATATAGTTAATGCAATAACTCCTAGTAAGAAAAAATAAATAAAATATTAAAATACAATCTTGTCAAAACATTTTAAATAATCATAATATTATAATAGTAATAAACAATAATAATAATAATGATAAAAATAAATTAAAAATATTAATAATATATAGATATGAAAGTATCAAACAAAATTTATCTAAGACGTTAATAATAATAATAATAATAATAATAATAATAATAATAATTCAATCAAAATCGAAGAAAAAACAATCACAACAAATATACAAATATACCTATAAGTACATTAATTATTAAAAAAAAACACAAAACTAAAAAATATAAAAACTTTTGTGGTAAAATGATATTACCAGTACATTCCAGATTTTCTCAAAATAAACACCATCTTACGTTAAATTAATGCAAATTAATTTAATTTACACTAATTTAAATAACAATCAGGATTTATCTGAACTTTGCATATTTATTTTTATGACGGCAATTAAATATTATTTCATTCCACTGATTAAGGAGTTCCTTTGCATTATTATGTTTTATAATCATCAATTTTTCCTCCTAATTTTTTGCACCTATATCTGAAATTGTTGGGAGTGTTAGCGTATTTAACAACCCTCCATTTGACCAGTGGGGAAAAATCCTCCATCTTTAATATTCCAGTATTGTTTAGACAGAGCAGTTTGATGTTTCTAGGAGGCGTTGGAAAACGTGTGTCTGTAGTACTACAGTCTTTGTTTACTAATACCTGTTGCTATCCCTATAAAAACTCTTTTATTGCTAGGGTCCTCCACTGGACAAATAGTGGCTTCATAAGCAGCTTTTTTCCGAATTACACCTACTTTTATTAGAACAATTACAGAAAGCTTTATCTTTCAAAGGTTTGCTATAGTAGTCTCTGAGTAATTTATTATTATGTGAATTAATTTTTTTTTTGCATTTTTTTAGTATTAGAATAAATAACTTTTAGATTTTTTCTATTGAATAATTTACTTACGGGATTGTGTTGGTGGAAGTATTTTCTAACTAAATTTAAAAAGTATATACCTATGTTTACATTGGACAACTTGCAGAAAGGAAGGTTGAACTATATTATTTTTCTTTTTCTAACTTTACTTTTGTTTCTAGTTTCGTCTTTCAATTTTTCTTCGTATAATATTTCATCTTTAAAATTAATCTTCTTTAGAGATTCATTATATATATATATATATTGTGTGTGTGTATGTGTGCTATATGATGGTAGGTTCAACGGTATTATATTAGTTTTAATAACGAAACATATGGTTCTGGTTGTTAGTATGTTAGTATGGGATCCTGTAATTGCTATCATAATACATTTTCTAATGGTCACATATTATACGAAGAAAATACCTCCCATAAATTGTGATGGCTGTCACCGGCCGCTTGGCATTGATTGCTTCGACAAAGTAGATGATTTTCAAGTGGACTATTACAACAGAATTCTTCCTCACCCACTCTGTGAATTTTCATCCCAAGGAAGTCACGCTGAAATCATGCTAGCTGTCTCTTTATTTAAGTTGAACCACGGACGCGCGAGCACATTTCGGTTAATGAAAACGTCACAAAAAATAAATTGAATGAGGCCTGAATAAATTGTGGAAAAATAGAAGAAACAAAAAGAAATAGACTATAACAATCGTCAATCTCTTATCTCTACAACGGAGCGAAAGTTAATTGAAGTTTTTGGTTCGTAATATCTGTTCACTCTAATCGTAGTTTTCAAGTTTGTGACGATTCAAAATGTTTTATTCGAGCTTTTCACCAAAGCTTTACGGAAACTGCCGAAGATTGGTCTTTGTGTGTGGTGGGTAGTGGCGGTGATAATTTGTCTTATCTGTCTTAGCTCAGCGCAAAAACTGGTATCTGGCCCACCGGGGCACTGTTTTTATGTCTGCCCCAAATTCTCTTGGGGAAGGCATGACGGAGCGATGTGTCCATGAAAATCAAATCTTTATCCAATGAAATCAACCACGCTTTCGCATTTTGAGGGTAAGCTACTTCCTCCCCTTGGTTTAACCAATGAAGCAGCAATACTTCTGGTGACAGTATTTCTTTCCGTCTCCTTCTTCTGCTTCAACCGATTATTTTTCAGGTTTTAAAAGCTGTTCACACGCAAATTTGAGAATCTCAGGATTTAACCTTTTTTGCCTCCTCTGAGACGCGTGAAAATCCCGAAAAAATTTTTGGCTAACGCTTATTTCCCACTCTTACCAGCTATAAACCTCAGAGCTTTCAATGTTATTTTTTTAGTCACGTGTTTCCGCTTTGTCAAACAATGGCCGGCCGATTCGATGACCTCGTCTGACCTGCTGCCTATACCTGCAAATATATTTTTAATTCACTGAGCTAGTTTCCAATATTGCATTTTGCACTGTTTTTCACAATTCAATAGATGCATTCATATTTAAACTGAATAAACAATTTTATTATCCATTAGGCTTATTTTTCTCTATGGTCATATTGGAACATTTAATCTGCACAATTAATAATACAACTAATAATAATTTCTTCCGATTTGTCTTGCTAAAATAGTGTTATATCTTTCTGCACGTAAAAACAGTGTTACAAAATTACACAACTACCAGAAAACTGAAGCGTTATTACAGACAAAGGTAGATTCATTTATTCATGTTGTTTAAGTCTGTTTCTGATTCAACACTCTGAGTAGAAACCAAGACACTTCAGTACAGGCAATATTCATTAAATCTTCTATTTTTCAATTTATATATATTTTTTATTTTTTGTGAATTGCTGTCTCTTTTGTTATTATTTCACATGTGTAACTCTCATGTAGCACATATGTCTCTCTTTCTACTTATTTTTCACATGTGTAGCTCTCAAAATAGACTTCTGTAGCTGCAAAATAGCTGATTTTACTTCTACGCCCCGTTTGTTTGAGCTGCAAAACAAAGAACACAGTACTAACCTGATTTCTAAAATCAGTTCTTCAATATGAGAGAAAATTCTAGCCAATTTTCACACAGATGAAAAAGAAACAGAATTGTGATTCTAATGAAGGATAATGATATTACCATGGCTACGCCTTTTGTGGTGAAATCAATTATTTGTAAGAGTGTCGTATATTAATGGCTTCTTGAATTTTGATTCTTTCCTTACACTGTCTCTTATAGTAGGTTTGTATTGTATACTAACATTAGTCATATACAACAGTTACATTTACTGTGACAAATTTTCGACAGTTTGTAATTAAGAATTTTTTAGTAACTGCTCCTTCCGTTTACCACTGAGTGCAATTACACACTGCTAAATCTAACGATTGAACACAGAAATACAATACGACCAAATCTGCGTACCAACGCATTAATAATTTAAGCTATTGGTACCTAGTCGTTATTTTGGTTGACAAGCATCTGATGAAGAGGCGGGAGCAGAGCGACTGAAACCTTCTGAGAAGAAAAGATCAAGTAATTGTGTAGAAATTATTTTTGTATATTTTTCGGATAAAATATAGTTAGCAAATATGCAATTTCCCACACAAACACACGCGCACACAAACATATAATTATGCACACAGACAAACAAACACACACACACACACACACACACACACACATACATATATATATATATATATATATATATATATATATATATATGATTCATCATACACTAAAAGTCTGCCGCCTTCTACCGAGGACCCATATCTCAGAAGTAGAATCGCCGATTGACGCCAATTCGATCAGGTTTCACTCCTGGGTTAAAAAGCAATCTGATGTCTAACTGTACTGATGAGTTGTGATACAGCAAAATAGATCTCTCTGCAGATTACTATATATATATATATATATATATATATACCATACAGTACTTTACTTAAAAAGATAACACTTTTTGCATTAAGCACCATTATATTATAACAATCTTATATATATATATATATATATATATATATATATATATATATATATATATATATATATATATATATGTGCATATGTGTGTGAGGTATTGTGTATTGACATGAGTGGCCACTTTTATAGTTAAGCTTTCTCTATTTCTTCTACACATAACAAAAGCTTGTCTAAATTCGATTTCTAATTAATATCTACACGTGTCCAAGTGGTAAGAACGTTTCCTTTCCCTCTGGATTTTGCCATACGTCAGCAAGGTTACTTGTTTATATAATCGACTTTTAAAGGCTATTTCATTGTGCAAATATTAAGAAACTTCCTGATAGCCATACCAGAGTTTAACCCAAATCTTTTGACTATAAATGTCGAGATGGAACTATTTGGAAAATATTGCAACACTTCAATTTGAGCGTACTATCCTTGTTCAGAGTTTTAATCACATCAGATAATTGACTCTCAGCCAGAAAATGTAACTAAAGCCAGTTAAGCATATTTGCATCACAAGTGGGTGCTGACTTTACGCCAGTGTGCAATAAAGATTGACTGACCGCAATAGTAGACAGATTTACTTGCACTCTTTGCTTTTGGGCGGAGGAATCTTATCGAGGCTCTGCAGAAGGGCAGAGTCTCGCCTGAAAATACTATGGCATAACCACGTCCATGTATATGCAAGGTATACAAAAATATTTTCCCGAGCATAAGGGCTCAGATTGCCCCCATGAAATTATCAGCTTTTGGCCTCATCCGGACTCAGTTCGGAGGTTCCTGGTAAATAGGCAATCATACGCGTTCCACTTAAATTCAACTTTTTGAGTTCTCTGCCTTCGGGCGGAGTGGAACCCAAAAGAGTCAGCAGAGATTTGTCTGGGAAAAAATAGGCAAGAGATCTCATTTGACTAATGCAGATTCTTCGGGGAATTTTTGACCGAGACTAAGTGTTCGGTTTTACGAACGTTAAAAACAACCTGATATCAAATCCTGGATTCGGTGGGAAGGTTTCTGGCAAATATCCGTTCTAACTTAACATTGGACATTCTACCTTTTTTAAGAGTCTATGCTGTTTGGGGTAAAAAAGACAATAGGCATACATTTTCTATGCGCAAGCGTGCCCTCAGAAGTCCCGCATGGTGAGAGGTTTCAGTTAAATAACCAGGTATATGAGCAAGCCGACGTTTATTTTTCATATTCTCATGAACAAGGACGTTAACATAAAGACATTCACCATCAAAGATGATTTTCTCTGGTGTTAACATAAAGCATTGCTATGCTACTAAAACAGACACCGAATTTTGTCTTTGGTTTCAATTATTGGCCTTTATTTTCACCAAAAATTAGAACACCTCATGATTAAACTTAATAGATATTCATTGTCTGTTACATTGAAAAATATAAGTTAAGAAATGTTTCTGCTACCCCGATACACACACTCTCTCTCTCTCTCTCTATATATATATATATATATATATATAGAGAGAGAGAGAGAGAGATAGATAGATAGATAGATAGATAGATAGATAGATAGATAGATTTTTATAAGAAAGGATTTGCCCTTTTGACTGATTAGGTTTATATATATATATATATATATATATATATACAACAGAACGAATCAATATTTAACCTGCTATTTCATCTATCTATCTATCTATCTATCTATCTATCTATCTATCTATCTATATATATATATATATATATATATATATATATAGATAGATAGATAGATAGATAGATAGATAGAAGATTTTAGAGTTTTAATGAAAGGATTTGCCCTTTTGACTAGATTATATTTATATATATATATATATATATATATATATATATATATATATATATATATACAACAGAACGAATCAATATTTAACCTGCTATTTCAAAAAATATCTATCTATCTATCTATCTGTATATATATATATATATATATATATATAGAGAGAGAGAGAGAGAGAGAGAGAGATAGATAGATAGAGTTTTATAAGAAAGGATTTGCCATTTTTGACAGATTAGGCTCTTTTATATATATATATATATATATATATATATATATATATATATAAAAGAACGAATCAATATTTAACCCGCTATTTCAAAAATATTAGTAGTACGCAACATGCAAGTACACTTTCATGACCTCTAAGGTAATATTTATACTCAAATAGAGGATATTGCGTTGGGATCTCTTCTTTTCTACTTATTATATGGCACATTTAGAAAAAGAATTAATGACAACAATATACGCACTATATATCTAAGATACATAGATGTCATTTTCATTTTAGCTAAGAATCTTGATCAAATTACACAACGTCAAAATAAATTTGAAAGTCACACCGTCCTTAAATTTACATTAAAATTGAATATCAATAAAAAAACTTCCATTCCTTGATGTATTCATTGATTCTAGCACACATAGATTTACTACTTTTCTATATAGAAAACCAACTAGCATAAATTCGTGTCTTCTTAATTATAATAGTGAATGCCTCCAACGATATAAGTTAGCTGTTATAAAAAACTTAATTCAATGCACACAAATACTATCTTCTTTCAAATCCATATTTTATAAAGAATTACACATATTAAACAACATTTGTTAACAATTGATTTCCTAACTCTGTCTATGATCAACAAATTAAAATGTATGTCAAAAAACCTAACAAAAGATCTAACCAACATTGATAATAATAATAAAAGTGTACGCCAAAATAAACCTAACACTATTAACTTATACTATTGCAACCAAATACGTAATAATTACAAACTGGATTGAAAAACTCTTAAAAACATAATACGTAGAAATGTGAAACCAATACATTATAATAATCAAACTGAGCTCATCATATATTATCAAAAAATTTAAAACAATTGATCTCATAATCTCTTTAATAACCCTACAACCAAACAACTAAATACTCTACAAAAGACCAATGTAGTGTATCAATTTAAATGCCCGTTCAGAGATTGTATCTCTGGTACTAATAATAAACTCACTACATATATTGGTTTTACTAGAACCAAACTCTCCTGTAAACTTACCTGTCCCCTTTCAGATCAAAGTTCAATTAAACAACATTTCTTAGAAAAATATAGCCATGTAGGTAATATTAGACGGATTTTAGTCAATAATACAATCATACTCTCTCATACACTCAATAAAAAATACCTTCAGATATTGGGGGTCATCTACATTAAATTAAAACAAACCAAACTTTATAAAATCACGTTCAAATTTGGGCATAACAAATTAAATTTCATTTAACATGTAATTCTGTTAACATTTCGAGATTTCACGCGGTGTGACATCATAGAACCGCATTAAAAATTTACGAACTGCGTTTGCTATTTCGTAAGTGCTATCATTGCTTAGCAAAGACTTTATATCAACACAAGATAAAATTGTCTATGATGGTGGATGATTTTATGTCAACGTCTTTGTAACATCTCTGAAGATGGCTCATTTGAGCTGAAAGCTTAGAAACAACATGATAAAAAATATATACAAATATTGGAGTATTTTTGCCTTTATTTTTACCTGAAATTAAAGCCAAATTACGATGTTTAGAACGGCTCATGATTAAACATAATAGACATTCATTATCTCTTATATTTAAAAGTATATATTTATAAAATATGTATATATGTATATATTAAATCCTTTGCGTTTGCTATTTCTAATTTGTTAGAGTTTAATAATTTAAAGAGGAATATATTTTCGCATCTCATGAGATGTAAATAAAATTTTCTTTCCGTCTATTTGAGAAAACATAAATATTCAACAGATTACCATCAAGAATTTTATCAAAATGTAATTCTCTGTGAAAAGAAGAAACACGTCAGCATGTCGACAAAATAGACCAGCCTTAAGCAGGGGAGGTAAGTCGTGGGATAAATATAATTCCATTAAATTAAAT
This sequence comes from Ascarosepion bandense, assembly GCA_037127315.1. Taxonomy (NCBI): domain Eukaryota; kingdom Metazoa; phylum Mollusca; class Cephalopoda; order Sepiida; family Sepiidae; genus Ascarosepion; species Ascarosepion bandense. Next base: position 435,874 of record JBBBDQ010000845.1, read on the forward strand.
TTTTAAATATCTTTAATCCAAGTTATTTTGTTCGGACAAAGAAATCACATTTTGATATTAGCATATTTCGTTTTTTTCCACCATTTATTCTTACATTGTTTGCGTTTTCTTTGTTTCTTTTTCTGTTAGTTACTTGTTTTTCTTGTTATGAGAAGTTTTTTGTCATTTTATTTCGATATTTTATATTCTATTGACACCACTATAAAATTACTGTCAGAATTTAACTTTTTCCTTTTGTTTCGCAGGTTTTTCTTTTAATATGCTTTAAAATATTTAGTTTTTTTAATCATCGTCCTTTCATTGTCCTTATTGGAGTAGATAGGCTAAACTTATTGGAGTAGATAGACTAAACTATCTCCCGGTTTACACTCCACCCACGTCTATTGAACAGGTGAAGAGGCTCATCCCTTGTTCCTTCGTTAGGATGTCGTTTCCGGTTTTCTCTTTTCCAATCTTTTCACTCTTTTATATATATAATTGGCGTAGATAGACTAACCTATCGCCCGGTTCACCTCCACCCACGTCTATTGAACAGGTGAAGAGGCTCGTCCCTCGTTCCCTGTTTAGGATGTGGTTTCCGGCTTTCTCTTTTCCAATCTTTTCACTCTTACGTAGCCCCCTGCGCATCAGTGGCGTTATCGCCTTGCTTCGTGTGATATGATTTTAAAAAAAATTGATTTCCTATCTATTCTTTCACTTTACTAACTTTGTTGCGTTTTCCAAACTTTCAATTTTCATCTTTCATTTCTTTGTCTTTTCTTTCCTTTTCATCATTTTCTCTTTCTCATTCTCTTTTTTTCTACATCTCTTTTATTATTTATTCACGTTATTTTATTCTACATTTTTTCTTATTTTTATCATTTGATTCATTTTCATCTCGTTTTTTATCCCGTTCGTTATCTAGTCTAATTATTTTCTCCATCTTATTTCATTTTCTTATATTTTCTTTAAGCTATTCATTATTCATCTCCCTCGCATTTTTTTATTTCCTTCCTCATATTGCCTTCTTTACTCTCCATATTTTATTTTCCTTATCGTTCTTTATTTTATTTTCATTTTCCTATTCCACCTCTTTTTTCTACTTAAGCCTATTGTCAAATCCTGATAAAGGGATTCTCGTTCGACCAACGAAGTTAAGCACCGAGAAAACCAGTTATCATTACTTAGATGGGGGACTATTTGTGGACAGCAAGTAATGTAAGTAGACACCTACAATCTAAAATATGTTTCGGCTTTAAGATAACCACAAAGAACTGATAAGAAATAAACGAAAATGTAATCAAGATTCCGAATCCATTCAGATTTCTTTTATTTTTTCCTACTCTATCTTTCTTCTGTCTCCAACATTTTTATTTCCTTTTAGTTTATCGTATTCTTTCCATTTTATCTTATTTTCTTATTCATTTTATTTTATTTATCTTTACGTTTTTGTTTCTTTTATCTTCCCGTTAATATATTATTTTTCTTTCTTTATCTGCTCTTTAATTATATATTATATTCTTTTTCATTTCTCATCCATTTCTTTTTTGTCCACCATTTTCCTTTTACTTCCTTTTTGTTGTTTTTTTATCTTTTCCTCATCTTCTTCAACGTTTTATTGTTTTTATCTTTATATGATGTTCTTCTATATATTTTTCCCTTTTTACTTTTTCATCTTCTTTTTTTTTAGTTTAAATAACTCTATTCCCTAGAATTTTCTTTTCTTTTTCGTTATTTTTCATGTTTTTAATGTTTTTAGCTACCTTTATACTATTTTATCTCTGCCTTCAGGATTTTTCTATTTTTCTATGTTTTCTGCTTCTTCTCCTTCTTCTTTTAATGCATTTTACACATACTTTTTATCTCTTTTAAAGTTTTCATCCTTACGTATTCTCTGTTTCCTGCGGCTGAGATTCAGTTTTAATCTACAAACTGATTCCTTTTTTCCTTATTTATTACCATATTAAACTAATTTCCTTGTATTTCTTCCCGATTTGGGTTTTGCAAATGCTAGCTTTTATGTATTTCGCTCACAATTTTCATAAATTCCTCTTGCGGTTATGAAGTTATATTTAATTATATATATCGTCTATCAGAATAACTTACTCATTTTTTATTTTAAAACTAACAGAAATTATCTTCTGTATAATGTCGCTTTCAATCAATGTATCTATATTATTTAGTCACAGTCCTCTTACACTCTGTCTCTCTTTCTCTCTTTCTCTCTCTTTATCTGTCTGTCTCTCTCTCTCTTTCTTTCTCTCTCTCTCTCTCTCTATATATATATATATATATATGTAGGTAGCGATCGATAAATTACAGTGAAGCTAATAAGTATTTCTTCTGCTGATTTTCTGAGTTTGCCACGATTCATGAATGGCTTACGGTCATATCACGTTGAATACACCGGTTCCCGTTCGATCACCGAAGGTAAGCAACGTTGAGCCTGGTCAGTACTTAGATGGCTGATTGCTTGGGAATACCAGGTGCTGTAAGCGTTTAGTGACGGATGTGCGTTGTGGTGCATAGAATATCGGCTCGGAAATAGAAATCGCTGAGCCGATTTCGACTTCCAGTTGAACACCCTGCATTCAATTGCGCACTGGTACACTTGGGAAAGGTATTAATCCGTACTTTCCTTCTAGTTATGGGTTAGATATCAGGGTAGGACTTGGGACCCTGTCCTTAAACAAATCCCCATGAATCTTCTTTCATCAGGGAGGAAGCCGGCTCAACCCGACTAGGGTGAATGCAGCTTGCATACATACTTACATAAATGGGAATGGTTTATAATTTTCATGGTAGGTCTGTCATGAAAGTAGGAGAAAGAATATAAAGAGATTCTAGAAATTCAAATTATATAAATTTTCGAACATTTATTTGTATTTTATTGAAAAAAATTAGAATTTCAACCCATAGCAAATCATTAACTCGCTACTTGGTGAAGAAACCGTCGTTGGCAAGCGCAGTTTGGGTACGAAGTTTTACTGATCACGAGTGGGGACAATTTAGCCAATACAGATACTCTCCATATCTTAATGATTTGTAGATTGTCGTTGGTCAACTCGAAGCTTCGGCGTCTTCCACAGATTCTCCAAATAATTAAGATCTGCAGAAGACAATTCTACTCCTGTAGCTTCTTTTCTTGCACTTCGCGACTGTGGAACTTGCTTCCATATTCTTAAACTCTTGACGGCTACAAACTCCAGGAATTTAACTGCAATGTTAATACTCATCTCGTAACCACTTCATTCTAGTTCTTTCCACACCGCTCTGTATAGTTTTCCTTTCTCGCCACCTTTGCAACTGTTATCACACCTGTTTTCCCATTCTACGCTTGCTCCTTTCTAACTGGTTCGTCTTTCTCTTCACTATCTTCAGTCTCCCTATCTAATCTTTTTACTCTTATGTAGCCACCTGCACATCAGTGGCGTTAACGCCTTTCTCGGGGTGATAGGATTAAAAAAGAATTCCTTTGTTAGCTTAGTCTTATGACTTGGGTCATTGTCATGTTGAAGCATCAAGCCACGATGCATCTTCATTGTCCTGATTGTTACTTATTTTCGTCATTATATGCGAAAAGTAAAAAGAAAAATGTCTTCACGTGTTAACTGATATATTTTTTTAAATAACAAATATATCTTTAAGTTCTAGGGAGTAAATATATTAAATAAAAATAACACTGGCTAAAACCACGTCCGCGAGACAACTTCGGAATCTCTTACAGCTCTTCTTTTGCACTATTCTGTTGTTTATAGTTTTGAAGTGTGCCAGAAGCCTTGCCTTCAGGTCATGTTTTGAGGTTGAAAGGTGTTTTGTTGGTCTCTAGTTAAATTGCCCTTTACAAATTATAATCAATGTGGTTGCATTCTGGGAAATTATTTTGCCAGGTTAATTCTGTTCGCAGAAATTGTATATTAGCAATGACTGGGTTCTCCTACTTGTGTGGCATGGTGCAGAGTCCTGATACTAGAAATAAGGTATTCTAGCAAACACCATCTTGACACAGGTCAGAACTACCTCCCTGGCTATAGACATGAATGACTTAGAGGGGACATCTTTAATTTTCAAAAAGGTAAGTCTGAGGTTTCCCAGGTTTCGTACATTCATAATCCTCATTAGTCTCACCCACCTTATTAAAAATATTTGGACTGTCTTTAGGTTGTACACTCAAAATATCTTAACTCTTCGTGTGATAGCTTCCGGCGTGGATGGAAATCATTACTGCATGCTGTTTCCACATGTCGGCCGGAATGTATTGCGTTGTAGTGAACTTTTTCACACAGATGATTTCTAACTGATCCGAATACAATAGAGTCGTTAAGATCAAAGACATAGAGCGCCCATCAAGAAATTAAAAATGTAAAATGGTAACAACTTACTGATTACACCATTTATACATACGTCTAGACAGAGCAATGCGCACTAGCATAAAAAACACGAAATCTATACAAAAACATCATTAATAGTGCCTCAATTGCCAGATCATATCTCCCTGAATCGCAAACTTTCCCTGACAACATTTGCATCATGTTCTTCTTTCTTTTCGACTCTACTCCCATGCAGCAATATTCACACCAGTGTTCCTCATACATCTTTTAACCCTTCTCTGACACTCCCAGTAACTTGTTCCTCTTTCTCATCATTCACCTATTATGTAACCACATGTGCATAACTGGCAGTTCTGCATTGCAAATATATATATATATATATATATATATATATATATATATATATATATATAAGATTCCGGTAAAAATGATATTGTGTGGTCTAATGAGATGAGCTAATTTAGCTCACTGAAATGAATTATAATTTATAACCAACACAAATGACGTGCTTAGTTTATATATATATATATATATATATATATATATATATATATATATATATATATATTGTTTTGCTTTCTGGGAGACTAGCATGACGTACACTGATGGAAGGCATGAGAGTTAGTATATGGTGTTTTAAGAAAAACATGTTTGTATTGGGCCAAAATATTGAAGGGCAGTAGCGAGGTTTAATTTGTCATCCCTGGCATATTTCTTATTGAGTCTGGAGTAAATGTATAGATGCCTACTTGGGAACTGATTGCACCAGTAAGAATGTTGATGATGATCTGAAATACTCTCATATAATGAGCAGTCAGGAGAAAGTAGAGAGCGATATAGAAAGAAAGGATAACTAACAGACTTTAGTAGACAGTGACGGAGACACATGTACGAATGGTCAGGAGATTCATAAGAAATCACCCTAGCCACAGGTCGTTGTTCATTGACATAAACACCCAGGACATGTATATTCACATTAGTGTCCCTCTTAAAGATTGAAAGACGACCATGAATCAAGAATTCAGAAGATGGAATTGTAGGGGTTAAGTGGGCTTTGTGTGGATATATTGTGACCTTTCGTAGAGGAAAGATTCCATACAGAAACATTTGATATGTATACAATTGATGATGAGAAATGTAGGTAATTGTTTTGGCTATTTTAGTTTTATATGTTTGTTTTTAATATATATTTTGCTTTGTTTTTGTTTTATTTTGGTAAGGATAAGCCGCGAAGAGTTGAAGCAGACGGATATAGACTACAACACGTATAGGAAGGAAAATAGCACAAACTACTGCTTAGTGTGGCCTCAGGGTTTCCCACTGGAAGAGCTTGACACCCATCCATGTAGGTCCTGGCACTGCAATAAACCCGATGTTATACAACTACTGATCAGAAAAGCCGCTGTAGATGCTACGCAATTGTTATGGCTTCTAGTCAGCAGTCAGAAGTAGCAACCAGAAAACTGCCAACCCAGTACACTCAGTATGAATCGACGTTGCCAACCTAAACACACAACACAGAAAATTCCTGAGAGTACCATTATTAAGAACTGTAAAATAAATTGGAATCACTTCTTAAAAATGAAACAAGAAATGATCCTATACCCCTGTTCAAACGAAGTGGGAGTAGATTGAACCGGGTGATAAGAGGGATTATTTACTCCAATTAAAAGAAAATAAATAGAAATTTTACTTATATTATAAACTTCTATAGGGAATTAAGACAAATAAAAATTTGTCATTTCAGAACCCTCTAACAGTAGTAGGATAATGGGAGCAAGAGAATGTAAGTATTAAGTTGTTACTTAGTGTAACCCCTCCTTATAAAAGACAAAAAAGCAAACCGGGCATAGGCCTGTTACTGTAATGGTTCGAATGAAAAAAAGTATGTTCAAGGGAGAATCTCTAATCGTGATTTAAAAAAAAAACGATCTACAAAGGGTACTTAATACACCAGCAGAATATATATAAATACGTACGTATAGGATAAACGAATTCACCACAATTAGAAGCGTTACCAGAAAACGTAATAAAAAATAGAATTCCATTTATATATATATATATATATATATATATATATATATGTGTGTGTGTGTGTGTGTGTGTGTGTGTGTGTGTGTGTGTGTGTGTGTGTGTGTGTTGGGCATGTACTATTACCAACCGATAAATATTTATATATGGGTGCGTACTTACCTGTACAAGTATATATGTCATTATTCAAATCCATCCATATCTACATAAATAACAATGTACTTGTTCGTTTGTTACTATCCGCGAATCTAGAAAACAGCTGCAGTATTTGTTTTGAAATTTTACTATAGAATTTTAATCGAATACGAGCGTGTTTATATACACTTATATTACAAATATTACAATATTAAAAAAATATATATTTTGCAAAGTCGATTAGTGTCGATAAGTGCCGAACCAACAAACTTTCAATTTCAATATGGACGCCTTAACAAACAACTTTGGTATTTCATAGAAAATATAGGAAAATTCCAAATTAAAAGTAAACAAAGCATTTCTTCTTATTATTATTTCTGTTTTGGCGGGAGAAAACAACAGAAATTCATTCCCTTTTAAAAAATTTTTCTATTCAATGTTTCAACGAATTCTTAAAAATATCTAATTTATTTCGTTGGTTTAGTAAATAAATTTCCTCTATTTTAACTTAAAACGACAAACTCTCCAAGGGTTTTGAAATTTTACTATTGTATTTTAATCGAATACGAGCGTGTTTTATATATATTATATTAAAAAATAATACATTATTAAAAATGTATATATACTTTGCAGAGTCGATTAGTGCTTATAGGCCGAACAAAGAAGAAACAAAACTTTCATTTTCATTATGGACGATTTTACAGAAAACCTGGTTATTTCATAGAAAACATAGGAAAATTCCAAATTGAAGATAAGCAAAGCATTACTTCTTAATATCATTTCTATTTTGGCAGGGGTAAACAGGAGAAATCCTTGCATTTTTAAAACAATATCCATTCATGTTCTTTCAACGAACTATTATTGACATCAAAATAAAAAAAAACCTTTTCATTTTCTTTCAAAGAATTATTATCGACATCGCATTTAAAAATAAATTTCCAGTTCATTTTCTTTAAACAAATTATTATCGACATCTTATTTGAAAAAATATCCTGTTCATTTACTTTCAACGATTTATTATCGATATCCCATTAAAAGAATTTTCTATTCATTTTTTAACGAATTATTATCGACATATCATTTTAAAAATAAATTTTCTATTAATTTTTTTCAATGAATTATTATCGACATCCCATTTAAAAATATCCTATTCATTTTCTTTCAACGAGTTATTATCGACATCCCATTTAAAAAAATATCCTATTAATTTTATTTTAATTAATTTTTATTGATATCCCATTTAAGGAAATCTTCTTCATTTTCTTTCAACGAATAACTTTCGGCATCCCATTTGTAAATAAAATTTCCTATTTATTTCTCTTTCAAACTATTATTATGGGCATCCTATTAAAAAAAATCCTTTTATATTTTCATTAAACTAATTATTATTGGCATACCATTTAAAAACAAATTTCTCTTCAATTACTTTGAAAAAATTATTACCGACTTCCCAGTTTAAAATGAACATTCAGATTCATTTTTATTCAAAGAATTAATATCACATCTCATTTAAAAAATATCTTATTCATTTTTTTAAATAATTATTATCGACATCCCATTTAAAAGAAAAATATCCTATTTATTTTCTTTATAATTATTATCGACATGCCATTAAAAAATGATTTCCTATTATTTTTCTTTCAAAGTATTATCGTCATCCTATTTAAAAAATATAATATTCATTTTCGTTCAACGAATTATTATATACATCCTATTAAAAAATTATTTCCTATTCATTTTTTCAACGAATTATTCTCGACATCCCATTTTTTAAAAAATCATGTTCATTTTCTTTTCAACAAATTGTTATCGACATAAATATGAATTCTCTATTCATTTTCTTTCAACGAATAATTATTGACATCCCATTAAAAATGTTCTATTCTTTTTTTTAACAAATTACTGTTGATATTCTATTTTAAGAAACTTTCCTGTTTATTTTCCTTCAACGAATTATAATTGACATCCCATTTTTAAAAAATCCTTATTCATTTTCTTTCAACGATTTATTTTGACGTCGTAATTAAAATATATTCTTATTCATATTCATTTAAAGAATTATAATTAACATACGATTTAATGAAATATTCTATTCCTTTTCTTTCAAAGAATTATTATCGAGATCACATTAAAAAAATCTTATTCATTTTCATTCAACGAATTATTATCATCATCCCAATGAAACAAAACCCATTCATTCTTTTTCAACAAATTATTATCGACATCCTATTTTTAAAAAAATATCCCATTTAATTTCTTTATTATCGACACACAATAAAAATAACTTTTCTATTCATTTTCTTTCAAGGAATTATTATCGACATGCCATTTAAAAACTGTTATATTTACGTTTTTCAATGAACTATTATCGACATTGCATTTAAAATATATTTCTCATTAATTTCATAACGAATTATTATCTACATCCCATTTAAAAAGAAGTTTAATTATTTTCTTTCAAGGAATTATTATCGAAATGACATTAAAAAACGCATTTCCTACTCATTTCCTTTTAAAGATTTTTTATCGACATCCCATTTAAAAATAGCCTATTCATTTTCTTTCAACGAATTATTATCGACATCCCAATTAGAAAAATCCTATTCATTTTCTTTTAACGAATTCTTATCGACATCCCAGTAAAAACATTCTATTCATATTATTTCAATGCATTTTTATTGACATCCCATTTATTTCATTGGTTTAGTAATTAATTTTCATTTTTTTTAACTAAACCTTTTTTAAAACTCCACTTTTAAGCCGTTTTTATTATTATTTCTGTTTTGGCGGGTGCAAACAGCAAAATTCACTTCTCCTTTTAAAAAAATAAAATTTTCTATTCATTTTCTTTCAACGTATTATTATGGCTATCCCATTTATTTCGGTGGTTAAGTAAATAATTTTCATTTTTTCTTATTATTATGTCTATTTGGGCAGGCGTAAACAAAAGAAATATTTTCGCTTTAAAAAAAAATCTATTCATTTTTTCAACGAATTATTATCGATATCCCATTTATTTCGTTGGACTACTAATTAAATTTCCTTTTCAATTTTTTAAACTAGCCATTTTTTCTTTCTTATTTGTCAGACCTAAACGACAGACTCTCTTTAAAAACTTTTTTCGTTCTTTTCAATGAATTATTATTGATAATGCACTAAACTTTCATCTAAAACAAGAAATTCCAAGAACCTTATTAATTTAACATTTTTCTGGGGGTGATAACATCGTTATACACTTTCATAGTAAAATCAATCCCCCGTTTTTGTACTTTTGTTTTGTAAACATCATTCTTAAGTCCCATTTTTTTGTTGTTTTAGCTTTTGTCAGCAATGCTTCTTTTTCAAAATAAGCGGAAAATTACAAACTTCCTTTTGTCTTTCCTATGTAGTCAAAAATGAAAAGGGAGGGACTTGAAATTTTGAAATGGTGATTTTGGCCACTTTTTTTCAGACTCCTAATCTCAGTGCAAAAGATCTGCTTCAATTCATAACGATAATGCCTCACAAAAGGTCAAACTTAAGTCGTCGTACTTGCAGAGCGGAAGAAGTGCAACGAGTAATTGCAAATGAAAGTGAGGAAGAACAGACATCAGCAAACGTACGAAGAAAACAAAGAATGGTTCAGATAAAGAGAAGCAGCAGATCGACGTGCAGCCGGACTTGATGATGCCCGAATACGAGTATAGCAATCGCATTCTGCAGTTTCATATCTGATTCGTTCTCAACAGAATGAACGCATCAAACTGAGAGTGACTGAAAGACGTCAAGGAGAAACAGCAGATCAAAGTCAAATACTACTTTCTGCAAACCAGACAATCTTTGTATCTGCACAGACAATGGAACAACTAACATATTGTGTACCCACAAATACTAGGAAAATAAATGTGCGCTTTAGGTTCATTTAACCAAAACACAGCAACACGTAGCCAGGTACAGGTAGTATATATATATATATATATATATATATATATATATATATATATATATATATATATATATATATTACTGAATGAGCGATACATACATGCCATAGTAGCTACTGTTTTTCAAAGTCGACCATCCTTCCAGAGTGCCCAATCAGGGTGTGAGAGCGTATATATATATATATATATATATATATATAGGAAAAACAATTATTAAAAAGTTGAGAGTTTAAACATGTATTTTTTGACAGTATTTCTTTATTTCGATTATTATGTTTTACATTTCAGACCGTCCTCGGTCCTTCATCAGAAACAAATGATTTTAAAATTCAAATTAGAAACGTATTTTGCCAGAGCGTCTGTGGAGAGAGTTTGTTTACATCACGTGACACGTTTGTTTAGATCACATGACGCGTCTGTGGAGAGAGTTTGTTTACATCAAGTGACGCAGAAAGCGACAGATTTTTTAAAAACTATTTGTAAACGTAAACCTATCTTTAATAACACTTATAAATTTTGTTTTAGATAAAAAAAAATTGAATGTATCTAAAAAAGTGTAGCTGTTGAAAACACCTAACTCCCTATTTAACCCTAGCTTGTGTGTATTTAATTTTAAAATCCAGTATTTTTCTTTCTTTCTGCGCGTGTGTGTAGAACTAAAATCGGAGTCTCTTAGTAAACATTTTCAATTTTCTAAAGTGTGACCTGGTTGATTGAAGTGGACTGCTATTGGGGAATATGATTGTTCTGGGATATACTAAGTTTGTGATTATTGAAACGAAATCTAAAACTACTACCAGATTCGCCAATATATCCACTATTGGGACATATTGAACAGAAGAAAAAATATATAATGTTTTTGCTGTCACAGGTGAGGCGTGGTCGATGCAATTTGATTTTGGTGTTGGGTACAGAGAATATTGTGTCGTTTACTAAATGTTTAGTAATTAAACACCTGGGTTTCTGGCATTTTAAATTCCCTGATAGGTTTGTATCTTTTAGATTGTTGATAGGTTGGGTGTTTGTTTCATTGTATTTATGGGTGGTTTATCGAAAATGTCTTTGATAGTTTTGTTTGATTGGAGGTTCTTTTTAAATTTTTGATAAGTGTGTGGGAATATTGATTGTGGTTAAAAAACATGGGAATTCGGTTGTTGTTTTTTCTTTTCTTGTATGTGAGAATTGTGTTACGATTTATGTAGATGGTTTTATTTAATGCTTCTATTTTTATTGGTTATTCATATTTTAGAAATTGCTTTGTTAGGTTCTTAATGTTGTTTAGAAAATCTGGATGGTCTGAGCATATGCATTTGATTCTTAGAAATGAGCTGTATACGATAGATTTTTTTTAATTTAAGGGGATGACACATGTTAAAGTGAAGGAATTTATATTGGTTTGGTGTGTTTGTTGTATAGACTGGTGGAAAGTGTAGGTTTGTTTAATTCTATCATGACGTCTAAGAAAGGGACGGATGTGTATGAGTACTCCATGGTAAATTTAATTGCATTGTGGAAGTTGTTGCAGAAAGTAAATAAGTTTTTTAATTTTTCTAATCCATGAGTCCATAATAAGCAAATGTCATCAATGTATCTAAAATAATGTGATGGTTTATATTGTGAATTGACTAGTATCTTTCTTTCTAGAATGTGCATGAAGATATTGGCATAAGTAGGTGCCATTTCCGTGCCCATTGCTATGCCACTAATATGTAAATAGTGTTTGTTGTTGAATTTAAAATTATTATGTGATAAAATGAATTTTATTAATTGGCATATATCTGCGATTTGGTTGTTAGGCAGTTTGCTTTTACTAAGGAACTCATGGCAAGCTGATACTCCTTCAACATGTGGAATGTCGGTGTACAGAGACGTAACATCCATCGTTACTAGGATATTATCATCGTGGACTAAGTTAATGTTTTTAATTTGTTGATAAAGTCATTAGTGTCTTTAATATAACTAGGTATGTCAGGCAATAAACGTTTTATTATATTGTCTATGTGCCAGATATAAGTTCTGTGAGGGTACCAATGCTTGATATTATGGGTCTTTAAGGGCTTTTGAAATTTTATAGATCTCTTCATTATTTGATTGTTTAGTATGATGTTGGGTTGGATAAAGAGTTGTGAGGGTGTATTTCTGAAATGATTTTGGGGAGTTTAGGTAGTTTTTAGTGTCTAAGATGGTTATAGCTCCGCCCTTATCGTCTGGTACGATAATTATGCTTCGGTTGTTTTTAAGTGTATAGATGGCTTGGTGTTCTATTTGGATACGTTGTGATTTTTGTTTGGTGTACTTTGTTTTTTAAGAAGTTATCCATATGTTGTCTGGCTTTATTGGCATATTGATCCAAGTGTTGGTTACGTCATGTTGATGTAGTCCATAGGGTATTATTTTTCGTAAGAGGAAGGACTGGAGTATGATTGTTTAGCGCTGTTGTCAGTAGAAGTGGCTCTGTTGTCTGAATATATATATATATATATATATATATATATATATATATATATATATATATATATATATATAAACACTCTACGTTTGTATCGAGCACTCTTTATAAAAGTAAATGCATGAACAGCAAACTAAAAAACCTACGAGTTCTACAACTGTTACAATATATATATATATATATATATATATATATATATTCATTGATTGATTGTATAATACTTAGTTTTTTGTCCTAATAGAGTTAGACCAGTACACATTTGTATTAAAAAGTGTTTTATACATGTATATTGTAGAACTATTGACGATTTTCCATTTTTAACGAGTTATTTCGCTACCCAAGTTTCTAACATAAGTGATTTTTAATAACTGATTTTAACTTTTACCGTTTTTCTTTTTAAGAACGCTCTTGTAACGGTGTTTTATTTAAATTTATGAACGCGCCTTGTTTAAATTCAAACGATTTATGACGTTTTTATCCATGTTTGTATGAACCTAAAATGTATTTCTTAGTGTGGATGTATTTAGTCAGAATTTCTGTTCTTTCATTTAACAGTTCTTCTTTATTCGGGTATGTCATATTTCTAATTTTTTCTTCTTGTCACAGTCTGCATATTTGTCCACCGTTGTAATGCTTGACTGTTTTTACAATGCTCCACATTATGTCTGGATCTTTTTCATATTTTGAGTTCAATTTCCAGACATGGTTATCTAATTTTGTATTGTTTTATAATTTTTCTATTTTAAATGTAGATCTGTGGTTGAAGTACCTGGTCATAAAGGTGTCTTTGGTTTAGCCTAAATATATTTTATTTTGGCCATCTGGGTCATGAACCTCTGCCTTATAAATTATTTCTTTTGTGTTGCAGAAACTTTGAAGTGGACATTTATTTTTGTCCCTGCAGTTGCATTCTTTGTTGGTGGTTTTGTTTTGTACAATTCTATTTAAGTATCTGGCGTTTTATTTTTTATGAAAATATCTAAATTATTAGTGCAACTATAACTTTGTTTGTGTTTCTGTTGAGAATTTTGTTTAATTCTAATTATTTTGGAAAGTGCTTATCTATTAGTTTAAAAATATTTCTGCTATTTGGTCTTTACTTTCTAAATTAAATGGTGGGTTGAACCAGATAATGTTTCGTTTTCTAATGCTGTTTTTGATTTTTCTGTTTGCTTGAGAATTATATTGTAAAATGTTTTATGACCAGAATTTCTTATTGTATCCTCATACATATTTCTTTTCATTAAATATTGATTTGTTTGACGTATCATAAGATAGTCTGTATTCTATGCCTTTGTGCATGTTTTTAATTATATTATTTGGATGATTGGACTTTGTATTTATTTATGATAACTTAGTGTTGGTTTTCATGGATGGCGAGACATTTCAGTTTGTAAATTAAATATATATATATACTTGACAAAAAGAAAGCCGTCTAGATGGTGGCTCAACTGACTGACATTTTCCATTTAAGATGGAATTCTAATAACTTATAACCTATATTTTCAAATTTAAATTCGAACTTCATTCTGATTAATTAATTTATATGCAAACATAAACATGTCTGTTTTCCTTCTTCTATGTCAACATTTTAAATATCAAGCGTATTGTTTTCTACATTCAAATGTACTTATTTTCCAAGCAATAAGACAACATTGCCTGATGACGAGGTAAAAATCAAAAACATTGACATTTCCATATCGCACTGTAAAATAAAATTTAAAACATTATTTATAATTATATATATATATATGCAGAGAGAGAGAGAGAGAGAGAGAGAGAGAGAGAGAGAGAGAGAATTATTGAGGGGGTAAGAGAGAATTAGCACCAAAAGTAATGCCGCATATTTACTTCCTCTTAGACTAAACAATCGCCTGGTTCACACTCCACCCACATCTATTGAACAGGTGAAGGGGCTCATCCCCTGTTTCCTGTTTAGGATGCGGTTTCCGGTTTTCTCTTTTCTAACCTTCTCACTTTGTTTTTTTTTCTTTCAATTGGAGTAGATAGCCCGGTTCACACTCCACTTTCAATTGGAGTAGATAGCCCGGTTCACACTCCACCCATATCTATTGAACAGATGTAGAGGCTCATCCCTTGTTTCCTGTTTAGGATGCGGTTTCGTGTTTTCTCTTTTCTAATCTTCTCACTCTTATGTAGCCCCCTGCACATCAGTGGCGTTACCGCCTTGCTTGGGGTGATATGATAAAAAAGGTATCAATGATACTCAGGGCGCAGTCATTTCGCTGTATAACTTAAGTCGCTAGTGCCTTTGCAAGATGTGTTTATTCGTGCAACCAGGCTGGCAACTGGGTCTCACCTATTCACAGTGAGATCAACCAAATGCAGACGATACTTCTACTCCTGCAGCTTTTTTTCTCGCACTTCCCGCTTGTGGAACTCGATTCCTTACTCTTGCTTTCCCGACGGCTACAACCTCCAGGAATTTAAATGCAAGGTCAACACTCATCTCTTAACCACTTGACCCTAGTTCTTTGTTCACCAGCCTGAGCCTAGTTCTTTCTTCACCACCCTGTATAACCTTTCCTTTCTCTCCACCTTTCCTACTGTCATCACACCTGTATTCCCCTCATTCTCTTGCTCTTTTCTAATTGATTCGTCCCTCTCTTCACTCTCTTCTATCTAATTCTTTACTCTTATGTAGCCCCCTGCATATCAGTGGCTCTACCTCCTTGCCCGTGAAAAAAATGAATTATTTAATAAGACTATTACAGTGTGAGAGATCTGCAATACATTTGCATTATGCATATCTTTATTACGTTATTAAATAAGTCCTTCTTTTCGCCATTCTTTTTTAGTTTATGCTTCTTCTGCAATCAAAAATGATGCAATTTAAACGCCTTATTCTGTCCGTAACGTTTGACAAAATTCTTAAGTATTGAAAATCTATCTCTTCCTTATTTTCAAAACGCCAAATAACATGTTATTAAGGAAGTTGACGAATATAAATGTTTATTCTGTAATTAGTTAATGTAATATTAAACCACAAATTAGATACCATTATTCGCAACAGAACAAAAAATATGAAGAACTGTTCAGTGAACTATAGTACAAAAGACCAAATTCTTAAAGTAGAATGACATCAGCTCTTTAATATGAATCTTTGCCCTAACACCAGTATTTTCATATTACTGCAAGCTATCATAAATTAAATTCTACGATGGCTTTAGAAAAACTAACCATAAAATAAATTGGTACGTGAATTTCTAAGATAAAAATATCTATCATAGTGGACATTTTGTTAAAATTACCTCCTTGGATATGCTCAATTTCCGACTGCGGGGATACAAATTCAATTCTATAGTTTAAAACAAAGACTTTTAACTTGGCATATCTGTTCCAGAAGAAGACTATCATAGCTCACCACACTTCATTTTATCTGATCTGATTTTCTATTTCACTTCTCCGGTGTTCTGAATTCAGAGATTTCTTTCTCTTAGATTTACTGATATTGTAAGCAAGACAGTCCATTTTCCCCTAGTCTTTAACACATGGCTAGTGGATTTAAAGGAAATAAATTTTGTATATATATATATATATATATATATATATATATATACATATATATATTGAAGTACAAAACACATGTTCTGTTCTATTCCTTTTTTTCCACCAGTTCTGAACTCAGCATCTAACACCCATCATGCCACTTACCCCCCCCCCAAGAAAAAAAGCAACATTCCCATTCCGTTCCTTTTTCCAATAGTGCTATGGAGTAATTATGCGGAAATTTGCCGCCATGTTTTAGTGACCAGTATGGTCGGAAGAAGCACACGGAACACAGGAGGTAGGTTCGAAACCGTATATTAGTATAACAAGAACAATATATACTTAGGTAGTGTTAGGGTTAGTAAAGAGAAATAAGTAATATTTGAGCCACTTATGGCCTGACTAGTAGCTGGTTTTAACTGTGTACTAGCGGTCGTACTAAACTGCTGCTAACTGCCAATAACTGCCTACAGGAAGTCACTCAGGTAGTTATATAAAGTAAGAGGAAGAGTCAATTCCTCCCAGAAGAGAACCATAGAAAATACACTGCGTGCCAAAATTATATGCAGATTGATTGTTTGGTTCTAACTCTGATAGTTTTTAATAAAAATTAGTGAAACTTGGCACTTTATTTGGCAAACTAACACATGCGTAGATCTAAAATTCTAAAAGTTAATCTGAGCAATAGTAAACAAACGGCATTTATTTTGGTGTCTTGCAACCTATTTCAACTTTATATGCAAATTATTGCTAAAATGTCAAATATGGTGAAGTGGTGACGAAAAATTAAAACATTGATTATTTTAGGAATATGTAATTTGAGAACAACAATAATACAAAGCAAACATCATTAATATGGTTTCATAGTACAATCAATATTGTATATAATTGCCATTTTTATTAACAAGAGAAAGAAGCTTTTTCGCTCATTGAATTTATCAAACTTCCGATTTCATCTGAAAATATTTCTTTGGCATTCCAGAGGTCATCCTTGGAGGTGTACTGCCTTCCGCCAGAGTAAATTTTCCTTTTCAAGATGCTCCACAGATTTTCCATTGGATTTAAATCTGGAGAACAGGCTGACCATTGCATTATTTTCTCATGTCTGGGAAAACACCTTCCAAATATTCAGTGGTTATTCTTGCAGCATGAGACGGTGCATTATCATGCATGAATACCGTCTTTTTCCGGAATGACAAATTCTTCTACTTGTGCCAGGGTTTGAGCTGTTCCTTAATGAAGTCAATTTAGAGTTGGGCGGTCATTTTCACGCCATCTACGACTCTGAATGGTTCTACCAGCTCATTACCAATTATTGCAGCCCTAAACATCACACCACCACCTCTTTGTTGACGCCAGATCCGGTGGGGACGTGGACCTTCATTACGGTTCCATCTTCTTCTCCACCCATCTGGTCCATCAAGAGTCACTGGACACTCATCGGTGAACAGAACAGTTCGATAATTTACCTTCATCTGATTTCTTGCCAACTCTGTCCTCTTTTGCTTGCGGATATCTTTTAAATTTTTTGCTAGTTTCAAAGGGTTACGGCGGACTTCTCTCTTGATCCTACTCATAGCTCGATGCAACACAGGTGCTTTCTTACGAATTTTCTCTTTGTCAGAACATCCGTTGCAAAGTTCAGGATTAGTAACAAATTTATTAATTGTATGATGATCAAGGTCCAATTCTTTGGCTATCTCATAAGGTAGATATCTTATTACAAATCCTTTGGACAATTTTAGACTTCTCAGCTTGACTCAAAGCACCTTTACGTCCCATCTTCCATATAAAGTTGGGACGCTGAAACAGGCTGCAAGTTACTCTTACGCAGATTAGATAAAGTATTTTAGATCTGCGCATGTGTTGGTGTTGCCATATAACGTGCTAATTTCAGTAATATTCATTCAAAATTATCCGAGAAGAAAAAATCGATTTGCATCTAATTCTGGCACGCAGTGTAGTAAGAAAGAAGCCTCTTTCCACGAAGGGATACGTTTTGGAACAATACCCGATAAGGTGTATCCCTGATCACTAGAATCATAACCCCATAAAATAATCTGTTATCTGCCATTGCTCTTTTATAAGTACAAAAAAATCACTTCTTCAACAGAATCATTCTTTTACCTTATAAATTTGGCAATCTTGGGTCTTCTCTGGAGTGTACATTAGTGAACATCGGGAATATCTTTTATGTTTGCTCCATGTTTCTCTTTCTTTTTTGTTTGTCTTAATGTATCAATCCGTCAAGTCAGCTGCTCGTTACTTTGCCAATTCTGTTCGACTATATTGGCTGTCTCATAAAGTCAAGTGTTTCCCCTTAATAATGGTAAGCTAATGATTAGCAAGGAAAAAAGCATCATATTTCACTCATTTGTGTCTTATAGTCTCCACCAAATCTTTGCAATGAATACGAATGATTGCCTGCCAGCGCCATTTTGTATTAGGCATTTTAGAAATTATTTTCTGCGTTTTTTTCCAGCCATTTATTGTTAACGTTTCTCTTCAATATAATCCCCGCCTTCTTCTACCTAAGAGATACTATATAGCGTGACCTCTTTAGCTCTTTTACAACCATTGACTAGCTTATTGATTTTAGGTTACCGACAAAGTAGCGTTTAGAAAACGTACTTTTCACTACTGAAGATCGTATTTGAGGCGGAAGCTATTCAATAATGTTAAGACTGTAAAGTCAGAGGCGCTGATATAAACATTATTCGACTTAGCATCAGAATATTAATGTTTGAAACGCGGAATTACTGGTTAGCATTTTGGAAATGATGGGGCAAGTAATTGCGATGTCGATACACAGAAACCGATGAAAAATTACACGATCTTTTCCTGAAATGAGTGTGCATAAACTCTGTTTTTACTTATTTTCATAAATACAGGCAATAAAATTCTGAAAGTACATTCCTGGATGTCAAGAGAAATTCATAGAAAAAAGTATAGAATATTAATAAGAAATTCTTTATATTCTTTTTAAAAATCCTTTTCAGATAGAAAACCAAACTACATATAAAATTAAACAAAGTTTAGAAAAATAAATTGTATTTGATATTTTATTTACTTCTACGTCAAAGAGATAAAATATATTTTATGTTAATATTTAAATTCTATGTGTGATAAATCCAGTGTTGATTTAGTGAAGATGAAGAAATACAGTCGGATGATGAGAATGCCATGGATGCACAATGGGAACAACGAGTGAGTTTTAAATAAAGTAGAAACGGAATATATGTGGAGAATGTTCTATGATTAATAAAAAGGAGGAACAGCTCGGAAAAGCTTTTATTCGCATCACTTATTAAAGAACAAAAACACGCTGGAATACAGTAAGTAATCTAAGAAGCGTACTTAACATATGCTCCAATATAAGATAAAAAATTTTAATTATTTTACTCAAATAAATGACCCACACAATACTTATTTGTTTTTTTCTTTACTACAATATAATTTATTATGTCATTTTTCATCATATTTCGATTTCTGCATTGGTCACAATACCAACCAAGTCTGCGGGGAGACCTAAGGCAGGTAGTGGCGTGTTGTTATGACTCCATTTCATGTTTTTCTATCCTCCCTATCATCCCCAGCATTACATAGATAACGTTTTCCTTAGTGTGTGGGCTGTACTTAATAATACAATTTTTTGTATATCTCTTAAGCTGGGGTTTCCAGGGATTCTTTCAATGTGTTGTTTTGTTCCATTTTTTATCATTCCAAGTGCACCTACTATCACTGGCACAACTCTTGTTTTCAATTTCCACATTTTTTCTATTTCAATTTCCAGGTCTTTATATTTTGACAGTTTTTCAAATTCCTTGATTGCTATGTTACAATCCGCTGGACAAGCCATATCAATTAATAGACAAGTTTTCTCCTTCTGGTTTTTAACAATAATGTCTGGCCTGTTTGCTTCAATTTTTCTGTCTGTGTAGATGGTGTAATCCCATAGAATGGTTACATCTTCTATTTCTGTAACCGGTGCTGGATGATGTTCATACCAGTGTTTGTTTACAGCTTTTCCATAATGTTTGCACATTGCCCAATGTAAATATTGCCCAACTCTATCGTGGCGATTTTTATATTCGTTTGGGGCAAGCACAGAACAGCCTGAGATTAGGTGGTCTATTGTTTCTTGGTGTTTATCACAAAACCTGCATTTTGGATCCATATTATTATGCATAATATTTGCCTGAAAATTTCTCGTGAAAAGACTTTGGTCTTGTGCTGCAAGTATAAATCCTTCTGTTTCAGACTTTAATCCAGATGCACGTAACCATCGATGAGTATTAACTTTGTCAACATTGGATTTATTGGCACGTACTGGATATTGGCCATGCAGAGGTTTGTCTTGCCAGCGCTGTTTCATCTTTTCAAGAGCTTTATCTTTGGCTTTCATTTTCATATTTTTTGCCGCAATAGTTTGTTCTTGGCTACTGTTTTGCTTTTCTACAGAATCTACTAACTGTAATTCTTGTTTGTATTTACTGCCTTCTTTTATTATTGAATATTTTTTCTTTCTTTCTTCATGTTGCCTTACTAATTGTATCATCCAATCCTTTGTTGTTTCTATGTATGTTAGTAAGCCAATAGTTGTTGTCTTGTATGACAATTCCAGCTGAATAAGACCCCTTCCACCTTCTTTACGGGGTATGTATAGACGGTCTACATCAGCCTTTGGGTGATGCATCCTATGCTTAGAAAGAAGCTTTCTTGTTTTAGCATCCATTCGCCTGATGTCGTTTAGAGTCCAGTTTAAGATGTTGAAGCTATATTGGACAACTGGGATTGCAAGGCTATTAATGGCCATAACTCTATTCTGTGAATTTAATTCAGTTTTTAATATCATTCGTAGCCTTCTATAGTACTCTTTACGCACTATTTCTTTCATTTTTTTATGGTGAATGTTTTCGCTCTCATTTACACCTAGGTATTTATAAGCTTCTTCTGGTTTCAATTCTTTTATTGTTACAGCAGGGTCTAGGCTAATTGAGGATGTTTCTTGTATTGATCCACGTAAAACTGTAGCTTTAGCACATTTATTCAAATTAAATTTCATTCCAATGTCTTCGCTGAAGCATTTTACAGTTTGCAGAAGACCTTCCAGCTCATTATCATTCTTAGCATATAACTTTAAGTCATCCATGTAAAATAGATGGCTTATTTTCTTTTGGCCTATTTTATAACCACATTCTGTCTTATTAAGTTGAATGGTTAGTGCTATTAATGATATGCAGAATGTATTATTATTATTATTATTATTATTATTATGTCATTTTTCATCATATTTCGATTTCTGCTTTGGTCTCACTACCAACCAAGTCTGCGGGGAGACCTAAGGCAGGTAGTGGCGTGTTGTTATGGCTCCATTTCATGTTTTTCTATCTTCCCTATCATCTCCAGCATTACATAGATAAAGTTTTCCTTAGTGTGTGGGCTGTACATAATAAGACAATTTTTTGTATATCTCTTAAGCTGGGGTTTCCAGGGATTCTTTCAATGTGTTGTTTTGTTCCATTTTTTATCATTCCAAGTGAACCTACTATCACTGGCACAACTCTTGTTTTCAATTTCCACATTTTTTCTATTTCAATTATTATTATTATTATTATTTAATTCTAATTGAAAAATCTCTGCCCCTTTACTCATAAACCAGTCAGCCATTTCAGTGCCATACTTGATGCACGTTTTTACGATCATGTCTCTTCGAGACATGACGGATTGGGCAGGAGATTATCCCACAGTAGGTTGCCATTGCTTTCTGAGGTAGACTGGTTGCCAAATAAGGCTATAGAACCCAATCTGTCCTGCCATTTAACTCATAGCTGGAGAGAGAAAAGGTATATTATATTATTATTTTAATTATAATTAGTGGGGGATCCGTTTATTACTTCATAACAATAGAAAACCGATCCCCCACTTTATGTCCAGAAGTAGTTTTAATTTTGTTGACAACTATTATATTCAGTCAGTCAGTTAAGTGCCATACGTGATACACGCTTGGGCGATCATGTCTCGAAAGAAACATGGCTGACTGGGTAGAAGTTTATCCCGCAGTAGTTTGCCATTGCTTTTTGCTGTAGACTGGTTGTCAGTCAAAGTTATAGAACCCAATCAGTCCTATTATTTAACCCATAACTGGAGGGAAGAGCAGATTAACTTCTTTTCCCAAAGGTATTTGTGCGTCCGTTAATGCAAGGAATTAAACTGGAGTTCGAACTCGGCTCCTCGATTTAACGTTCCGAGTCGATATTTACTGCACCACAACGCACATCTTCATAAACCAGTACAAAATTTAATTAAAATATTTTCTTTCAAATTTCATTAATTTCAATGTTTAATATACAACTTATGCTCTAATGTCACTTAAAAATTAAAAATTATTTTAATAAAATAAATGGCCCACGCAAACTTTAATTGGTTTTCATAACTACAATATATTTTATTACGCCATAATTATTTAATCCTGATGCTAAACTAAACATTCCAGCCTATTTACGCTGAGGTAGTACTAATTTTAAATATCTAAAATCCGACCTGCTGCTGAAAATTATTTTCTACCCTTTTAAATATTGTACGATCCCATAATGTATCTCATCAAGACAAAAAAAAATAATAAATTACAATGTTTAATTCATAGATTAAATTTAATATAACATAAAAAAATATTTTTCTAAAATAAATGATAACTACAATATACCATATATAAAAAAATTATTTAATCATAATTCTAACCTACATGTTCCAGCTTCTTTTAGTCCTTTATCTAAAATAAAAAATAAAAAATAACCTGAAATAAAACCTGCTGTTAAAAATTATCTTTTGATCATTTAAATAATGTATGGTCCCACAATGCATTTAACGCAGACGAACATTTTTATAAAAAATTAATTTATTACAGTATTTCATTTATAACTTAACCTACAATATAACTTAAAAATTAAAAAAAATAATTTACTAAAATAAACGACACATACAAGCCTGATTGTTTTTCTTAATAATATACCTAAGTATGTAATATTCATTTAACCCTTATTCTAAACTAAATATTCCAGCCTCTGTACTTTTAAGTTTTTTTTTGTTTTTTTGTTTTTTAATCACATCACCCCAAGCAAGGCAATAAGGCCACTGGTGTGCAGGGGGCTACGTAAAAGTGAATAGATTGGAAGACAGAAAGCTGGAAACCACATCCTAAACAGAGAACAAGGGATGAGCCTCTACCCCTGTTTAATAGATGTGGGTTGAGTGTGAACCGGGCGATAGATCAGTCTATCTACTCCAATTGAAAAAGAAAAAGAAAAAAGAAAAGTGAAAAGATTGGAAAAGAGAAAGCCGGAAACCACATCCTAAACAGGGAACAAGGGATGAGCCTCTATACTTGTTCAATAGACGTGGGTAGAGTGTGAACCGGGCGATAGTTCAGTCTATCTACTCCAATTGAAAAAAAATAAATAAATCAAATAAAATAAAAAAATAAAATAAAATAAAAAAGAACAGAAAAGTGAAAAGTTTGGAAAAGAGAAAGCCGGAAACCACATCCTAAACAGGGAACAAGGGATTAGCCTCTTAACCTGTTCAATAGACGTGGGTGGAGTGTGAACCGGGCGATAGATCAGTCTATCTACTCCAATTGAAAAAAAAATAAGAAAGAAAAGTCAAAAAATTTGTAAAAGAGAAAGCCGGAAACCACATTCTAAACAGGGAACAAGGGATGAGCCTCTACACCTACAGAATCTAATTTTAAAAATAAAATAAAATTCCAA